>JABFEA020000017.1:5021811-5037085 GCA_019775915.2 Cyphomyrus plagiostoma | reverse complement strand
GCGCGCGGCGCCCCCCCCTCGACACACGGCAGATGACAGCTTAGCTGTTTATGAGGGTAAAGGCCGGATGGAAGAAGCTGCTCCTGTGTCGGGTGGTTTTCTGTAGCACCTGCCAGAGGGGAGGAGCTGGGAAATATTGTATCCAGGGTGTGACGGATCTCCAATGATTTTCTCTGCTCATTTCCTAGCCCTTGAGCAGCACAAGTCCTGGATGGAGGGCAGGGGGGCACCGATGAGGTCCCCAAAGTCAGTGGCTGACTGACTGTCTCCTGTCCAGCAGTGTTGATGAATCTCATCAGCGAGAGAAGAATTGACTGTTAACTAAAAGTTTGTAATTGCTGTAAGGACCTGCAGACTCACATCTGACCACTTTTTCATTGATTGGATCATTAATGTGAAATTACCCCCTTAATAGTGCTGATTATCCTACAGCTTCACATGCCTTTTTCAGACAAACACCTTGGATGTGGATCAATGTGTTCAATAAAGAAACAAGAAAGTGTTTTTTTTTGTTCAGGCCATTTTTGTATCTGATAAGTAGGACAGAATAGCGCAAATAATGATATGCACTTGCACGAGAGCTCAGAAACTGCTTATAGACCAAGGATGGAAGGTCTATAAGATCTTACAATGTCTACACACTGCTCCCCTGTTTAACTTGGCACCTTTAAAAGAGACTGCAGAGCAGCCCTCGGTACAGGAATGGATCTCGGTGCTGGTGGAGGCTCCTCTGTATCAGCTGTGCGTTGAACACAGCGAAGCGCAAGCATAGATGAGATGAGATTAGATAGGATAATATAAACGTTTATGTTAATTGTTCACGTCCATATTGCTGCATATTTGCTGAAGAACCTCATTTTGCAGTTTGATTTAAAATCGCTGATGGGTTTTGCAGACAGAAAGGAATATTTGAAGCTCTGATTCAATGGAAACAGACACTAATCCTGAATGAATTTGCTCAACATGGTGCTACTGAGTGCCTCCCAGTGTCTTCCATGACCTCTCCACCCTGTTATATTCATGCTTCTGTGCCGTTAGTCTCTGAAGACACCTGGATGAGCTAAGCTGCTGGAGTGGATCGAATCTCCATAAGGGAGTGTTTGTTTGTAGATGTCCACCACCTTGCCATATTTCTGAGCATTTGTGGGGGTAGTAGGGGTAGGATACTGGTTCAAATCCCAGGGTCAGCAGAGTGGCCGTTTCACCGTTGAGCCCTTAAGCGAGGCCCTTAACCCCCAGTTGCAATAGGTATTGTTGCTTTTGTATGTTGCTTTGGGTAGCCGCATCTGGTAAAATGAAATGGAAGTGTTAACCTTCTGAGGTCTCTGCTGGGCCATGCAGGGGGTGGGGGGGGACACAGGTGGAAACCTCACAGGAGAGAAGCCTGCTGTTCTCAGTGGGACAGCCTGGCAAGCTTGAGCCCCTATCTGAGGATACAAAATGTTTGTTTGCTTGCTGTTGCAAGAAGGTCTTCTTCATTCGGATCTCCTACGCGTCTTCGTAGACAGCGTGGTGCTGTGAAATCTGGAGGGGCTGTCAATCATTTCTGCCTCTGGCCTTCCCTTTGGGCTTTTTTTGCACAACAGTTTCCTATTTACCTTACTTCCGTTCTCCTATTCGCATTGCCGTCCAGCAGCCACAAGCCCCATTAAGAATTCCCAGTTCAGTGCCACCAAAGTTTTGTAGCACAAGTGAGGGTGGCTCTGATGGGGCATTCCCGAATGGCCCAGTATGGACAACAGGTAGAGATGGTGCTAAACTCCCTGTCATTTCTGTTTCATAATACTAACCTCCCTTTCATCTCTGACACATAATATCAACCTCCCTTTCATCTCTGTCACATAGTACCAAACTCCCCTGCATCTCTGTCACATAGTACCAAACTCTCCTGCATCTCTGTCACATAGTACCAAGCTTCCTTTCACCTCCGTCACATAGTACCAACCTCCCTTTCATTTCTGTCACATAATATCAACCTCCCTTTCCTCTCTGTCACATAGTACCAATCTCCCTCCACCCTTGTATATTGCCCTGTGCCTGTGTAAGTGTGTAGCCCCCTCCTTACCCACTGTTTTTGCATCTGTATCTTGATTCATTAAGAATGCAATTGTGAAACAAGCCACCAGTCTATCCCCCGCAGAATATTATGTAGTGTCATTATGGCATTAAGGGTCACGCCCACAAATGCGCCGTTGTCGGGTTGACCTCACTGCAGGATTATTCAATTGCAATTGCTGTTATTTTTAAGGCTTTGGAAATAGGCTTCAAACACCACAGTGCACCTGCTCAGACGGCAGATACCATCACTGACTGCACAGCAATCATAATAATGAGGATCAGGCCCGAACTCTGATGGTTTACTTTGTATTATCAGAGTGTTAATACACGCTCAGAGCTGATCTTCGTTATGTTTAAAGCTCTAAAACAGGAATAATTACTTGAATATAATTTAGCAGTGTCTCTGCTCCGGTGTGACACACAGCCCCCTGGGCTCCCTGACTGCAGTAAAACATCATCTAGGGCAGGGGTGGCCAATCTTATCCGCAAAGGGCCGGTGTGTATGCAGGTTTTTGGGATAAGTCAGCTGTTCAAACCCAGTGTGAGGACTCCTCAGCCAATCAGTCCTCTAATTAGTAATCTAATTAGGGAGTTGCAACGAAAACCCGCACACACAGCGGCCCTTTGCGGATACGATTGGCCACCCCTGATCTAGGGTCTTACCAGCATCTGTCACTTCACTATGGTGGCACCTTGGACACAGGCAGCCCGCTATAACTCATCATCCTTAGCGTTATACCTGACGTTAATGTCATGAGGTCCAGGTACACCTGTCATTGTGTGTGTATGTGTGTGTGTGGGGGGGGGGGCATTGTGTATTCAGAGGATATGACTCTTACGGCCTGTTAAGTCCCCCTGGTCTGCGAGGAGGAGGAACATGTTATGAATACAAACAACACACTTGGTCAATGTCAGCCACAGAACAAACAGCCTCAAAGTTTCCTTTGCAAGTTTTCATTTTGGTCATTTTATTCTGGAAGCTACACAGTCGATGTTTTATGCTCAGGTGAAACTGCTGAATTTTCAAAATAATACTTGAATTGGCTTTAGCTTGCGTGTAGCATACAACAACTTGGAGGTTGTATGTAAAATCAGTTCATTATAACAATATTAGCTGTCAAAAGCAGGGGAGAACTTTGTTACTAACTAATTGAGGTTTATATTTCCATTTGCTTTGCGTCTGATAATATCAGCACAGGATAATGCTATAGATGAACTCCACCTTCATAATGCATTCATAGAACATTCATAAGCAGCATGTGACTATGCCTCCACATCCTAACAGACCTTAACAACTTTAATATACATTAACATCAAACATTATATGATAATAACAAACATTATAGTCGTGCAATAATGTTAAGGCTGTTAAGGTCTGTTAGGATGTTAAGGTATACTTACATGCTGGTTATGAATGTTCTATTAATGCGTTACACAGGCATTATAAAGGTGCGGATATTGTAAAGTGTAACCCAGCACTGACACAGTGTGTCTGTTTCTTCACTGACCGTCTGCTGTTTTGGCTCTCTGGTGACTAAGCTCAGTACTGTTTTGGAGGGCAGGACACAGGCCCCTGTTTATAAACTGCTGAAATGTACTCAGCCCCAGATGTGCAGCATTTCCCGTCCACAGAACTAAGGACCAGGTGCTTCTGGGTCAATCCTGGGGTGATTATCAGATTTATGGGGAGGTGGGGAGCATGTCAGCAGCATAATTCCTACAGCAGGGTCAACCTTATGGTTAGCCAATGATGTGTTTTGTAATGGTGAGTGACATGGCAGGGAGCAGTTTGGGGGCCAATTAGTTTTAATCTGGAGCCAGTGCTCTTGTGGACCCGCCCCTGTGTACGCCCTTGTTAATCTCAATACTCCGGTAGAGGTTTGAACTGAACAACAGCAATGTCCCTCCTTCCAAGTAGAGGAGCTAGGACCTTCTGGGGGGGCCTGGGTTTTTTTTTGCTGGCTGGCCTCACTGCAGGCCCATTTTCTCATCCCAGAATAGATCTTGTAGGTCTTGGAAAGCCAAGCAGACCCATCCAACACAGGCGGGCATCTTTGTGTCTGTCAGCCTGTCTGTCTGTAAATCTGTGCTCATTGCGTATGTGCATGTAGATTCTATATCTCAAACTGTGTTTGCCGAAAAGGACAATACAGGAGTTTTCAGAAACAACGCGTCTGCAGACGTCAGCGCTTGCGGTCACAGGAAATAACCAGCCGAGATTATTTTGGCTTTTGTTAGCAATGAGTTTGCCACATGTCATATTTCTGTATTTTTAACTGTTTTGTTTAAGAAAAATCTGCATTTCAGAGATCAACAAACAGGCAGTATATTTTTATAGATCATGGAACAAAGGTCACAGTGTAGGCTTCTTAAAACACCTAAATGGGAACGTGGAAAATAGCTGATGCTAAATTTAACTAATTACTTACGGTACAGTAAGTTTGCTCCTAAAAAAGCAGCAGGCATGAGCTGCACTTTCTAGTACTTTCTTGATTAATGACTGAATCCTTATGACACTATACAGAAACTCCTTGGGGGTGACACAGCGTGCAGGTGACGTCACACACCGGCAGTGTCTCCAACACAGTGTGACTCTGTGTGTTCCGGCTGCAGGTGACGTCACACACCGGCAGTGTCTCCAACACAGTTTGACTCTGTGTGTTTCGGCTGCAGGTGACGTCACACACCGGCAGTGTCTCCAACACGTTGTGACTCTGTGTGTTTCGGCTGCAGGTGACGAAACACATTGGAAATGTCTGCAACACTTCTAACTGTAACTTTGACCGATAGACAGGAGGCTTTTCCTTCGCGTGATTAAACACAATGACCTCAGCTGCAACCCGGTGTTTAACTGAGCCTGACTGCATGACAGGCTTCTCTTTGATTAAAGCCCAGGGTGGAGCAGAGATAAAACACTTCTGGGTGGAATCGTTGACGTTTCACAGCATTGTAGCTACAGTGTTGACATATTTACTTCAAGTTTACACTCGTGCTTTTATTAATATTACTATAATATAGTGGAGTTTCTGAAGATAGGTGACTAAAGGTGAGAATTGCAGGACCACTTCTCCAAATTCAGTGCATATGAGAATACACTAAGAGTAACCTGCACTCATTAATGCTTACATTCACAGCTAAGCTTCATTCAGGAGAATGGAAAGGAAGACTCATAAGACAGATTTAACATATGGCATCTGAGCATTAGGGCTTTAATAAAATACCCTGGGCAGTATCAGTGACGGCACTGGCACCTTGCAACCTGCACCCGCAGGGCTGATGGTTTGAGTCCCTTCTCTATATGGAGGCTGCATGTTTTGCCTGAGTCACATGAGTTTGCTCATGCAGTCCATATATATGCAATTCGGCTAATTGGTGTCTCTAAACTGGCCAAAGGGAGTGTGTTTGGGGGTGGGAGGCAGGTGTGTGTGAACTGGAGTGCGTGTGTGGGGGTGGGGTGAGGCTCAGCCGGTTAGGCCACCTTCATCAGAAGGTTGCTGGTTCGAACCCCAGGTATAGGCTGACCCTTTTTTATAGTCCTTTTTAAAATTTAGCATCCACTAAATAAAATAAGCTTAAATAAATGGTACTGCACTCATGTACCTTATACCTTCTGGGATACTTCAGACCTTTTACTGATGTTAACAGACAAGTCACCTGTAAAGTGTTTTATACTAATGATTCATAATACAGTCTGTTCAGATTATCTGCCCTCTAGCTAGACACCTGAAAGGGCTATCAGCCCAAAGGGTTATCAGAGGTACAGCCAAGGGGTTATCAGAGGTACAGTCAAAGGGCTATCAGAGGTATAGTCAAAGGAGTGGGGGGTCCGGTCGCAATCTTTTCGTACCTGCAGGGAAACTGCAAGCTCATATTTTACAAGCATTTACAAGGTTTTCATTTTGACTTATGTACTGCATTGTAGATGCAAAGCTATATAACACAGTGAAAACAACAGAGATGATAACATGAATGACATCTTGCAATTCTCTAATGCAGACTAAATGAGCTAATTATGTAACAATGTAATCGTCCGTTATAACCTTTATCATTCATGCAAGCTTTAATCCATTATTAATTATGCTAATTATACGAGTTGACACCAAAGCACAGGAGGAATTGAAAGCTGAAACGGAGTGGCAGGTCGAGATGCATGGAACGCCGTTGGGGTATCAAGCATGACACGGATTATGTCGCTACACGCCAGTTAAAAGACGGGCATTTACTGTGTCCATAGGGTATAAACATGCTGCACGGAGACATGTTGAAGGGATGAGATGCTGTGTGGCAAAAAAATCCCACGTCAAGGCACATTCTGTGTGACGATTTATAAATGCAGAAGTAGTGCTTACAAGTGGCGACAGCACACCCATCACACGAGACCGTCTAACGTTGCAGAGATAAAAGGGGATGCAGCTTTGAAACAGCACCATGACAAGTCAAGGAGTTTCATACACCACAGTGCAGGATCGCTTCACGTGCATTTTTACAAAAAATGTTCAAAGGTGGCAGTTAGATGGCATGTTATTTCATTTGAATGTTATTTCTTACTGGACTTGGTCTTGATTGGTGTTTCCTTTGGTGAGGGTACAGCAGACAGATTTCCTGGAGCAGGAAAAGGTAGGGCTGGGATTGTAGTTCCTGGTGAAATACCCTCAACCACCCCACAACTCCAGAGTATTCATTATGCAGGAGAACGTTGAGGATGTAATCAGGCCAGCCGGAGAGAGTGTGTGCGTCGCTAAACTCCCCAAATCTTCTTAATGTTCCAGTTTTGTATTTTATCGGTACTGTACACCTTCTCTGGTGATTTGTACATCTTTCCCCTTTTACTCTCCTGTTTATTACTAATTTAATGTTCTCTCATTCATACAGTATATGGACAAGCATACTGGGACACGACTCCTAATCATTGAATTCAGGTGTTTCATTCAGACTCATTACCACAGGTGTATAAAAGCAAGCACCAAGCCATGCAGCCAGGTTTACAAACACTTCTGAAAGAATGGGTCCTTCTGAGGAGCTCAGTGGATTTAATCGTGGTACTGTCATAGGATTCCACCTTTGCTATGTGTCAGTTTGTGAAAATTCTTCCTTGCTAGATATTCCATAGTCAGCTGTAAGTGCTGTTATTGCAAGTGGAAACATATAGGAACAACAGAAACTCAGTGACACTGTGGCAGGTCACGTAAAGTAACAGAGCGGGTCGCTGAGTGCTGAGTTGCTTAGTGTGTAAAAGTCACCAACACTCCGTTGACTCAGTAACTGCAAAGTTCCAAACTTCCTCTGGCATTAACCCCAGGACAAAAACTGTGCACTGGGAGCTTCATGGAATGGGCTTCCATGGCCGAGCAGCTGCATGCAAGCCTCACATCACCAAGCATAATGGCAAGTGTAAAGCACATGCACTGCCACTGGACTCTGGAGTGGAAACGTCTTCTGTGGAGTGATGAATCATGCTTATCTGTCTGGCAGTGATACATAAGTTTGGGTTTGGCAGATGCCAGGAGAACGTTACCTGCCTGACTGCATTGTGCCAACTGTACAGTTTGATGGAGGAGTGTTAATGGCATGGGGGTGTTTCTCAGGGGTTGGGCTTTGCTCCGTAGTTCCAGGGAACTCTTAATGCTTCAGCATGCCAAGACATTTTGGACAATACTATGCTTTCGATTTTGTGGGAATAGTTTGAGGAAGGAACCCTTTTCTGTTCCAGTGTGACTGTGCCCCAGTGCACAAAGCGAGGTTCATAAAGACATGAACAAATCCCTGACCTCAAATCCATTGAACACCCTTGAAATAAACTAGAATAGAGATTGTGAGCCAGGCCTTCAAGTCCAACATCAGTGCCTGAGCTCAAAAATGCTCTTCTGGATGGATGGGCAGAAATTCCCACAGAGACACTGCAATATCATGTGAAAAGCCTTCCCAGAAGAGTAACAGTTGTTATAGCTGCACAGGGGGGACCAACTCCATATTGATGCCTTGAGTGTCTTGTCTTTTATTGCACTGCTGTATTCCGAAGGGGTCCTGTATCACGGTGCTCTGTGTATCCACCTGTCCAACACCCTGCAATTGTGGCATAAACTCTGTTTCATGGAGCCTGGTGACTTGGTGTAATTTGTGTGTCTGTGCTTTTCTAGAAGCAGTTTGTATATTTATTCTCTATTTTGTGAGCATTTGAAAGATCATGGAAACCATGTCTGATGGATTTCCGCAGATGTGCTTGAGGATGTAGATCCCTCGCTGTCCATGTCTTAAGCAGGAGGACCTGAGACTTAAGGGGGTAAAGCAAAGTGCTGGCTGATTCTCAGCCGTCTCCTCAAAGCTTTAAAGGTAGTTTGAGGTTAATCTCTAGACTTTCATCTTGTGGGTTCATGTTCAGCTTTTCAAACAAAGAGTGAGACAACTGAGGTACTAATTGTTCTCGATTTATGTCTGGGTGGAGGAACGTGACATTTTCTTAAATATTTTGGATGAATGTCTGAGAGTGTTAGCCCTTTGTGGGACAGAACAGGCCACACTCCTTTTCCATGGCACCCTGTACCGGCAGTCATCTCACAAAGCCTCAGCCATCAGCTTCTTCCTCGAACCTGAGGACGGACGACTGACTCTACATTCATAGTGATGACTTTCCCTGCTGCCACAATCCGATCACGTCAGCTGACAGGACACCTCTGCTCCTCGCCAGCCCCCACTGGGGGATAACGATGGCAACGTGAGGCAATCAATCGCCATTAGGAGCGCGCCGTCTCCTCACAGAGGAGTGGTTCCTCTCCGTCGGTGGGGAAGCTGGAGGCCGGCGGGCTTTGCCGGCTGAGGGTTTTAGGAGCGATGAAGACAAATGCGGCAGGAGCGTGTTCCCGTTCAGCACCGAGCCATCGGTCATAGCCCTGTGCTACTATTCCCCCCCCTACCCCCCCTCCAGGACATCAGATGGTGCCAGCGCTGTGGGGGCAGTGGTTGTGAGCCGCCTGAGGATGGGGGAGGCACAGGATGGAGAGACGGAGCAGGTTGCCGCCACAGACCCCACAGGACAAAAGGTAACCAGTCAAGCCAGGCTGGAGTCCCTGGGGGCCAGAACTGGGGGGGCTCTGGGTCTTATTTTTATTTGTGTGGGAATATCGGTCATGTGAGGCCATGTGTGTACTTACTTACTTATAGAACATCAGAATCAGGTTATTACCCGAGTGTGATCACACACACAGGGAATCTGTCTCTGGCTGTCAATGTCTCCTTTACATACACGTACAACAGTGCTCACATACAGGTTGGCTGACATATACATCATGCATGTGGTGAATGTGTAAAAAAGTGCAGGAGTGCATGTCAGTGCAGGCAATGTAGGAGCAGTGTGTACAAAGCAATACTCTAAGCGCAGTGAGTTAGTTACTGCACATGAACATGTGTGTACAGCCTTCGCATTTGGGCATAACTGGATTGTTTAGCTGTCTGTCATATATACATTACTCTGTACTATACTGCAGGTTAGATATGGGCAGTGGGTCATTGTAAAGCTGGCTGTGCTACCCCACCCATTCGGGGCCAGTTACACTAAGCAATACGTCCGCTGACGTCCTGCTCCGGCTCCTTTCAGGTGTCTCTCCATCAGTGTATATTATTTACTGTGGACCTCAGACATAAACATGACTTGATGTAAGACCTTATGTAACTATGTGTGTGTGTATGAGTGTTTGTGTGTGTGTGTGTGTGCGTGTGTGTGTGTACCTTCCCAGCCTCACCCTCCAGGAATATATACCCTCCTCGCCCCCCCCCCCCTTCATGTGGCCTCTTCTTGGGACAGTCCCACACTCGGGAAGGCAGGTGTTTTACAGGAGTGGGTGATATCATAACCCCCCTCCCCCCCCAGCAGGGCTGGGACCAGCATGTACACATCATTAACCCACCCACTCCATT
The DNA here is from genome assembly GCA_019775915.2 of Cyphomyrus plagiostoma. Taxonomy (NCBI): domain Eukaryota; kingdom Metazoa; phylum Chordata; class Actinopteri; order Osteoglossiformes; family Mormyridae; genus Cyphomyrus; species Cyphomyrus plagiostoma. The sequence continues at coordinate 5,027,116 of JABFEA020000017.1, read as the reverse complement.
CCAGCATCAGCATTCTGTAACGTCTTAATGCACTCACCTTTGTAAATATGGATTTAATACCTTAGGGGGTCAGAAACCAGTCAGCGTGTCCTGAGGTCCGTCACCACGCGCATGAGGGGAAGGTCAATACCACTGGAACATGGCTGCCATTGTAGAATCAGGTGGGGGGGGCTGGAGAGGTTTCTCAAGTGGATCTGTCGCACACCATCAGGAGGTGCTATCCTGCTTTTCTATGTGAGCCTGCTAGCTGACTGCCCCGTTCAGACTCAGAAGGCACTGCACCCTAAAATACCACTGAGCATTTTACCAGCAGGTACCAACTGAAAATTTGTCTGTGTTAGATTTAATAAGACAGAATGTGACACCAACAATGTGATCATGCTTAAGGGTGATCTGCGGTTCCTGGGGACCTGAAGATTGAGGACCTTCCCTCTTGTGTCCACCAGCGATTGTAGGTTTTCACTATGAATTTCCTCAAGAACATCTTCATTTTTTAAGCTTTATTTAGCTCCCAGTTTAGTGGGGGTTTTGTTGGCTTCTATGGGAAAATTGAGGATGAAACTGAACAATATTTTTTTGGCTGAAGATCATTTGATCAGTACATTTTCTAGCACAGTTTTTGAAAGAGATAATGGCAAGGCATAGATTTGCAAAAAAAGTAGAAAATATCCTTGGAGAAAAGTGTTTCAATTTGACATTTCTGGACAGTGAAATGCTAAGGACCCTTTTTAGCCTTTTCCTGCTGGCACCTAGTATTACCTCAGTATCATCCCGGGTCCCTCTGAAACACCCGCGCCCCCTACAGGAAGTTGGCAGCACTGCCTTGTGTCAGCCAGCCAATGGGAAGTCTGCCGTGTCGGGGGATATTTGCCCATAATTACACCGATAACTCACGTCAGCTGTCTAGTGCGTCGGTTTCGCTGATTAATGGCTCTGCGGAGCAGACTGGCAACGAGGCGGCTCTATGTGACGGACGGCGATCCTGTAGGGATGAAAGCCTCCATCACCGGCGCCTTAATTAATAGCTGCACGTCGGCCTCTGTGTGTTTCACTTCCCTGCTCTGGATCACATGCAATGTAGATCAGTCACCGTCGTAAACACTATAATGGAGAGTTTTCCACTGAACTTCTGGCAGTGCTGGTCAACCCATTATGCAACATAGGCGACCACCTACAGCACCATATTCTGAGGGGGTGCTGACTTAGCCAGCCAATTTCACTTTGTCTCAGACAGGGGGCACCGGTGGTGAACCTGGCCTAGGGCACCATCTTCTGAGGGGGCGCCGATTTAGCCAGCCGATTTCGCTTTGTCTCAGACATGGGGCACTAGCATTGAAGCTGGCCTAGAGCGCCATCTTCTGAGGGGGTGCCAACTTAGCCAGCCGATAGCGCTTTGTCTCAGACAGGGGGCGCTGACGGTGAACCAACTCAAAGCCACAACTAGCATAATCTTCTCCATGTATGGCATCTACTTGTTATATAGGTGTCACTCAGTATGAAATGTATTCATTCGTTTCACTGCACGTCCCGGACTGCAAATGATGTAACAGAATCGCACATGAGTACGTGTACAATTACAGCGCTTGTCTTTGCTGATTCATACTGAATTAGTCTCTGCTAGTTTCCACCCCAAGTGTTTTAAAAGGACAGCAGGTTGGGTTATGTCGAAATTAACACAGTCCAACGCTTCAGTACCTGTACTAATGGAAAACAAAGCTTTGCTGCTTCTTCTTCAGTGTGTTGAAAAATCCCACCCTGTGTCTTTTGTTTCTGTGTTCAGCACACGGTGGTCTGCGAATCACCAGAGGGGTCCGTGCGAGACAAAGACCACGACCTGCTGATGAATGCAGGTGAGGGGACGTCACCCGAAGTGTGGATATTCCTGCTACATACCTACGATTCATGGCTGATTAAAAAAGATGGAGAGTTAAAAAAACACATCCCTCAATTTGGAAATAATTTTTTAATATTGATTTTATAAAAACACTTTTGATCTTCATTCACAGTAAGGCAGGGAAGCTGAGCACCTATAAACAGCTCAGCCTCAGATTGATTTCTGTCACAAGTAATTTCTTTATAATTTATTGTACCCCTCCTCAGCTGAACTTAAGAGGAATGAGAACCTCCTGTAGCGATTGTCGCTTTATCTGCACACTGAGATCCCATAGCTTGTGTGGTTCGAGAGGACAGCTTGGTGGGGCCAGTAACGCAGATCAGTCTGCGGATCTGAGTGCTCTTGCGGTTTCCTTAGGGCTTTTCCCAGGTGTAGTTGTGCAGGTTCTACTGTTTTACCTGGAATTAGAAGGTTGTTTGTTCAAAACCCAGGGTTGGCAGAGCATTTTCACCTTTGGGGACTTGAGCAAAGTCTTTCATTCTCAGCTGCTATATGTCACTTTGGATGAACGTTATCTCTGCTAAATAATTGTAAATGCAGGCGCCTGCTGAGTGGGCTGGGGTCACTCACAACACTGTGGTATTGTCCTCTGTGTGACATTGTGTTGATGCTTCACTTGAGCGCACACGTCGCTCTCTATGGCGCTGCCCGTGCTCTGACCCACAGCCCGCAGGAATGTTCGAGGTCGTCTGCTCGACAGCCTCCGCAGAGATTGAGGGAGGTGATTGGCCGCCAGCTTAATAGCGTGTGCAGGTTCGAGGTCGTCTCACTCTTTATGCCACCCACTAGTGGGTCGGGGTCCTTGGCTGACTCCTCCTCCCCCGGGGCCATGGACTGCATGTTTGATATTTACTGTATTTTATGTTTCACATTTTATGTGGGGGGGGGGGGGGGTTGCTGGATCCCCACACCTTAGCTGCTGATGAATGTCCCACTCTTTAATACTGTCGAGCCCCTGGGCCCTGCGGACACTCTCTGTGAAAAGAATGGGGCAGATTTCCGGCTGGGTCTACTGAATTGTGCGGCTCAGTGGGTTTGTGTCTTGGATTAGAAGGTTGTTGGTTTGAATCCCCTGCTTGGCAGAGAAGCTGACTTAAGTGAGGCCCAAAGCACCACAAAATATTGCAGGGACCCTGAGCTCAGAACCCAAGCTTTGCTCTCAACAGAGTGTGTGTGTCTTAAAAACGAGAACAAGATGGGAAGACAAACATGCTGTAGCAGGATGAATACAAACGGCAGCAGCTTCATTTCAAAGTGATGGTCTAGTGAAATGTGGGTCCACCATTGTGTTAACCTTGAAGGACCTGAGTCACGCTGAAACTCTCAAGTCTGTGTCTGAAGCCACATTTCTGTCTGATGTATTACATTTTTTATTAACTCCTTTTGAAATGTTGACATTAAAATCATAAAGGACCGATGGGCATTGGGTATTACAATGAGTATTTATATATATAAAACTAGATATAACATATGTCAGTGAAGTACACATCAATTATTTATCTTAAATTTGCCTTTGCAGGAATAAATAATGCAAAAGCTAAAGAGAATTACATAATTGTGTCTGTTTATTAGCTGACTCAGCTGAGATGTTTGGATATCCGGCTAGCAATTGAATCATGCAGTAATTTAAAGCTTTCTTAAGGTATAAGGGGAGACGTCTAATGACCCTGTGCAAGGGTGATTTTATATCAGTGCATTTTCAAATATTATCCATCACAAGAATAGCATGTAAAAATCGAATAGCAAGATTATGCACCACAAATGTATCCACATGTATAACTGGCATCCTAATTGCATCCATACATCTTCTGATGCTGTAGATCAGTGTTTCCCCACCCGATCCTCAGAGATCCACAGACAGTCTGTGTTTTTGCTCCCTCCCAGCTCCCTGCCAGACCCACTGCAGGCCCCCGAGGACCAGATTGGGAAGCACGACTGTAGATTAATGTGCCACACTTGTCGCCTCAGCCTTAAATAATGCTGCGTTACAGTCTGCTGAGTTTCAGGATCACGTTGGCGCGCCTTTCCATAACACTGGCTGTGTACCTGGGTCTGTTTCTTCCTATCGCCTTTCCATTGTAATCTCTGTTATTAGGCTTTGCTCCTGCTGTGAATCGATCTTTGGTCTATGATTTGACATGCTCACTCATGTGTGTACTGGGGGGGGGGGGCGGTTTATTGGAGCTTAACAGCTTAGCATTCTAAATGCACTTTGAAAGGGACTTACGGGCAAAGGTGGATAGTCCAGAAATTTAAAATCCAAACCAAGATTTTGCTTCAACCAACCGAGTGTAAAGGGTCACACTCACAGTACTGAACTGGTTGGTTGAAACTTGTTATCCACCTCAGGTTCCAATTGCTTCCTGTTCTCCTATTTGGGTGCTGGTTCCTTTTAAATGACTGTATGCAGAACTTGAAAGTATTATGTTAATGCGTAACCTTTTAACTTACTGCCCCTTCGCAGGAGTGCGGCACTAAGTAACATCACGTTAGACCTTTGGTGTAAAACTAATAGCGATTATAACCTTACAGTATGATGGTGAAGTTAAATGATATGTTATTTACCATTTGCACATGCACAGATACATTGGCATTCTTAAGTTTTCACATATCCCACTTTGCACTCCTTTGCGCTGTACACACACACACACACACACAGAGGTGAGAGCGAAGCTTGGGGTTGGAGCTCAGGGTCGGCTGTTTGTATGGCGTCACTGGAGCATTTCGGGGGGCTTAAGGGTCTTGCTGAAAACCCAGTGGACACATGACTGTTCTGCTGCAGATGGGAATTGAACCGGCAACCTTCTGATCATAGTCAGCTATCATTTGTCATCTACAATGCAACAGCAGTGTATCTCTGCATTACATTATGTCATACATAACACTTTGCATTCTTGCATTGTTTTTGCCTTACAGTATTCAGGAACCCCGTGTGTAAGGTGTACAGGTTTCAGACCACGGACAGCAAGTGGATGCTGGTGCGGGAGAAGATGGCGGAGTGTACCCTGTCCTTCCACATCCCAAAACAGCTCCTCAAGCTGTACATACAGGAAGACATGACCAGGTAATGGACTCCAAGGCCTGGTCCTATCCCAGAGGCGCACCAGCCAAAATGATGTGAGAGAGAGAGAGAAAGAGAGAGAGAGGGAGAGAGAGGGGAACAGAGAGAGAGAAAGAGAGAGAGCTATATTTAGGGAAATAGAAATTATTCACATCTGTTTAACTTTGCCAAAGTCTGTCTGCTAGAGGTCTGGTTATTTTTTCTATATTTTCTCTAAAGTGAGAGGTCTTGCAGCTAAATGTGCTGAGACCAGTTCTATAAGGTGAAATTAGTCTCTGTAGAGTGGCTGTCAGCGAGTCCATACGGAGTGGCTGTTTGTCAGCGAGTCCATACGGAGTTGCTGTTTGTCA
>JABFEA020000017.1:4905186-4928068 GCA_019775915.2 Cyphomyrus plagiostoma | reverse complement strand
GCACCACAGGCTACCGGCTACACCGCAATGTTACCCACTGCACCACAGGGCTACCTGCTACACCGCAATGTGACCCATTGCACCACAGGGCTACCTGCTACACCATAATGTTACCCACTGCACCACCATGTTACCCACTGCACCACAGGCTACCGGCTACACCGCAATGTTACCCACTGCACCACAGGGCTACCTGCTACACCGCAATGTGACCCACTACACAGCACAGGGATACCTGCTACACTGCAATGTTACCCGCTGCTCCACAGGGTAATCCACTATACTAAAATGCTACTCACTACACCACAAGTAAACCCACCATACCACAAGGCATTAAATAATTTCATATATGCCATTTAAAAATACGAAATATATACTAGAGTAATACAAGGCTCATTCAATGTCTTTCTCTATTATTTATTGTCAGGATATAGCCTCAGGAAATGGAGGGATGGAGTGTGATAGAGGACGTGGGGCTCTTTAAGGAAGTAGGGGCAGCAGATTCACACTGATCATGGTGATTATAGAATCATAGACTGTCAAATATGAAACACCCTCAGTTCTTAAGGTCGCCGAGGAACATTTGGTAACTTATTCTAACTAGTTAGTTTAACTTATAACTCACATACTTTGTATCCATCAGGACTCTATCAGATTTTAATTTCTGAGGGAGTGTATAGGACATTAAAAAATTCTAACAAACATGAATATAAAATAACTGACAAATTGATGGAAAGGCATGATTCCATCCTTCTTTGTATTCGCAGCAAACACAGTTAGTTATTCCCGGCAGTAGTTACCACAACCAACTGTTCTACCACTATTTTAGCTACAGAGTGCCAACATATAAGTATTGAACTCATTAATGTATATATTCAGTACATGTATGAACTGAAGTTCATGTTTTATTATTCATGATCTTCCAGCACATGTTCTAGGGCAAGCTGGTATTGTTCAATGTCTTCAAACTGGTTGATAAATTCTTGTCGTTGAAATGGCATGTTTCCATACGAGGTAAATGCCACATTTTTACTCCTTGACTTCATTTGCCTCCTTCCTAGAGTCCTGCTAGGTCGTTTCTCCTGCATGGATGTTTGGTCGAACAATGACAGCTCTCGATCCTGGCTCTGGTAGCTCTCCATGTTGGCATGGTACATGAGGGCATCTCCACAGGAACCATGGCAGCTACGGATCTTAATGTCAACATCCACCTAACAAACAGGAGCGAGAATAAGCATGTACTATCAGAAGACCAGCTTACTGTTTAACTACAAACAAAGTCACAAATCCTTGACTTTGTCCGAGAATATTTGGAATATGGCTTACAATCAATCAATCAATATCAATTTATTCCACTTAGTCAATTTCATCATTAAACTACCAACACATACTGTTCATTACACTATGGTAAACTGTGTCATCTGAGTCTGCTGAAGTGTTCAACTTAAAATAAGAAATTGTGGGATGTTTATAGGGGGTGGTGTGTGATTCAGTTGTTTAGGACACTGTACCTGTGATCAGAAGATCACTGGTTCAAATGCCAGGGTCACTACAGTGATTTCACCATTAGGTCCTTATTGATGTCCTTTAATCTCCAGATGTTCAAGGGACTCTATGATCTTACTTTCCCAGAGAAAATGGATAAATGCATTAGCTAAATAAAAGTGACATGTCTGCTGTGGGACTGAGTGTTTAAACTCAGCCAGCTTCATAATCTGGGAAGAAGCATAAAACCAGCAGGTACAGTGAAGCTCCTGATGGCCCGTCTGAGCTGTGAAGCACGCAGAGCTATTCTGAGTCCTCACCTCTGCTTTCCTTGCCTCGGTCACCTGCCTCTGAACAAGGCCGTACTGTGCCCTAAGCCTCTCTGCTAGCTCGACTGCATATCTGCGCAGAGATGTCAGGTTGTTACGCAGCTGTTCGAAGAGCTCCAGGTACTCCATCTCAGCGACTGCGGTAGACAGGTCAGAAGGGCATTGGTTCAAATCCCAGGGTCAGCAGAGTGATTTCACCATTGGGACCTTGTGCAAAGCACTTAACCCTTAATTGCTTGAAGGACTAGCTAACCCTGCTTCAGTTTGGGGAAAAACGTGTCTGACAAATAAATAAAAACTGAATAAAATCAGCTACAGGCACTGAGCTACAGGTTTCTCCACAGTTAAGTTACACCAAGTTATAAAGCAATCAGTGCAACATCACATACTTAAGCAGGTACCACGGATTACCGTCTAGAACTCACACAGCTTACCATAATGTCTCACAATGGTTTTTCTCTGGTCGGCATACAGCTGTTTGGTCATAGTCATGGATTTAGAAATCTCATCTCTGTCCTCTTCCATCCTTGCGCACACCCTGTTTACACACTCCTGGAAGCTTCTCTGCGCATCATCGATGAGGCCCCGCATGCGACACCCCGACGGACACCTGTCAGACTGACAGCACAAAGCACAGTGTCACACACTAGAAAGTGTCCTGTTGCAGTGACAGTGCAGCTTCCAGTCTAGTCCAGTTCCTTGGCCTAAACCAGAATTCATTTATTGGTACGAAGAGCTTTGCCTCAGGCTGACGTACCCATTCATTGTCTGAGCACAGGGGGTGGGGTGACCTTGGGGAACACCACCCTTGAGTCCTGCTGTACTTGTGGGTTTTGGGTGGTGCAGGCTTCAATTTGGGCATTTTACACACTGCGGTAGAAAAAAAGATGGTGTGACTCATGACACCATAAATTCTCACTCAGCACCTGTGAGGAATATTCATAATGTAACATAATTGTGAGTATGATGGACTGGCATCCCGTACAGAGTGTACCCTTTGCCCGTGCCATGTGACGGACTGGCATCCCGTACGGGGCGTACCCCAGCCCCGTGCCCTGTGACGGACCGGCATCCCGTACAGGGTGTACCCCTGCCCGTGCCCTGTGACGAACTGGATGGGCTCCAGGAAACAAACCATAACCCTGTACTGGATAAGCGGGTGGAAGACGGATCCTTAAATATTGGTTTCACAACGAAAGTCCATTGACAAGCAATGTATCAGACATCTGCACGTATCTTCTGCACAAATTAAAAAGCACCCAGTGAGGCTGCTTGTCAGTGATCTTTAACTCAGAACAGCTCTCTTAGAACTGCAACTTGGGTTTCAATTTATCGATACTTGAAATTAAAGTTTTACTTAAACCTACTGATTATTTCTAATGTGATTTGCATATTTTTGTAAAGAAAAGAATAAAGCAATGATTTTTGTTATAACACCAATAAAATTGCAATATTTTACTGAATTGAGCAAACATCCCAAGACTTGAGTGCTGTACATAACTTGAAAGCGTAGTATGTTTTATATGCAAAAATGAATGGTATTGTCTCATGACTTGTAACCTTATGTAGAGTGTATTCAAAGGAGGTGCTGCTTTGGTCGGAGATTCATATGGGTTTGGCTGGAATCTACTATTCGCTAAAAGCTACCATACAAGTGTGTGTCGTTTACACAGAGCACACTGCCCAGGGACCAGGTCAGCAGGTACAACTGTCAATATTGTGACATAAATGTAACTTTAAGTGTTTGTCCAGGACTAAATGTTCCCACTGGTAAAAACTGAAGCTAACATAAAGGTCAAAGACCCAGAGGTGAACACACTGCAATGTTGCAACTTCAGGAGTAATGACTAAATCCTGAATAATACTGCGCCTCAGAGGGGAACCAATTCCAGATGCAGATATATGTACTCCAAAAGCCTTCACAGAGCTGTACCACAGGTCAGGTCTCTACCACGTCTGTGCACCTCCTCTCCATGATGTTTTACAAAATGATGGCCGCACTTTAGTGCAGGCTAACATTTAGTTGTGAGGTTGATCTGTGCCATTACCAGCCATCTGTGGCAGCAGGTCAAAAAATAGAAGGTACACAGTCTAAAGGTTTTAGATTTTAATAAAATCTATGGCTACAGTCTCTGTAATCCTGTAGCACTAACTGTTGTGTTACCTCTTCTGTTTATGCTGCTTACTGTTTTGTTTAAAACTGGTTTCTCGGTCCCTGCAGGGATTTTAAGAACTACAGCAGCTTGGATCGAAAACTGGTTTACAGACAGGAAGCAAAGGCACAATGTCACTGTGGGCCTGTGTTCATAGTGGGGTACCACAGGGTTCAATTTTAGGACCATATTTTTTCCTAATTTACATTAATGATATTGACACCAACACATACAGTAAACTGGTTAAATTTTCAGACGACACCAAGGTGGGTCATGTAGCAGATGCAGAACTAGCAACGGAGAGGCTACAACGGGATCTGAATTTAATTAGCGCCTGTTACCTGGCAGATGAAATTTAAGGTAGCAGCGGAGCAGAAATATAAAGTATCTTATGGGTTCCACTGAAATAAAGGTAGCTGATTACGAGCATGTTAGTGCTTCTATGTCCGAATCTCGCCAGTGTGGGGAAGCAATGAAAAAGGCCAATAGGATGTTAGATTACATCTCTAGGTGAGTGGAGTTTAAGTCAAGGGAGGTGATGCTAAGATTATACAATTTCTTGGTAAGACTCCGCCTAGAATATCGTGTGCAGGTTTGGTCACCATACCTTAAAAAGGACAATGCTGCCTTGGAAATGGTGCAATGTATGGCAACAAGAATGAATTCCTGGTCTTAGAGGAATGTCTTCTGAGGAGAGGTTGAGGAGACTAAGGGGGGACATGATCCAGGTATATAAAATTGTAGCGGGTCTGGATGCTGTTCAGCCAAATGGCTACTTATTAGTGTAAATACTAGAACATGGCCATATGTGGATATTAGCAGGAGAACATTTTAAAATATATTTGAGGAAGCACTTCTTTACACAGCATGTAGTTAGAGTATATAATAGTCTTCCTGCTAGTGCAGCGCAAACTAAAACTCTGGGTTCCATTAAATCATAACTAGATAACTAGACTTTAACAACTCTGAGCTATTAGTTGAGTTCTCCCCAAATGAGCTTGATTGGCCTAATGGCCTCCTTGTGTTTGTAAATTTCTTATGCTCTTATTATATTCATCCGTGCACCTCTTACAGTATGGCTAATGACATTGAGCTTTTTGCTAATTCAGCAATCAGTAATATCATAAAACAGAAAGACTAGTAAAAGTGCAAAGTAAATTCTAAAGCACTCAGGTACTGTGATGCTTGAAGCTCACAGAAAATCACTTTTTAAGGAAAACTAGCCTGTTTGAGAAGGTTATTTGGTTTTTGACAAGTCAGAGAATTTAGAGAGCAGACTCACTGCGGCCCTTAGACTCCCTGGTCTGGGCATTTTGTTTCACTCAGTGGCAACACCCTGGTAGTGTTACTTCTAGAAAACAAAAATAAAGATATTATCAGGGCTGGGCCAATTCTGCTGGGATCTCATAGATGAGTATTGAAAAAAACACAAGTACAATGGATGTGAAAACATGGCTTTATTAACAAGCTGCTTGGAGTTACATGGCTGTATTTGGAGATTTTTCTACATTTATCTCATGAGGTATTTGCACATTCATCCTCTAAAGGCTCACAGACGATCACATGACGTCCACTGGTCGTATTTTCATTCTGACAGTTTTTAGCGAGTAGTCCGCCGGCCGGAATGTCAGCCAAACCACACCGTTCTCAATCTCGTAGGGAGTGTTACTGCCCAGGTCGTACTGCCCCCCTCTGTAATAGATGCCGTTGAGGTTGGCCGACTGGCAGTTGTTGTACCACCAGCCCCCTCCGTACATTTCGGCGCAGCTCTCCTCCCACTTATCCTTATCCCTGTCATATGTGCTGAATTTCATGTTGGCATGAGAGAGGAACGCACCCAGATTTGCTGACCCCTTCACCAGGGCATCGCCGGCATCCCCGACGTAAGCCGACACGCTCAGGGGGTAGCCCTCAGCCTCTGACCCTAAACTGATGGTGTACTCAGCATAGGAGGCTCGCCCATCCCAGTCCTCCAGCTCCACCCTCAGCATGCTCTCACCCTGGGTGAGGGAGTGCAGGTACTTATTCCCCAGCCAAACCTCCCCATGTCCCTGCTCATCTACACTTCCAAAGCCTTCCTTGTAGTTGTCCCAGGTCCGGTTGAAGTTAATGGACCCGTCCATTCTCTGCTGCACCAGAACCCAGCCTCCGAGCACTGTGTCCTGATCACAGTAGACCTGCACTACATCGTCTGAACCCTCGGGTTTAATTTTGAACAGGCCGCTTTTATGTCCTGCCGCATGCTTCTGGAGGATATCGAGACAATCTGAAACGATATTACACCTGCAAATTAGCGTTTAGCATTGTCACTTCTGGGTAGCTTATCCCTGGAAGTTTCCTTTATTCCTCCCAAATCATCCTATTCCTCTTCTCCATAGTAATGGACTAAAACGTAACATTTAAGCAAAGCATTTCTGCCTGTCAGAATGGCAAGTCTGTCTTGTGAAATTTGGTTTACTGAACATCTCCCTTGTTGGGATTGGCTAGGCTAACTTAAGCAGAATGGATGTGCAAACAATATGATAATTAAATTAAAAATGCCTTTTATACGAAGGTCACTAGGCCCTCAATTATGATGTCCTTGATGTTTATGGGTGAAAATGTCATATTTGCAATAGAATCATCATTGTGCAGCTTGGTTTGCTATGCGTGTGTAGCTAACGGTGGGTAGCCATGTTGGTTACGGGCTGACTGGTGTACCTTTTCCAATATAATCCCTCTTCTTTCGGTCCTGGGAGCCCTTGAAGCTGCGCGCGTGGATGTCTGGCAAGTCGTCCTCCATGTCCATGTGATGGAAAGCCCCAAGATCATCCCCCACTATAGTTTTAGTACTTGACTTATAAACTGTCTTGCTTGACCCACTTGTGGTACTCTTAGAGTTAGCCGAGGACAGCATGCTGTCAAACTCGCTAAAAAATTCGTCATCACCACGGCCCATCTGGGTGATGGACTTTGAGGGTTTCCCCATTTCAGAGAACATACTGGTTACATCACCACCAGTATTACTCAGTCTGACCGTGTAGCCGTCTCCGGTGATCTCTTTCCCTGTTTTGGCCATGTTAATTAGTGTACTATCATCCAGCCCTTCACACCCGGGCCCACCCCCGATTACCTCAAACTTTTCCACAGGGCCGTCTTTGGTGTGTGTGACTTGTTTTCGAACTGTTCTGGTGCACTGCACAGTTTGAGTGGTGATCTGAGTGGCGGGGCCTGAGGCGGTGCCGGAAGCTGTTTGTTTAGCCGTACCTGAGGTCTTACTAACACTGGCAGGTGCCGATTGGCTGGAGGTCGGGAACTCCAGTGTAAACTTCACCTGCCCGACATCCGAGAAGTAATCCTGTTTCTGCTCCCCTCCGTCCACCACCCCGGCCTTGAAGTGGCTGGGCACGGTGACGTCTTTCATCACCCTGCTCTTCATCACTTTCAGCGTGCTGACGGTCTCTACGTTCTGCAGCTTCATAGCATCCAAGCTACTGAGGTGCTTCTCCAGAGTGACATAACTCTCTTTGTCCACCTGGTATTCCGCATAGCCAGCACATGATCCTTTGCAAGCCCGAAGCTTTATATCGATGTCAACCTGGGAAGGGGACCCCATACATGTTCAAAGGTCTTTGAACTTATCTATGTCAGTAATAGATGTGTACGCCAATACAGGTGGAAATTTACCTCTGTTCTCTCCACCTCTTTAACTTGCTCCCGCACTCGAGTTTTCAAAGCTTCCAGAATTTTCAATTGCTGGTCAATTCTCACCTTCAGGGTCAGAATTCTTTCACGGAGCTGTTCAGTGAGTGACTTGAACCTATTATCATGGCCTGGGTCCACAAAAAGAGCCATATTATAGTGATAAGGAAATGAATACAGGAAACACAGCATTTTAGCAAGAGAAAATGGTAGCTTGAAGAATCAGAAATGGCGCCTCAAAGTGCATATGTTGAAAGTTTTATGTTATTTTAAGCCAGTAGCCAGGTTCCTTCTAATGACTCTGGTAACAACAGTGTCAACAATGAAATATGCAGTTGGAATCCATAAGAAAAGCTACAAAAACTACATAAAAGCTGTAACTGATTATAATTATTTTCAGCCAAATATGACTGCGGTGGAATTTGCCTGGCTTACTGAAGACATCCCAGAGAGTGGAGAGGTCAGGTGACCAGCCAGTTCATTCACTGCACATGCGACCAATCTTACAAAGTTAACCTCTCTGTGTTTTCTCAGCTACACAATTCTCGAGGTCCAATCCTACAAACAGATAGCGGCCATTTTGTTTGCTTTTATATTTCAGTCAGGCCGAAGCTGAAATCACTTCTATTTATTCACCTCCACGCCATTTGGTTAAGGCGTCATCAAGTCTTCATTCCTGCCCGGTTCTCTTTGACATCTTGGATATATATGGCTAAAAGAAGGACCGCTGTCACTCACCAGCATCAGTGAGCAGCTTCTCCCGGATGTAGTCATAGGTCTGCTTGCTGACCTGATCTGTCGTCTTGTAGTTCCTGCGGTTCTCCTCTAAAAACCTGCGAATCTTGTCAATTTTTGCTAGGAGCTCTCGGTCAGTCTGGTCTAAGATCCCATTAATCCTACAGCCAGAAGGACATTTGGGACCCTGCATATTTATAAGAAACAAAATAAGAGGAAGAGTTAGTGTCCATATTCGGGCATTATTGAAGATGCATATGAACCGTCCAGTCAATCATCGAAGGTCACTACTCACCCAGTCTTCATCTGTACAGAAAGGCCAATTCTTTTCAGTTTTGCACGTTTCACTTTTGTAAGCATGCTCGACAGGTCGGTTTCCTCTCGGCCCCACTGTGGGCTCGGGCTGTGGCAAGAAAGTGTTTAAGTCAGTGTTTCCCAATCCGGTCCTCAGGGACCCACAGACAGTCCATGTTTAAGCAAAAACATGAGCCGTCTGTGGGTCCTCCAGGACTAGGTTGAGAAACACCGGTTAAAAGGAAAACACATTTCAGCATGTAGTATCAAATACACAAGGAAACAAGGAAAATAGCAAACAAAAATTGATACTTTGATAATCAGTAGCTTAGAGTTAAAATATAAACATTAAAAGAAATCCAGCGGTCATATTCATGTAATGGTAGCTATTATACGAATCCTGCTATATGCACTTCCTACATACCTGGACTGGGAAAAGGAGCACGGACAAAGCAAAAATAAAGGACAGCAGCCACATCTTCCTTCTCTTTTGTGGAAGCTTTGGGGAATGCGAGCTCCCAATGGTGCTACACTGAATTTGAACCTGCTTATGACGAACCTGCAGTTACTCACTGTATGTCCAAAGGTCATTAAAGAACATCACATGAAAAGGACACCCGGATTGATTCTGGCTACAACTCAATCTGCCGATAAGCGGACTGGGGGCTCCATATTGATTTTGAGAGTGGTCTTGTTGTTTTTGGGTTATCTGTTAAGGCAAATACACCCACATGGCCTGCCAAAAGGCCTGCCCACATGGCCATAATTCCCACAGGACACTATCTGTTCCCGTAACTGATGGCTGCTCTTCAGACACACTATTCCTTGGACCAGTTTTGCCACGTCTATCTTCCAGGAAATCAGATGCGCATAAATGCCCGTTGAAAAAGCGGAAGTCCACAGCCTTCAGGCTTGCAGAATGTTTGGGTTATCTGTTGTGGTTCAGCACACACAAATAATATCTCAGCTCCAGCACAAGGGCAGTTGTGTAAAGCGATTTCTAAATTACCGGAAAGGTAGCTGACTTGTTCTAATAGTCGTGAATCATGGGATAGGTGGTTTAAAGAAGATTAAGCAACAAAGACTGATAAGAAAAATGTTTTGCGAAGGAAGAAAGGGCGACATTCCCACATGAAGAGGTTTGCTGAAAGGTTCAGGCAGCGTGTGGCTGAGTGGGCAATGTCATTGTGATTTAGTACTTTGTAAAACTAACCAGGAGTCACTTCAGCCAGCACCATTGTGTAGCCCCCACCTGGATGATGTGACAGCAGCCATTCTGCACCAGTACGCTCACCACACAGTGGCTAAGGTGGTGAAGGGGAAAGAATTCACCAGTTTGTCAGGGCCAGCCCCTGTTGTCACACTCTGTGTCCCTTCCCAGTTTGGCCAGCAGGTGTTGCTGGTCATCCTGTCCCTCGTGCTGTTGTCAGTCTTTGTGTTTTTCTGGTGCCCTGTCGGTCGCATAGCTCAACTTGTTGAGCATGTGGTTGTCTGTGAATCCTTCTGTCTTATGTTTGAATCCTACCTCCTCTGTTTTTGTAGATTTTGTTCCCTAGTGTATAATAGTATGAGTTTTTCTAGTTCCTGTGTCTTCTGATTTGTGTTTAGTTATGGTTAAATTCTTTGTGTCCGTGTTTCTACCTGTCTGTTATTCCCCAGTGTTAGTTTCTGTTTCCCTCTTTCCTTGGTTAGTTCTTTGTTTCCCTGTTCAGTTCCCTGAGTTAATTAGTTCCACCCCTTGCCTGTTCCTGTTCCAGCCCTTGTGTGTTTTTCCTGATTGTTAGATGTCCTGCACCTTCCCCTATTTTTTAATTGTCTGTTTCAATCCTGCTTGTCATTTACCCTGTTCCATTTTTGTATTTAAGTTCCTGCCTAAGTTTTAGTCCTTAGTGGTTCATTATTTGTTATGGTTTGTGATAGTTGTATTATCAGTAAAGTTTTGAATATTCTGTTAGTAGCCTGCCTATCTTGACCCTTTTGTATATTTAGTCTTTGTTTTTCCACTTTTGTTCTTGACACCTCGTGGTCATTTTGGTCTTTGTAGCGTTCTTAGAGTTTTCTGTTTTGTTTAATAAACCCCTGTTTTTTGGAAAGTGGGTTGTCCACATTTCTGCCTGAACCGCCCGGATCCGTGACACAGTTAGATGGAGAGGATGATTAGGAGGCCAGATCTGAAAGGGCCACAGTGGGCAAATTTAGCCAAGACATTGGGGTACCACTTAGGGATCCTTTATGGCTTCAGAGAGTCAGGACCTCGGTTTTATGTCTCATCTGAAGGACGGCATGATTTTTACAGCGCAGTGTCCCTGTTGGGGACAGTACTGGGGCACTGGAATCCACACTGACCACAGTATGGGCTAACCTGTTGGCCACAGTATCCCTGTCACTACACTGGGATCCACATAGACCTCAGGGTAGACTGACCAGTTGGCCACACCAACACAGCTTTCAGCAACACCAATGGTGCCTGGCTGCGTGCCCTATGCTTCCTGATGTTCATTATCTGATTATGTTGTTTATTTTTCTAAAAACATCTTATAGGTGACCTATGTCCTATGCTTCTATTCACCAAAAGAATATTTTATATTTTCTACCGTTCTTTCTAACTTTATTTTTGTTAATTTGAACTCATTTTAACTTATTGGGTGGATAGGATCATGCCTCACACCTCCTGGGGTTTAAATCTCTGTGTCTGACTTCAAACAGACTGGCATCGTACTTAGGGTTTCCGTAAGCTTTGTGCCTTGTGCTTCTTCCAATGTGCTGTAGGTTCACTTTATTTTATGGAAAAACTGGTGATATTTTTTAAAACAGTCAGTTTATTGATTTTTGTTTGGCATTTCCTGTTTCATTACATCGTACAACGTTAAAATTGTACATAATCTAAATTCTTTTTGGAAAATATATCCTATCTAAAGTATCCATTGCCGTCTATTACCTTAAGAAAACAAAGATGAGCAGCTGTCTCCACCTAGTGCCCTAATGAGAAAATGCATCTTCGGAACCAATGTACAAATGTGCTGTTTCTAGACGGCGACAGTTTTTTGCAGCCCATACTGTATGCGTACCTTGAACTTTGCGGGTTGATATTGAGCTAGCGGCTTGGTCTTTATACCGCATATATTTTTGATGATGCTGAAGTTGTGCAGCTCTCGCTGCGCCGTGCATGCCTCGGCCCTGCATCGGCGGACGTGCAACAGCTCAAAGGCCTCCTTGTTTACACGTTGCGGAGAAGCACGGCGTATCTGTCACCCCGGGGGCGTCGGCTCCTTAATGAGAAAAAGTCCGAAATCGGAGCATGATGGCTGGGAGTGTCATCGCCGTTTAACTTACTCAGCCTCCAGGGAGAATGTCAGAATAGGTTGTGCTTCGGGTTTCTGGGGAGACACGGCCACCGCGGGTAAAGACAGACACTTAACGTGACCTAAGCAGACACTGCTTACTCACACTCCATTTACCAGCATTTGTAAACTTTTCCTTTCACTTGCGCATTAACGCCTGAATATTATATATACGTACAAGTGCAAATGTGATGACATTGCGAAGAGTGCCGTATGTCGATCGCTTAACATCCGTGGGTTATAGTGATGAATTCTAACTTATTTGTGCTAGAAACTTACTTAAACTTATTTATTTGCTTTATTATCCTATTTAAGACCTTTTTATGAATATTTAAAATTCGGAATACATTATATTCAGGTTTACACTGGTCCGTGTTCTACTGTAGTGTTAAATGTGGGAGAACACTTTCCAATGCTTGCTTAACACTTTCCAAGTGTTGAGTGAGTTTGATCCATCTATATGACACATTGCAAGTCGTTCCATCCATTAATCAATATATTCGTCTTCCAGTCGCTTAATTAGTACGTTGTTTTGGAAACTGAAGTCTCTTTTACGCAGCATAGGGGACAAATAAGAGAAGATCCTGGATGGGGTGCCAGTCCTTTACTGGTAGTACCTGAAGGAAATTGGGGAAAAGGCTTTCCACTGTGTTCATTCGCTCTCCTAAATTTTCTGTTACGTTATTAGGTTGCCTAGCATAACAAAGTTTTATGTGAGTGTTCATGTTTACCAAAAATTGCTGCATAGTGCAGGAGATGCTGTAGCACCTGTAGATGGCCTCTGACTTGACGTGCAGCTTTTGGTGTGAAAGAGTGATGAACATTCCCGTCACAGTTCCACAGCTGATACATGGAGGGAACCTGGACTTCTTGGTGTTTGATTACCTCTCAGAGATCACCATGTCGCTTCTTACAGCTGCCAAAGCAAAGGACTCCGTAAGCCAGAAACATTCCATTAATGTCCTTGTTAAAATCGACTTTTTACAGATCTTCATCATTTTGTAGTGGTTCTAACAGATAATCCAATGTATTATGATTTTCAAAGATTTACACCTGTTTTGCAACTCTGTAGCAATGAAAAATGTTTTGTCCTCGGAATATTAAGAGTAATTAATACAAAATGCTAAATATCTATGACTGATTATGAAAATAATATAAATTAAATGAACAGTAAAGTCCCCCCCCCCCCGTCGTTGCCCCCGTCTTTGCCCCCGTCTTATCATTCTGGTTAGAGTATTACACTTCATTTAAAAAGACAATATAGCAGAGATAATCAACGTTTAGGGTGGTTTTTCATAAAGGATTCAAAAGTCACATCTGAGAGATGTCGCTCTTCGAAGGCTGGTATTTACTGTAGTGTCTGTATTTTCTCCTGCAGAACCTGGGGTTTGTCCCTGACTTTGTGCAAGTTTTATCACCATTCATCAAGGAGCTTCATAAAAGAGGTAACTACACTCATGGAAGACACTGGAGAAAATTTTGCAGTATTCCATTAAATGGTTCATTTACCTCTGAAGCCCATTCTCCCATTACTATTGAAGACAGAGAAATTACCTTTAACCCATCTGGCTTTGTTTTTTCCATTAGCCATCACAAACTTAGAAAGATGCTATTTAAATTTCCGAAGAGGGTGACTGCACGAGTGCCTGTGTGAAAGTGATGAAGTGTTCCTCGTCGCTGCAGGCATACGCGTGGTCAGCAATGCAGGGGGGGTGAACCCGCTGGCCTGTGGAAGGGCCATACAGGAGACTGTTCGGAAAGCTGGCCTGGACATGAAGGTTGCCGTGGTAACTGGGGATGACCTCATGGCCCAGGCAAGGTTAAAGGCTCATTAGCCAGAAGTGATGGATTAACTCGTTTGTTGTCTGTAAATAACCCATGGCCATGCTCATTTGAGGTGCTTGTGCTTAGTTCTGTCTTTTTATTTTTTTCAGAAAGACTTACTGACAGAAGTCAGGATGGCAGACAGTGGAATCACTCGACCTCTTCCTAAAGGCACTCACAGTATGAATGCATACCTGGGGTAAATATTAACTGGGTCTTGACCAGCGGAAGGGCATCTTACACTGAATTTTATATATTTCTGACAGTTACTTGAAGGATCTTGCATATATGCATTTGATAAATAAACTGATTTGATTTGATTATTGTTCACGTTTCACCCTGCGAGTCCTAAACCTTCTTAATGACTGTTTTACTGGTATGGTCTGGCGGTGTAGTGGTTAGTGTTGTTGCCTCACACCTTTGGGAACCGGGTTCGAGTCTCCGCCAGGGTTCTCTGTGTGGAGTTTGCATGTTCTCCCCATGTCATCGTGGAGTATGCTCCAGGTACTCTAGTTTCCTCTTGCTGTAGTTCACTGGAGTTATCAGATTGCCCATAGGTGTGTGAGTGTGCTCTGTGATGGGTTGGCACCCCATCCTGGGTTGTTCCCGGCCTTGTGCCCGTAACTTCTGGGATAGGCTTCAGACCCCCCACAACCCAGAATTTGCAAATCGGTAAGATGGATGCAGGATGGATGTAGCTTTGTTCTTATTCTCTAGCACCATGTTTGGTTTGTTGTTTTTCAACACCCCTTTTAACCTGGGAATTCACAGTGTCACCTTCTGATTGGCCTGAGTGATGCTGAGTGACCGTCACCAGAGCCAATCAGACTTGTCCTGGCCGTGCCCCTCCCTTGCAGACCCTACTGAATGTCTGTCTTGGTTTTGCAGCGCGCAGCCCATCCGGAGGTGCCTGGACCTGGGGGCGGAGATAGTCGTCACGGGCCGCTGTGTGGACAGTGCTGTGGTCCTCGGGCCCCTCCTGCACACGGTACATTCTGGGGTTAGCGTTTCGCTTAAGGTCAGACTCAGCAAACCTTTTGTTTTTGCAGCAGTCCAGCTCTTTAGGGGTCAGTGGGTCCTGCAGCCGGATTTCAACCCCCATATCTGATCGGCCTCTTCTGATACCACGGCGAGTTTGTGTGACAGAGCCTCTCCTCTTTTTCCTGGCAGTTTGGATGGGAGCAGTCAAACTACGATCTGCTGGCGGCAGGGAGGTAAGCTGAGGTGACTCTGTAACCATGGCGATGCCCGTTTGATGGGGTTTAGCCCCCACGCCACTTTGAGGAGGCCCCTCTGATTTAGGCAGTTCCCTCTCAGCCTTGCAGGGCACTTGGTGGAGTGCGGGGCCCAGAGTACGGGGGGCATTTTCACGGACTGGCACACGGTGCCCGACTGGTGAGCTCCCTTCCCTACCATTCCCCTTGCTCCGCTTCAGTCAGCAGGAAATGTTCTGCTGCTCTGATGTACACCACCAGTCAAATATTTTTGCACATTACATGCTTTTACCACTTCCCCATTTTTTCATAAACTGCTGCTTGTGTATTCTTGTTAAGCCCAAATTGGTGTCTCCCCAGGGATAACATGGGCTTCCCGGTGGCGGAGTGCCGTGCTGATGGTACCTTCGTGCTGTCCAAGCCCCCGCATACCGGTGGGCTTGTCTCCTTTGGCACGGTCACTGAGCAGCTGCTGTATGAGATTGGCGACCCCACACGCTACCTGCTACCAGACGTCACCTGTGACTTCTCACATGTCACCATCACCGAGATCCCAGGTCCCGCCCCCCCACTCCCGAGTCACCCGCGATTCTGATCTGCCTCTCAACGATTTTCTGTTTTCGTTAACTTGTCATAGGTCATGGGAACTGCAGGTATCTGTAAAGAATGTGTGAGCAAGACTGTGGCTAAGAAGATCAACAAGACCCCTTACAGGAAGACAGGGCCGTGTGCCCCCTTTGGTCACTTTCAGATTTAGTCACACAGTGAGGTTTGCTGAGGAAGATCTACTGTCTTTCTCTTGGATGACTGTAGGTGGCGCTCATGACCACCCGGCTGGTAGTATTGTAGGTTAAGGACCTTAGGGCCAGTGATAGCCATTTCTTGGTCTCAGGACCCTAACATGTGACAGGGCTGTCCACGAAACGCCATCCTGAGAGTGAACTTGAGGGCCCTTCAGATCAGCTCTCCCTGACCTGGTCTCAGTGACCTTAGCTGTCAATGACCTGCATGTGATTTCAGTCAGCGCATGTTGACCACTGTGTTTATGTTGCCAGTCCAGAGCGGTGATTTGTAGTAATTCATCTAGGGGAATTAGAGGGGAATCGACTTTCTGGGGTGGTTCGGTCTCTTCAGCACAGCATAGTTCACATTGTTATTCCCACAGTGGTGACAGTAACTGTTTTATTTACCGTCGCCATGGCACTCCGCCATTGTTGTAACATCCAATCAACTTTTATCGCCACGTTTAACCCAAAGCCACAGCCATGTTGTTCGTGGCTGTTCGGTTGCATGATAAGTGATCTTTGTCTTGTCAGTATTGACAGAGCAAAGAAGTGAAAGCAAATCTTTAAATGTTCTCGGCACTGAATTTGAAACCGAAGCTTTCTCCATTGTCACCGGAGCTCTCATTTGAAGTGTGAAGGGATCCTGCAATTGTCGTCGCAGCAATTCTGCGTTTCACTGTTGACCTTTTTCTGTGTGTTTCGCAAGGTGTGGATGGCGGTGCTGTCAGGGTCGAGGGTGCAAAAGGAACGCCCCCATCCAGTGACTACAAGGTGACCCTCCCCCCACGACAGGAAGTACTCAAGCACTTCAGTATAGGTGCAGACACACTTCACCTGTGCCTCTCTCCCCTGTGCCTCCCTCCCCAGGTGTGCGCCACTTACATGGATGGGTTCCGGGCTACAGCTGTGTGTCCCGTTGGGGGCCCCCGAGCTGCGGAGAAAGCCAGAAGGACCGCGGAGAGCATCATTAAAAGGTCAGCCCATCTACCCACTCGTGATGTTTAATATGTATGCGGGATGGAAACAGTACAGCAAAGCTGTGGCATGTCAGTTGCTAAAATGAGTGTTACATTGACCGTGTTGATACTTCATTCTTCCTGTTGTAATTCATCAGATTTTACTGATTTGTTCAGTGTTAATCTCTGGTGTTAATTCCCGGTGTTAATTTGGTGTTAATCTCCATTGTTATTCTCCAATCTTAGCTCAGATGTAGACTCCCCTCTCACTTTGTGTGCTCAGGACACGGTCCATGTTCAGGCAGCTCTGCTTTGCAGACTACACCTCTGTCAACGTGCAGGTACTTGGTACTGAGGACACCTATGGCCCTCACGCCACCAACTGGAAGGTATGTTCTGCTGGCGAATCACCACACATCCATTATCCAGCTGTGGGTAGCCTTTCAGTTAAGGTTCCAGAGAAGCAAGGGAGGAAAATGCAGATTGCGTACTTGAGGTGAAAACTGGTGAATTAACTGCTAAATCCAAGGTACAGAACTCTGCACATTATTGACTTATTCAGGATTTCTGTTTAAAATAATTTTTTAACCCATAGAAGACGTCACAAGCAGAAAGTACTAATTTAATAAAAAGGCATGAAATTTTACTGTGTTTATTTTGCTTTTACTAAATAAGATAAAGTGTAAGTGTGTGTTTACCATAAATGGCGGTAGGTACATCGCTTTTAGTTCCTGTGTTCCGTGCCCTGATCAGCGTGCCGATGCCCTCAGTTCTCCAGTTTGAATGTCATCTTCTATCTGTCCGTTTCACTCATGGTTTCCTGTGTTTTAGGCGCAACCCCCACAGTAGATCCAGTCCCATTTCAGTCAGATTGATTTAAATGGGGTGTGATCTCTGTGAAAGGTGTCTGGCATGTTTTTTTTGTTTTGCTGCCCCTGCCTTCTGTCCAGCAGGGACCTCGGGAGGTTGTTCTGTGGATGGCCGTCCAGCATCAGCAGAAAAAGGCCCTGGAGCTGTTCTCCAGAGAAGTGGCTCCGGCCGGAACGGGGATGGGTAGGGAACACAGCTCTGTGAATCCTGAAAAGGGGAGGAGTCAAAATGGGGTCAGTGTATCGTTGATTGTTCCAGTGTTTTCACTCAGAACATCGAGGTTATGACGACCTGTGAAGTCCTTCTGGGTGAGCGCCGTGTGACCTGAGCATCCTCTCCAGGCCACAAAAATAATGATGTAATATTGATAACCTTAATTAGCGTGTGTGCAATGGCAGCGGTGAAGCAGAAGGCGGCTGATTATCTGAACGCAGGCGTTAAATCTGTTTTATTCTTTATGGAGAATAGAAGTTGGATCTGCAGGCTAAATTAAAAACATCAGAGGCCCCTGAGCTGGTACTGCTTTGGGACCCCTGATTTAGGACATCAGAAAATAGAACATGTTTAACAGATTAGCTCTTCTAAAAGAGTAAAGAATTTCATTGGGACGAGTCCCTTTATGTTCACTGGGAACCTTCGATGGTGGTCCCATAGTATGTAAGCTTTCTTCCTGATCCATCCGTTATGCTCATTTCTGGGTCCGGTAACCCGGCAAAGTGCACAGGCGGTTCTGTAATCTTGGTCCTTGACTGTCACAGATTATGGTTCCAGGTAACTTTTGATTAATTAGACTAGTGTGGCCAAAGATTGTTTGCAGCTGAAAATCCTTGGTAAGCTATACTGGTGTGTTTTTAATTACTGGTATCTTACAATTGCCCAACTGCTGTTGGGTGCAGTTTTATATTTTATTGGCGCCTTTGGCTACGTGCCTTTAAATTAGGGATTTTTATTATAAGGCGTAAAGACTGTTTTGGGTTGAACGTCAGAAAGAGGCCTTGCCTCCTTTGAAAGGTTTCGCCTGGATGATTCATATTCAGGGTCTCCGCTGCGTCAGTACTTAGTAAGTAACGTTTGCAGTTTTTTTTGCTGAGTGGAGTAAATCACATCCTCATTTGCCGGAATTCTACTACGCTGGATGTGTTTTGCCGGAATGCGCTGGTTGCTTGGGTGTGACACCAATGGTTTTCATTGTGGAAAATCTCCCCACAGCCCCTGGACTGACGGCGATAGTGGGGGGGCGGCCCAGAGTGTAAGTTCATCAGCTGTTACCGGCATGCGACTTTGTGCCTTAAAATGCGACAGCAGAAGTTCTGCTCAGAATGTGCTGATTCCTTCTCCCCCGATTCAGCTCCCCAGTTTTGAGACCGTTCTTCATCCTCTACCCCAAGTCAGAGTTAAAGGTAACCATTCCTTTAATAATAATAATAATAGGAGCTTCTTTGGACATAGGCCATTGAGAGCAGGGATTAATGTAATTGTATGCTGGGGCGGGTTTGGTGTTTCTAGGGTACAACCCCCCCCACTGCAGTGACTATTTATGGCCAACAGGGGGCCTTGTGGAAATGCATGTTTGAGTGATGCTAAATGGAGTGTCGGTGATTTCCTGCCCCGGTGCTCATGGGCTATAAGGAAGCTGTTTCCAGGAGGTGGGATGGTGACGCCCATATGCCACGGAGCCTTTCCCCACGTCCAGCGGCTTCTCTGCTCAGGGGTGGCAGCAGGGCTGTAGTCCAGGCTTAGAGCTCCAGGTAGATTAACTTTAGCAGCTTAACATAGTTTCCCGTGCTCTGTGACATGAGCTTTCGCCTCAGGTGGGTAGATCAGGTCCAGAGTGAAACTGAAGACTCTGTGACTTTTATACTCAGCTGGATGGTTGAAAGGCTTGGTCTGGATTTTTCCTTTCTGGACCTGAGCGTTCCACCTCTGGCTTTCGTATCAGAGCTGGGCCCTGTGATGTCACCTCGCTGTGGGCTCTTTGGTTTTTTTGCACCCAAGCCAGTTTGTCGTCGTCTGCCTTCTGTTCCAGGTAGATATTTACCTGGACGGGGAATTTGTGGGAGAGATGAAGCACGATGATGTTTCCCAGAAAGATGTGTGTGCTTCCCCTCCTGACACGGAGGAGGCCGGGGACACACTCAGAGGTACGGCTTGGAGGTCAGAGGTCGGGTCGCAAACCTGCTTTCACTTATTAGCAAAATTAGATTTGTCCTCCTACCATATAGTAGAGTGGCTTAAATTATACATTCCCAGAATGCCTCAGTGGGAAAAAAAAAATGAGAATCTAACAACAATCAACAACAAACAACAACAAGGTTGATCATATTCCAGGGGACGCCTTCATTAGCTGTAATGGACCAGGTGAAGAAAGTGACATAACATATTGGGGAAAAATGAAAGTAAATGAGCTTACAGTTGATCTTGGAATAGTCTGTTACATTTACCAACCTTCCTTAAATAAGAAAATTACCAGGTATGCATAGAACAAGCAGGTATTGAAGAGGGATTGATGGATGGATTTCTAGATATTGTGATTATTTTGATAACAGGACACATGGCACTGGAATTTTGAAAGAACACGTCCTTGATTTTTGCTTTTGTTGGGCACTTTCATCCCAGACATTTGCATACCTGCTAGGTCCAGCATACCTTCTGAGATGTTTCTTCTCCCACAAGCATTCAAAACAAGCAAAACCATTTCATTGTTTTTATGCAGCATGATTCTCAGCAGCTAACAGCTGAGATTTAACAGATTTAACAGCTGACTTTAATAGAAGAAGAGTGATTTCTAGCTGTTTAACTTGATCTTAGCACTGTGTTAGTGGGTCCAGGAGACCCACTCCACTCCAGGAGAGGAATCTTCGTGCTTCATCGTACATGAAGCTTGGTGGCACATTAACCCAGCAGCCATCCTGAGCTTTGAGCTAAATGCAGATGCTTTGTGTGTCAGCAGCAGAGTGGATATAATTAAGCATTAAGATGGCATAGCTTTTTGTTGTTCATTTAGTGTGTACCCACACTAGGCGATTCTTACCGCTCCCAAGCACATGTGACCCTCAAAGTCCAGTTCACTTGACTAGTGTGATAGCTACGTAGCGTGTCCTGGCCCACTGGAAGCGGTGGGATGGGGCCCAAGTTAACTGGACTTGGTCACGTACACATAGTGTGATCGCTAACTGTACCCAAACACAGAAGACAGACATGATGTCAGTGAGGAGACTGACTCAGACACAGTTAAGCGTAATGTGAGTGCGGACTTGTGGGTGGAGTAGCTGGGGGGGATTGGAGAATAGCAGTCATGCTTGGGCACGGTACAGGGCAGCCATGCCAAGAGTGAGGCACCCTTAATACAGGGCGTGGGGGCGCTGTCAGGCTGGGACAGGGCAAGGAGTCAGATGCTTACCTACAGACTAAAAGCCAAGTAGGTATGGCCAAGACCCAAAGAAATACTACAGAAAGCACAGGCTGCACAGAAGATGCAACCAAAGCATGAGAGCCCTAAGTACCTCCCTCAAGCTGGCCCTTCACCACAAGAATGTAACTTATCCAATCAGAGCCAGCTTGAATCCATTAACAAGGCCATCCGTCGACTGAGGGTTGATGGTCGCTTGCCATGGCAACACAAACTCGCTGGGCTCTCGTAATGAAAGCCTCTTCTATCCGCATCATTTGAAACGGCGGTGCTTAATTAAGTTTACATAGCGCAGAGCTCAGCTGTACAAGCTCGATTAAATCCTGTAAGTGAGAAAGCAGCCGTGGAACAATCGGGATGTTGTGTGGATTTGTAAGTGGTCTCCCACCTGGAAACTCCTCACATTCAGTTGGCGTTCCAGTGAAATGTATGAAGCTGGTTTAACCAATGGAAAGTGTACACCATAGCTAATATACATTTATTCTTCAGTATTGCAAATGTGTAAAAGTTGGCAATAAATGCTTGATCAGTCTGACCTTTAGCATGCAATGTGTATTTTTCATGGTTTTTACACTGTCAGGGCATCTCCTGCTCTGCTCTGCTTATGTACCTCATGTAGCCTTCGTGTAACGTAAGCCGAATAAAACACAGGAATCTCAAACAAGACTCTCTTTGTTCAGGATCGTGTCTCTAGAACAGGCACAGCTGAAAATAAACAGGTTTGAGCAAAGCACATGAAAGCAAATGGGGTTCCACTCAACAGGAAGTCAGTCCCTCAACCATTTCCTGCTACTTACTGGGAGGGGGGACATCTACCAGGGAATTTACCAGAAGAGCACCTTAATGACGATTAGGGGTCATGAGAAAATCTGAAAGCGAGAGTCGGAGCCAGAGGCCAACGACACAAATGGCTAGAGTCTCTCCATTTTACGAGTTTCCCTGAGACCCACTTCTGTCCAGTTCTTCCTGCAGTGACATCACCACAACCAATTTTGTGGAAATGGAAGTCAGAAGAGTGTTGCGAGGACCTCAGGATGTGAGTGAATGCAGCAGGCTGGTACTAACAGAACTCTCTGGCCCGATTTTAGACTTGCCAAGTGGACTGCACAGTTATAGAGTGGAGGAGCTGGCTTATACCCGGAGTGGAGACAAGGGTGACACAGCCAATATCGGTGAGTCTACCAGATCCTTAGGGACTGAGTTACTTTCAGGGGCCATGATTTTGCTGGGTGTGGCCCCTGATTTTGCCCCCAGTTGCCCCTGATTTTGCTGACTGTGCCCTCTGATTTTATAGGCCACTGCCCCTGATTTTGCCAGGTGCGGCCCCTGATTTTGCTGGCTGCTGCCTCTGTTTTTGCCAGAGCCCTAAGCTATAGCCTAGGATAGCCTTTGTATTAGATCACCCCTGACTCTTACCCCTGAGAGACCCGGTGGTCAGGTTGGTTAGCATGCAGCTGCTCTTAGCTTTGTTTATTTGTTTACAAAGTGACCTCTGAATCCAACAGACACCGAATCACAAACCTGTAAGTGTCTATGTCTGGTGCGTAGTCATGGACTGACATGGGTTCCTTTGCTGACTGTAAGAGTGTGTCTCTGCGTGTAAATGCCCCCAGGTGTCATAGCACGACACCCCCTGTACTATCCTGTAAGAGTGTGTCTCTGTGTGTAAATGCCCCCAGGTGTCATAGCACGACACCCCCTGTACTATCCTGTAAGAGTGTGTCTCTGTGTGTAAATGCCCCCAGGTGTCATAGCACGACACCCCCTGTACTATCCTGTAAGAGTGTGTCTCTGTGTGTAAATGCC
>JABFEA020000017.1:4893936-4905086 GCA_019775915.2 Cyphomyrus plagiostoma | reverse complement strand
AGGAAGCACTTCTTTACGCAGCGTGTAGTTAGAGTATGGAATAGTCTTCCTGATAACGTAGTGCAAGCTGAATCCTTCGGTTCCTTTAAATCAGAGCTAGATAAGATTTTAACAACTCTGAGCTATTAGTTAAGTTCTCCCCGATGGGCCGAATGGCCTCCTCTCGTTTGTATAGTTCTTATGTTCTTATTATTGATATCATAAATTGAATTTTAACTGGTTAACATGACAGTTCCTGACATTGGACATTCTATTTTAGCCAGTGAGATTCAAAACATATTTGTCATTAATTTCACTTGGCAATTTGAGCTACTTAAAATTCCAGTTTCTTATACCAGGAATTCAGTTTTAACGAGCTGAAATGCCAGATATGGATATCAGAAATTAAATTTTCAAAATCCAATTTCTGATATCATTAATACAGTTGTAACTACTTGTAATTCAATTTTAATTCATTTCAATTAGTTATAACTGAATTTCTGATATTAGAAACTGGAATTTTAACTATTCAAATTCTACCTCCTATTCAGCATTTTGAATCTCACTGGTTAAAACAGTGGCTAATTTCCAGCGCCAGCAATTTGCTTGACAGATAGAGCTGAATTTGTGCCTGTACTAGTATTTGCGCAAATGACAAGTAAAGCATCATTTCATAAAGGACACTCAGTGGGAGATGTTAATCGCAGATGTGGATAGTTCAGGTCCAGAAAGCAGAAATCTAGATTTTTTTTTCCAAAAAACCAACTGAGTATTCTGTGGCTGTGACTATTCATAGTCAACTAGCTCCACACCATGAGGAATTGCCCTCCAGGAATGAATTAAATCCAAAATGACTTGCCGTATGTTCTTGTTTGGCAAACGGCACATTACAAACACATGGCTGTGGAGGACTCGACTTGGCGTAAGTGCACCTAGGCTGAGCTTCCACTGTAAGACCAGTAAGAGCTGTAAGCAGTACTGGAGCAGGATCTACACAACAGACACACAACCTCCTGAATTCCTCCACTAACTTACCACATATAAACAGATCTGGAAAGCCAGCTACTAACAGACCCCAACCAGAGGCAGGTCCCAGGCGATGCTGACTGCTGTTGTAGCTGCACAGCTGGCCAACCAATGAGCACGTTCGACCTGGACCAGCAGGCCTGCTGCTGCCCTCGGTGCCGCCGCAGTCGCTGGACTGCTGCCCTCGGTGCTGCCACAGACGCAGGGCTGCTGCCCTCTGTGCCCACGCAGATGCGGGGCTGCTGCCCTCGGTGCCGCCGCAGTCGCGGGGCTGCTGCCCTCGGTGCCGCCGCAGATGCGGGGCTGCTGCCCTCGGTGCCGCCACAGACGCGGGGCTGCTGCCCTCGGTGCCGCCGCAGTCGTGGGGCTGCTGCCCTCGGTGCCGCCACAGACGCGGGGCTGATGCCCTCGGTGCCCACTCAGGACCAGCCGCTCACATTTCACCACACCTGTTTCCACACTCATGCCGTGCTGGAGCCTCAGTGGTACCTGTGTTTATGGGAACTCCTGCCCACAACTGACACCACACTAACAAGCACTTTTTTCCCCTGGAACCATCTTTGATCAGAGCGGCGTGAAACTGGCTGAACGTACGCATTTCACACATCATCCAGACAGTTTTCTGGAACAAGTTATGGAACAAATAAGCCTGAAAATGAAATGAAGCTTTAGAATTATAAAGAGTCTCTTGGTGGATGATTTGGCTGTAAACAACAGAAATACTGAATGTAAATTCAGTGGATCTATGCAGCATCAGACTGGTTTGTTAGTAATTTACTTGGTTTTAACTGGAATTAAAATAAATACCAGATTGGTCACTTTCCAGCTACTGCAACACCAGAACATATGTCTGATGTATGGATTGCTTTAGGGTTGATCACACAAAGGTTTGTTGTTGCTCCACGATGGGGCATTTTTTTACCCCCCAGGTATGAGCTGCCTGGGATCCATGGCCTGAACTTTCTGCTGCGGAGCTCTTTGGGTGGGGGAGGGGTGGCCTCCCTCCGCAGTGACCCTCAGGTGAGAATCCCCGGGTGGCCCCTTAGCGCCCCCTACAGGTTTACAAGCCAGGCAGACCTGGATCAGATGAAAAGGCTTCCTGTTTCTTGACTGAACTGACTGTGTAAATATCTTACTGAAGTGACACACCCCTTTCCGGGCCTCTAGTAAAATATCCAAGGATACCGGCTCACATGGAGCACTGATAGGTTACAGCACAGTGCTGGAAACAATGGGGATCTGGACCCTAACCCGGTTGACCGTAAGGCAGTTGACCGTAAGCCAATTGACTGTAAGCTGGTTGACCGTAAGTCGGTTGACCGTAAGCCGGTTGACCATAGCCCCTGCCTGCTCCCCCCCCCCCCCCGTGTCTTACAGGGCAAAGCCTACGGTCAGATGCTGCTGGATTATGAAATTAAGGGACTGCCGGACCTGAAGTCTCTTGTGGATTGACCGGAACCGCTGGCAGACGAGCGACACGGTGCTGACCTGTCTCCACAGTGCCTTGCATTCCGGGCGGCATCCAGCTGTCACCCAGAAGCCCAAGCTGCGCACGTCGCTCTTCACGGAGACCTCATGTGACCCACGGACAGGAGAAGTCCTGCTGCCATATAACTGAATTTACGCTAAGTTTATGTAGCTGATTTCTGCACATATATTTTGACTAATTTAACAGTTTTCATTATCAGATGCTCTTTTATAAATGCAATAAAATTACAAAAGTATTGCATTACATTTTTCGGATCCATCTTGTTCCATGCATTTAATAATTCCTTCCCAACCGGTTGGGGAAATGTTTGCCGTCTTTCTTCTGCTTTACCTGCACGGGATCGACATGCCCTGACCTTGACCGTTGGCCTTAAAGGGCCAGGAGTGACATTTCTCCTTCATGTTCGCCTGGGAATTGTAATTTTAGAGCCTTGCAAACACGGAGCCAGCGCACGGTCAGCTTCCTCTACTTTTATACGAGTGTTTTCCTTTCAGTGAAGCTAAAATTTTGCGAGAAACCTGAGAAGACCCTGAAGGCATCTTTTAAAAGATTATTTTCGTCACATGTTGTGTGCCAGGCTTGGACCACTGCTTGTCCTAGAAAAGTAAAAGGCGTTGAATAAACAAAAAGCGATATTTTCGCCACTAGTCTGGACATTGCACATTTCTGTTCACCTGTGTAGCCAGCAGCATCAAACTGATGACATGCCTAGGCTGCTCTCAAGGATTATATGCAGAGGGAGATCGGAGAAAACTAACTACAGACTGGACAAGTCAAACAGGGCAGTGGGGCAGAAGGATGTGAGAATTACTGCTGTGTAAAATCTTTGTGTCATAAATACAACTAAGTGTATTTCTAACTGGCCGATACAAGAATGTAATGGCTCAGTAAGGTCTTTCTAAATAAAAAAAATGCAGTGAGTGTATGGTGGCTTCGTATTAGATACACACAGCACATTGTTATCATATTTATGCGGACGAAGGACTGAGTGTGTGGATCGTGGCGCTGAAATGGAGAACTGTGAGTCTGATGTCCACAGTTGAAAGATAAAGTCTGTCAGATGTAGCCCCATATTGCAGCTGTTCTCTATCACTTTCGGTGCGATTCGGTGGATGAGAAAGCGAGCTGCTCTCCACCAGTGTGACCGAGGTCAAGGAAAGATGTCAATGAGCTGGGAATCGCAAATCCCAGTCTGTCCTCTCCATCACCTCCCTGGCATTAAAAATCTGCCGCAGCATTCTTGGAGGGAAGACCTCGCCGCCTAGCTGTAAAGGCGCAGACAAAGGGCTTTTCCCTGGGAGCTGCTCACAAGGGTTTATTGAGTCCTATTTCCAGCGCCTGCTTTCTGCAAGCATTACCATAAAGCCTTGAAGTGCGGCGTTCGCCTCCTGTCAGGCTTTGCGAAGGCCATTGACACAGGAAGTAAACGAGCAAAAGGCAGGAGTACCACAGTAGACGTGATGAGACGCGGCAGCGCCGCTGGGGGCCTGCGGGGGGCGGAAGGCGGCGGCATTCACCCGCAGAGTGAAACCAAAGTACTGAACTTATTACCAGATCACCGGAACACTATGAAGAGTAAAATTCTTCATCAGAAGTCTAGTGATGTTGGATTCTAAATCAGAGTTTTGCTTGTTGTCGGAATCAACGTTAAAAAGCAGAAATACTTGTAATTTTGGTGCTGGCGTCTGGAAAAAAAACTATGGGTAGTTACTGCAGGATATGACACTGATATTTGAGGTTTGGCTTTTCAGGTAGTGGTCTGTAAAACACCATGTGGTCTGTGACACCATGGAAGCAAAAGGAAAAAAAAAACAACTATTATTTTAGAATTATTTTAGGAAACACCCGCAGGCATGGGAATGGGATCTTCTCTGTCTGTGTGAGGCGTAAAGGTGAAGATCATACAGCAACGCTGACTTCTGAACAAAGAGGAGCTGCAGGACATCAGTCATCTTGGTGACGGCATCCAGCGTGTGGGGCCTTGCACAGGTCAGGGGGGAGCCTCCCCGGGCTGCCAGAGAGCAGTAACCCCATGCTGGGGGCCATTGTTCCCCGGACTGGGCTGGCCTCCCCCTGTCATCACTCGTGCTCTATTCACATGTACCAAGGAGGATGACAGAGAAATATGGGTTCGGTTTCACTAATCTGCTAATCCCCTTCTCCTCCACACACACTGAAGCTTTTAGATGATGACAGCTGAGTTGCAAGTTAACGACGACTTAATGACACAGCATGAAAAGCAGCCAGTGTTTACACTTCATACATCAAATACATCAAGGTATATTTTTCTATCTCATAAACCAGTTTCGACTGGTTCCATTATGGAATGGAAATGTTTCTTTTCCTCGTTTTTACATCCATTTGAATAGTATCTTATCTGTTGAGTTTTATGTATCTCTCATAATGTAAACGTACTTATTGTTTTAGAGATGTTCATCTACGCTGCAAGATTTTGTGTTTGCCTGTTTGTACAAGGTTGTGAAACAAGTTTGTACTTCCAGGGTTTCCGTCCAATTTTTCCTGCCAGGTCCCTTATAATGGGCACGTTGCCTGTAGAGTTAATTATTTCCATATTGAAAAGGGGCTTCTCTCCTCTGAAACCGCCTTTAATGAGACCCAACCGACTTGACCTTTCACTTCATGTCTGCGGCGCGTTTTCAGCCTTAAAAAATCCGCTTCACAAATGCTGCACTATAAACAACAATCAGTAATGGCCACTAAGGCTTATTGATTGATGTAGGTTACGTTCAATGGAATTACTTAAAAATGCATCATGACACAGGATTGCCAACTCTCACGCATCTGGCATGACACTCACGCAAGAAATCTTACGATAAATCTATATATTTTCCATTATAAACCCCAAATTTGGTAGTAAAATTAGCGTTGAGTTGGATTGCAAACCTTACAATTTACAAGGTAATTAAACTGTTACATACATGTACATGCGTGTGCAAACTGTCTCCAAACCAAAATCTCAGTCCAGCCACTCACCCCCACGATACTGAGAACTGCTACATAGAATTGCAATGAGGCAACATATAAACATTTACGCACAAAGTTGATTTTTCAGGCCTAATATTTGTCTATTATAGTAAATAAGATTAATTGTAAACAAAAAAAGTCTGCTTTTTCAAGAAGCTTCGCGCATCTTAGGACTTCAGTCTTAAGGCAATTATAGAAAGCTCTTAATCGCGGCTAGGAGGTTTACCCCGTCGTCCTTCTAAAGAAATAGATGCAGCCAATGGGCTTTCAGGAAACCCTGTGATGTAATCGCGTCCCCTCCGCGAGGACGCCGGAATAAAAGCTTTCAATTAAGTGCAACTCGCTTTTATCTGACTCCCAACATGTTAGATCCGCTGACATTTCTACTTGAGAAGGTACTTCTATTTGCCAGATTGAGTGCTTTTCATAGCATTTCGTCCGGCGATGACGCGCGTACAGCCAGCCCCTGCGAAGGATCTAAGCTCCGCAGAGGGGATCTGCTCGAGGTGCCCCGCACGCTTTTTATCCACTTTGGCATCTACCTTGGGGACAACAAAGTTGCGCATTTAATGCCCGATATTATGCCGCTGATCACAAACGACAAGAATCAGATCCAAAAGACCGTCACGAATAAGCGATTACTCTTAGGGGTGCTGGCGAAGAATGCCACCGTAAGGGTTGACACGGTGGAGGACTTTGCTTATGGCTCGCCTGTTTTATTAAATGCCATGGACGATGCGCTCAAGACGCCGCCGCTGCCTAACGAAGAGGTTGCGCGGCGGGCAGAGAAGCTAGTTGGGGCCATAGCTTACAGTCTACTGTGGAGCAACTGCGAGCATTTCGCTACTTACTGCAGATACGGCGCAGCCTCCAGCTTCCAGACCGAGAAGGTATTACCGGGCTTTACCGCGTTACTGGGTATTTTACAGTCCGAATGTCTAATCTCTGAACATTTCCGAAAGATGAAAATAATATTATCTTAAATTCGTTTTTTTAAAATTAAGGTAAACTGTATAGGCCTATAATTCAAAATGTTACATACATTACATTATCTTATATACTGGAAGGGTAAAGACGAATTGTTCACTAGACGGTCTAATCGGTTTAATTAGGTTTTAAACGCTTCTTAAACCGGATGTCCTAGTTTTTTTTATTCTTCATCTTAGGAAATTCTGAAAAGATCAAGTCTGATCACTGGGACTTTGGAGTAAATGTGTTTTTCTGCCGTGAGCTCTTTGTCTAAATTAATCACACTGGCACCCTCGGGGAGGGGGGTGTATTTGATTCATTTTTGTAGATTTCTCTAATGGGTTCTTTGAAGGCGTGTTTATCATTACAAGTCTCATATTCGTGCTTTGTTTTAGATACATGAAAGATATCTATTTTGCCCCCAAAATCTTTTTGGGTATCTGGCCATACCAGAAACCCTGTATCATAATTATGGGGGTGTCCCAGACCACCAGCAGGCAACATGTCTTTTGACTACATTAAACCCCCAACAATAAAATCGTTCTCCTTCAAGCCTAATGAGTATGGAAGGTGTAGCACCATGGCTTAAGTTTAGACAAAGAAGTTCTTCTGGGAAATGTTTGCCTGAACTTATCTATCAGGCACCATTTGCTTAATATTGTGTTTTGATTGTGCCAAACAAGTATTCAGCTAATGTGTCCAGGTTTGGTAATTGTGCTCCTTTTTTTAGCATATCAAGAATAAGAATATGCTACACAATACATAAACAGCAGGCTTCCGCAGGGCCAGAATCTTCAAACGCACTTACTAAACCTGGTAGTTATCTGATCGCAGCATGTTTGAGCAGGGGAACCTACCTACTGTTGTGTCCTGTCCCCCCCCCACCCACCCCCCCCAGACTGGAACTTGGAATTCCAAACATAGTGTATCTCATGCTATCTGTGGTACTGATGCTGCGTCTCGATTTCCTTTTGCATTGTGATATTTCTTACGAATTGCGTTGTGTATTATGTTCTGTTATATTTGTAATATCGATGCTCGTAGCTGATTTCCTGGTGCACATGCATGTCTGACAGAGATCCACGTTCGATGTGCATGAGGGCATGTTGTTGTCATTCCCTGTTTGATTATGATTATGAAATAATTCCCTAAAATTATCTAAAAAGTTTTTAAACATATTTTTGAATAGCAATATATATTAATGTAAGGCCATTCAAACCTGGGAACAAATGTTGTATTTGCGGTTTTTCTAATCCTGCCATTTGCCTACAGTTCTGTGAAAGTCTGAAGTCTGTAATACGGGACCAAAGAAGCATCTTCCTGTCTGCTCTCATCGGAGTGATGTCCATTATCTACCTGGGCATTGCTCCTTCCACGACGTTACCCACAATCCTCGTGCCATTCCTCCTTTGGATGGCAGGCTGATGGACAGCAGTCACATGGCAGAACCATGTTTGTCATGAAAATGTATATGTGTAACATAAAGGCTGGCTTGCGAGTTTAGTGTATGCTTGTACAAGCTTTCATGAATGTTTTATACACATTTAAGCTTACTGTGTAAGTCCAAATGGTCTGGCTGTTACCAATGTTAATCTGAAATAATCTTTTATCGGAAATAAATTAGGTACTGCACATAAGACATCTGTATCTTCTCTGTTACACTCCAAGAGTATTGACATAGAAATGAATAATTTTTATACAATTGTGACAATTTGTATTTCACAATAGATTTTTGTAGCACAACCGTTTCCATGTGTAATGTATCTATATCTATATGTCTTCTTAAATTTTAATCATGGAAGACTTTGAATTAAATATTTACTGGGGAAAAAACTATAGTTTGTACTGATGTATGCTCACTTCTATGCTACACAGTTCAGCATTGCAGCAGTCATAGGTTATTGTTTGACTTTTAAAAATCCATCCATCCATTTTCTAAACCGCTTATCCTACTGGGTTGCGGGGGGTCCGGAGCCTATCCCAGAAGCAACGGGCACGAGGCAGGGAACAAACCTGGACGGGGGGCCAGCCCATCACAGGGCACACTCACACACCAGTCATGCACACAGGCACACCTACGGGCAATTCAGCAACCCCAATCAGCCTCAGCATGTTTTTGGACTGTGGGGGGAAACCGGAGTACCCGGAGGAAACCCCACGACGACACGGGGAGAACATGCAAACTCCACACACATGGGACCAGAACCCGGGTCCCAGAGGTGTGAGGCAACAGTGCTAACCACTGCACCACCATGCCGCCCCACTTTCAAAAATCATTTGTTTTAAATGTCAACCAAAATACATTTCAAAATCACTTGTGTCTGGCTTCATTCCCCCTCAGCAACATCACAGTATCGCATAGAAAATAAGACTAAAGAACACAACATTTGCATTTCTATATACAACATTATCCCATAGCTTAGGGATAATAAATAAGGAGATTTTGAACATTATCACAATCCTTCAGCAACCTATAACCCTGCATGTTTCTTGTAAGACTGAAAATACCCCAGGACTAGTGCTGCTTTAAATAGACAACTTTAAGTATATCCTTCTCTCCATATTACAAGGCGAGTGTAAGACATCCATTCTTTAACTGCCCAATTGTCTTTAATGAAGTTAATCGGCATGCAATTGCTTTAGGGGATAATCTACATTCAAAAAGGTATATACAATAGGAAAGGCATTTAAAGAACAACTCATTACCCAACTAATTACTTGGTCATTCAGTTAGAAAACAGATTGTAATTTAAAGTTGTTATCGACATTTCAGCGGTGGGTAAGAGCAGTATTCAAATCGCTTTTTGATCGCGCAAAGGACGTTTTGCCTGCAGAGGGAGCTGTTTCTCACCTAAAGGACTGGCGGCTACGACGGCTACTTTCGACTTGCGCGTGTACAATATTAATTTGAAGCGTGCTTATTTTGAAATAATGCATAAGTATGCTTTCTTACATAAATACAAAGAAACGTTCATTGTTGGATGTACTAAATATGGATTTGTCGATTATCAGAACGTTACCGGCGTAGCATAAGTATTAACCTAGTATTTAGCCAGGTGTCTTTGGCGCTGGGGGGGATCAAAGGCTGGGCCACACCCTAGACAGGATATCAGCCTAACGATTCACAGATTCTGGTTTTACACCATATTTTTATAGTGACGAGCAGAAGGAGTGGATTAGAGCCTGAATGAGGCGCAACCTATTAGATGCTCCGCGGGCTCACCTTTCCCCCCCTCATTTTGACATTAAAATGCTGCACGCAGCTGTCATCTGCCGTTATTTCCCAAAGTTAAGGTTTCGTCAAAATGCATAGCGTCAGAAACATTAACTGCCCGTTATAACATACAGACTAATTTTTTAAACGGACTCGGCTTTGGAATTCAGCTTTTTATTTATGCCAGAATTACTTTTCTGTACGTGCAGATCTCTGAATAACGTGAAAAAGTGAACTCTCTCCGACAGACAATCCGAATTATGTATCATAATCGTGGGCTTTCTGGTGTCCAGCTACCAATCTGCACCCTCACTTTACGTGGAGACGGGCCTGTTAACAATGCGGATTAGCAGGTATTTAAATAAGTACAAATGACGCCGAAGACAGCGATTGCTGACATTGTGGGAAAGTAATAAACCGAATAGAACAGGAGAGGTTTCCCCGACGGAGAAGCGCCCCCTGCAGGGACACGCGAGAGCGCAGCACCGCCCAGACTGCATATCCCACCCCCCGCCGCCGCTAGACAGTCACGTTTCATGGGGTTTTAACTTAATGCTGTCTGTCTTGCCATTTCTGATGACTGCCTGCACTTACAGCCGGCTCCAACGGCCGAAGTGGCACCGAAGACGTTTAGCCTA
This sequence comes from Cyphomyrus plagiostoma, assembly GCA_019775915.2. Lineage (NCBI taxonomy): Eukaryota > Metazoa > Chordata > Actinopteri > Osteoglossiformes > Mormyridae > Cyphomyrus > Cyphomyrus plagiostoma. The sequence continues at coordinate 4,894,786 of JABFEA020000017.1, read as the reverse complement.
TTGCATGTTAAGAAGCAGTTTTCGATACAACAAAAGTTTCTCCTTTGTTCCGTTTCCACTGTCGGATACGTACAAAGTAAATGTTTAAAATAGGACACATAAACTGCGGTTAAATGCATGACACTCTTCATTTTTTCTCTTACTATTGTTAGCCCTACTGTATATCACACATAATATTGTTGTATATGGCATCATTGACATAATTCTAAATAAAACCGATTAGGTTGGTATTAATAAAAATAACATTTATGATTAAAATGATATTTCAACGATATGCATATGGCAACTTTAATAAGCATCCGTTTAATTGATTTTATTTATAACAATACATCTGTACAAGGAAACATAGACCTAGGCCTTTATAGATAGTACATTTATATCATGCAAACATAAAAATACATAACAGTATATTCAGAAGCCATGTTTTTTCATAAGTATTTCGGTGAAAGAAACGAAAGAAAAGAATATATTGGGTGATGTCAATCATGCTTGGGCGAGCAGCACAGTTACTCATACCAAACAGCTTATTATCCGATCATGACGGGGTGAGTTCATTCCCACCGGTATCTTTACTTCTGTCAATATTAATATCCATTTGACTGGTTAATGGTAAAAATAAAATATAGGCTACAGCCTCACCAATGTGGCATACTTATGGGCATACTTATATGTTTGATGTGAACTATCATCATTCTAAAGTTTTGGCATCGCATATACATTTAATTTCGCTGCAGAAATGGAGATGGGCAAGGACTCGTAGTAGTTTATGTACGGCTGGGTCTCCAGTGCCCACACTGCGCAGGGGGTGGTTCTAATTCAAACATATAGCTTCACTATTCCATTGTGCTCG
>JABFEA020000017.1:4831717-4852445 GCA_019775915.2 Cyphomyrus plagiostoma | reverse complement strand
TTTTTAAAAAATGTTTTATTCAAAATTTGTGAACGCTGGCAGTGGAATTTACACAGGAAAATACACTTTTAAAAAATTTTTAAAAATCGATGCGGGCTAAATTCGCCACGTGGGCGGGGATGATAAACTAATAATTTTTTTTACTGGGCCTAATACGATGTTAGTAAGCACCAAATTACTACTAATAGCAGGTAACTAACAGGATTAATTTACGAATATCGCTTCGACATTATAATGCTGTGTACTCTTTGGGGTGTAATCCGCGTGAGATGTAATTTTAACATGCTCTTTGTTGATATAAAAATTAATTCATTACTATTAATGATGTGGTTCCGGGAAAGCTGTTTTATAGGTTCATACGACAGCTGAGGCTGTTCTAACTTGACGGAGTGCCCCCGAAAGCGGCGGCTCTGTCCGCTCCCCGCACCGCAGTAACTAGCGCTCCTTCTCAGCTGTGCGCGCTCCGGAACGCCGCTCATTAGCTCTGTCACGGCTAAGCAGTATAAGACCTACCGTCTGGTACACAGCCGCCCTGCTACGCGAACAGGCCTTCACTGAAGCGAGCTTTGCAGACTCGCGAGTTTTCTCTTGTTGCATCAATTGTCATGAATATAGGCAGGAAAACCCTGCTGGAAGAAGAACAGCATAGATAAGCATTATTTTAATGGTGCTGGTAGACCAGCATATCCATATCTTTTTAATGATGCTGGTCCACCACCACCAAAACACAACATATCTGCTAGTATAAACAGAATGCATTATGCTGGTCATGCTGGTAACCAGCTATGCTGGTCTATGCTAAAAACCAGCTTTTGCTGGTAGCTGATTTTAGCTGGTCTAAGATGGTCTTAGATTGCCATGTTCCATATCTTGCTGTTTTTATTGGTTTAACTGGGTGAGTGACCAGTTGGTCATGTTGGTGTGGCCAGCTAAACCGTCAAACCATCATACCTTAAGCTGGTCAACTGTCACAAATTGGTCAACCTGCTTGAGCTGGTCAAACTGGTGTTTTCAGCACTGGTGTCAATGGGAAGTTGCAGTTTCTCTAAAGATACTCTGTTGTGAGAGAATTTAACCACAACGGCTGAGGTAGCGTCATTAAATTTGGTGAAAACGGGATAAAACGTACCGGCCGGAGGGTAATACATATTGTCAATGCAGAAAACTGGCTTTGTAGGTTTCAGAACTACAATAAGCAATAGAGTAGCTCCCTCTATTGGTTATGATTTGCTTTGCTACTGCTTTGAAATTTCAGGAAACATCCGTTCTCCAAATTTTTTTTAGTAATACACATATATAAAAAGATTTTTGGTGTTTATATATTTTCTTGTATCCATCACTGCCATATATCTCTGCATTCTAAGCCACAAACTCAGGAGATGGAGTCTCTAGATCAGGTGAACATTTCTTCCCACCTGATAAATCCCAGTGTCAGAATAAAATGAGATGAGGAATTTCTGTAGTTAGAATACCCTTAGATACATTTTATTTTTAGCTGACTAGTGTTTATTTTGTTCTCTGGTTTTGTGCAGGAAGGCCACCGAGACACAGACTGTCGTGTGGAATTCGCCGGTGAGATGCAGATGTGGTAGCACATGTCAGCCGAGGAGCCACAGAACTGCTGCTGCACCGCCTCGTGACACTCTGGTTACCATGGCAGCCTTTTGAGCTCCAGCAGTCGCGGTTCCCCGACTGAGGACACAGTGGTAAGGAAACAGTTCAGGATGTCAGAGAGGAATAAGGGTGTAAAACAACGGAGGAAAATAAGTCAGAGTGGAATAAGGGCCTGAAACAATGGCGGAAAGCGAGTCAGAGCGGAATAGGGGCCCGAAATAGTGGATTAAAGCGAGTCAGAGCGGAATAGGGGCCTGAAACGATGGTGGAAAGCGAGTCAGAGCAGAATAAGGGCCCGAAATGATGGATTAAAGCGAGTCAGAGCGGAATAGGGGCCTGAAACGATGGTGGAAAGCGAGTCAGAGCGGAATAATGGCCCGAAATGGTGGATGAAAGTGAGTCAGAGTGGAATAAGGCCCTGAAACAATGGCGGAAAGCGAGTCAGAGTGGAATAGGGGCCCGAAATGGTGTATTAAAGCGAATCAGAGCGGAATAGGGGCCTGAAACGATGGTGGAAAGCGAGTCAGAGCGGAATAAGGGCCCGAAATGGTGGATGAAAACGAGTCAGAGTGGAATAGGGGCCTGAAATGATGATGGAAAGCGAGTCAGAGCAGAATAAGGGCCCGAAATGATGGATTAAAGCGAGTCAGAGCGGAATAGGGGCCCGAAATGGGGGATTAAAGCGAGTCAGAGCAGAATAGGGGCCTGAAACGATGGTGGAAAGCGAGTCAGAGCAGAATAAGGGCCCGGAATGGTGGATTAAAGCGAGTCAGAGCGGAATAGGGGCCTGAAACGATGGTGGAAAGCGAGTCAGAGCGGAATAAGGGCCCGAATTGGTGGATTAAAGCGAGTCAGATTGGAATAGGGGCATGAAATGATGGTGGAAAGCGAGTCAGAGCAGAATAAGGGCCCGAAATGGTAGATTAAAGCGAGTCAGAGCGGAATAGGGGCCTGAAACGATGGTGGAAAGCGAGTCAGAGCAGAATAAGGGCCCGAAATGATGGATTAAAGGGAGTCAGAGTGGAATAAGGGCTTGAAACGATGGTTTTTGAAAGTGCTGATTAAGCAGTCTTCTGTCCATGCCAAGCATGATTATTCACCCACATATATGGCATCCCACTTGTAGTAGGCATTAAACTTTCACACGTTCAGGTAAAAAATACGTGTATAATCATTTTGGCTGTTCTGGATTGGTTTGTTTTGGTTTGGTTTGATTTCTTGCCTAAAATAATACATAGCAGAGTCATTGATCCTGGGAACAAAATGTACCCTGTGTGTGTTATCTGGAAAGGAGCGATAAGCAGACGATTCCATGTCTCGTGTTTGTAGAAATATAATGACCCAGTGCCTCCATATCTGGTGTGAGCTCAGTCAGCATTGTGATCATTGTCTTCATATTTAGTACCCCGGGGTGGTAGCAGAGAATGAGAAATACTGTCCTGAAATATGTAAAAGGACTGCCTTTATTCAGGGCTGCCAACTCTCACGCATCTGGTGTCAAGGTCCATACCATCTGAACCTGCCCGTCGTGTCTCCTCCCCGCTTGGCCAGCAGGTGTCACTGGCCGTCTCCACCCTGTCTCTTGTCCTTCAGTTCCAGTGTGTACTCCCTATATCCTAGCATGTTGCATAGCTCAACTGGCTGAATATACAGCGCAAATTGCAGACCAAATTACAGGCTTTCCATGCTTTTGTCCTGTTTGATTTAGTTTTTTGTCTAGTTTACTCAGCCCTTTATGCTGTTCCTTCTAGTTTGCAGTTTTGCTTTAAGGTTCCTGCCACCGGTGTGTGAATGCATGTATGAATGGGTGAATGTGAGGTGAGGCATAACTGTAAAGTGCTTTGAGTGCTTGAAAGAGTAGCAAAAATGCACTATATAAATGCAATCCATTTACCATTTACCATTTCCTTAGTTTCAGGCTTATTTAATTGTAATCTGCCTCACCTGTTCCTTGTTGTCTCGAGTCCTTTTTTTGATTTGTTCATTTCATTATGCCTTCCACCTGCTTTTTGTTTGCCCTGGTGTTTCTGTATATTTAAGTGCCTGCTTGCTTGTGCTCAGTTCCTTTCAGTCATTGTGTTATGTGGCTGTGTGATCAGTACTTTGTCCCCGAAGTCTGGTCCTGCTCTCTGTGTTGAGTTGAATTATATGTTTAATTTTTGTTTCCCCCGTTTGTTTTCTTTATTTTGACCCCTGACGGTCCTTTTATTTTGTATTTCCCCCCTTGTATTCTGTTTGTTAATAAGCCCCTTGTATTGTCTTGGGGCCGTAAGCGGATTGTCACCTTGTTCTCGTCTGTGCTGTCCTGAACCCTAGCATCTTATGTTAAATTTGTATTGTTCCATTATAAACCTCACTTTAGCTGCATGAAGAGTGTTGGGGGTAGTTTGTGAACCATACAGACTATTGTCAAGGTAATACATTTTTTGCTTTCATGTAAATGTGTCTTAAACTGTTAATCCTACGCCCTCCAGCTGACCAACCCTGCTTTACTGCAGAGTGTTAGTCTGTAATGGTGTCGGATATAGGATGATATTGTGATACTGGCTCTGCATGAGGCTGAAACTGGTGTATTTACATAAAATATACAAATGCTGAGAAAGTGTTTATTAGGTATTAAACATGTCGCTTTCTTATTTGCTAAATTGATTAATGTGAGAACTTTAATATGGTTTTTGGTTTGCAGTTTTCTTTTAAACTTTAATAGTAAAATGAACATCAATTTTCTTGCTACATATAGTTTCTTTCTAAAACTAGTTGAATTTCTTGTAAATGAGTGAAATGCGTACTTTTAAAAAAAAAATCTGTTTCATTACCACTGTCTTGCGTTAGAGTTTAACCATAGACCGTGAAAAGTCTGATTAGTTGCAATCAAAATGGTAATTTGTTTATTGTTCACTCTTATGAGTAGGAGAAATGGAGCTTCTAATCATCCAGTGAAATCTCTCACGTCTCTGTGTGGTTCCTGTCCGCCCTGTAAGCCTCTTCGTGGTCTGCTTATGTGTCCTAAGCACTAAATAAACCATAACAGACACAAATCCAATCTCCTTTGATATCTATGGCTTATCTCAGTATCAAGGGGAAGAAAATCTTTGTTGTCAGCTTGGAATTCACTAGTCGCTCTAACATTTATTCAGAAATAGGGAAACAAACAAAAATGATCATATGGCATTACACGATGCCAGTTATTTTCTGGTACAAACATCAATTATGTTTCCTCCAAAGTAAAATTGCAGTAATCCTTGTAGATGATGACCTGGGCTGAGGAGTCTGTATACACAGGCTGCTTCTGCAGTGCAGATATCTGGATGCGTATCATGTGACAAGAATGACCTTTAGCTTGTTATGAAACAACACAAGCTAACAGGCTAACAAATTTCAGTTAATCTCACAAGGCAAATTTATTTAAACAGCCAAAAAACCAGTTGTGCAAGACTGGCAGTAGAATTCAAGCGTGTAAACATGACCTTTGGGCAATGAATGAATCCTATTTGAAAGGATAGACGTGTGCGGATCTAACAGATGAAGGTGGTCACACTTAATTTTAATCATGGCACCACGACGGGTTAAAATAATTTGGATCTGTGGTGAGTATTCTGCAAATACACTAATGTATTATGGCAGTGAAACCTTTTTAGTAGTCTGTCCTTCCATCCATCTATCCATCCATCCTCTACTTAAGTGTAGGGTTATGTAGACCTTTAATTCTGCTTTTGCATAACATTTTAATAATATCTGAAAAATACATATACTGTATGTGCATGTGAGCAGGAGAGAAATTTGAGCCACTAGGTCTCCTGTAGTAAATTTTGGAGGAAAGACTTTGTTAGCAGGTGAAGGTTGTTGTAAACTGACATGCTCTTTATATTTCTATGCAGCTATTTTCAAGTGCTTCACAGAGAAGTTTACTAATTAACCAAACTTTAAATATTTGCTCTTTTTACCTCTGGCCAACTCTGAGCTGAGACTGAGTTATTTATTTTCAAATTATGAAACGATCCCTTTTTGTAATAATGCCGTGGTTAATATTTGGCTGCAATTTAAGCATTAGTGAGTAAACTGGACTTTTTATAACAGTAGCTGTGTCGTTACCATTTCACTCACCGATTCACCTAACTATGTTTTTGGGCTGTCACTTCTGCATTATAGTAAGGTTAGCGTTAGCATTATTATTCGCCTTTGCTATAAGCACGCAGACAGCACTGCAGGGATAGCAGCTTGAGTTTATAGAGTTTACGTTTCTGAAATTGTTTATGTTTACACTGTGTCAGACGTGATGTGAGGCTTGGAGAGGAATGTCCTGTCCGGTAGGTGTGGCATGCAGCCCAGTCTCCTGGCATTTGGTTGGACTGCTGGCTTACGGAAAGACCCAAGAAATTCCCAGACAGCTAGTATTGAATTGAATTGAATTCCTTAATTGTCATTATATAGTACAATGAGATTCAATGTGAAATTCCTCCATTTAGTATGATTAAAAAATAATATGATAAAACAGTAAAAATATATTATATGAAAACATAAGTACAGTGTGCATATACAGTGCTCTATCCTGGGTATGACGTTAAACTGCATCTGGCCCTGGAAGTGGTCCTCAAACTTGCTGGAAAAAAAATGGAGGTTGGTGGCAGGATTGACAATCCAAATACCACAAAAAATACAGCTCCGAAAAAAAGACGGGACTCTTGTTTGGTCTCCATGGGAGCAGCCCGGGAAGGCTGAACGTATGATGAAGGGGATTGGAGAGGGCCCACGGGAGCCTCGTCCCTGGAAGAGAAGAGACCACTGGAGAACCACCCGGGTCCTAATCTGAGGTGGCCCATCCAGGTAGGAGTGTGGAACGTCTTGTCTCTCCAGCATGATGGCCATCTTCCTCTGCTGTCAGAAGAGCTTCTTAGAATTCTAGTTGCAGAAGCAGCAGTCTTTAAGGTATGCAGGGAGTAGCCAGATTATTCTTGGTGGGGACACCTACTATTTTTCTGGTCGCTCTGGTGGCTGCCATACTCGGGGAGTAGCTCTTGCTGTGGCGGATCTACTCCTCACAATGGTGTCCCATGTCACACCATTCAACACGTTGTGAACAAGTGACGCGCCATCTATGGTCTAGCTTACATAGGAATTGAAGCATTATACATATCCAAATCTGTTCCTCAGAGAGTCGCAGTCAGGGCGGGTGATGGAATGGTTCTTACAGATGACACTGCAGTTGTGACCCACTGGGCCGGCTACTTTGTGCAGCTGTTTAAAGCTGATCCTCCAGCTAGGATGTTGGACATCCCTTCACAACAGTTCTTGAGGCTGATCCTTTTGTTAGCTGTGAACCACCCAGTCTCATGGACATTGCACAGGTGATGATCCAGCTGGTCATAGGGAAGGCTGCAGGAATCTGTGGTATCTGGGGTGAACTTCTCCAGGCTGGTGGTAAGGCTGTCCTCCTGGGTGTCCACCACCACTGTGGCGATACAGGGGGATAACACTGCTCTCTGTACCAGGAAAGTGCCTTGCTAGAGTCATCCTCAGCAGGATCCGTGATGACTTGCTTGCCTACCAGTGACTGGAGCAGCCTGGTCTTACGCCTAGAAAGTCTACCATTGACCGCATCCTGGCACTGAGGGTTCTCATCAAGCACAAACGTGAATATCAGTAGAGTTTCTTTGCAGTCTTTCTTGATTTTCATATAACCTTCAACTCAGTTGACTGAGCTGCCATGTGGGACATCCTGAGACTTTGCAGGATCTCCTCAAAGTTGCTAGACATCATGGCTGATACTGTGAGTGCAGAGTGGAGGCAGAACCTCTGCATTTTTTTCCAGTTGATTCTGAGGTTCATCAGGGATGTGTTTTTGCTCCTACTCTGTTCAGTGCTTGACTGGACTGGGTGTTGGGCAGGGTTGTGAGGTCCAGTGGTTATGGGACAACTGTTGGTGAATAAAGACTCACTGATATTGACTTTGCCTGTGATGCAATGATTTTTGCTGAGTCAATGGAGGCTCTCAAGAGACTGAGCGAGGAGTCTGAGTGTCTGGGCTTGACCTGACCTGAGGTGACATATACCGTACATACAGTACAAAAGGTTTATAAAATGACTCAGGTTGTGCAATGTTACAGTTGTAGTGAAAAGTTTACAGTGAGGTAATTGTGAGTAGAAACAGTTTTACTGGCAGAACATGGACTGATTAAGTGTGTTTATAACCCTTAAAATGAAACTGCCTTTGAGCCCTGAGGTCCATGCATGTGACATTTTAGGATGCCTGGTGATGAAGAACTGGCATCCTGACCATGCTGTTCCACAGCAAATGAGAACCCCGTACAAACAAACGGCATAGCAATCAGACAGTGTCGTGTAGTGTTGTGTAGTGTGAACTACCATGAACGCCAGCTAGCACTTTCTCATTCAAGCAAGGCCAAGGTAATGCAGGGTAGATCAGCAAAGTCCCGCTGGCCAATAGGGCTTTGGAAAAAGGGTTATGGCTGCCCAACTCATTTATAACAGATAAGTAATAAAAAATCTTAGGACACAGTTAAAGAATATATCTTTGGAATAGAAAATGAAATTTATTTATTTATGATGTCACGTTTTTGTCCTTCACAGACATACTCTTCCCTCTGATAAGAAAGGCAAAGTACAGATGATTCCAAAAAGCAACAGAAATGTGTGTATATTGTTCCTGTTTGACTTACCTTTGGTGGGCAGAGCCAACAAATAGACCAATGATTGGACGAGGCAAATGCTTAAATAATCAATTTCTCCTCAAAGCTTTGTTACATTCTGAAGCAGAGTTAAAGAAAAACAAAACTGGTCTCTCCCTGCTGGATAGCATTTTATTAATCATGAGTGGATGCCCTTATTTTGGAAGCAAACATATGTATGTATATTTTTAATTACATTTCTCATTGGTCATACTTTGGGAGACTTATTTCGTCTGTATAAATAGCATATTTGTTTGATTACATTTGCTTCCTTGTTTGTTTTTTTTTTCCTTTACTTAAATGTGCATCATGCACGTAATCGTCGCAATGTCACCATCTCAGTGAGTTTCATTTAACTCGATGACTGCCTGGTTGTATTCTAAATGACGTCTCCCATGAATCCTAGATCATCGCAGAAGTTGAACCTAAAAGAGGAGGATGACGATTCACAAAAGGGTGAAAACAAGGCCACCAAGGGCGGCGTGGTGTATGGGGACTACTTACAAGTAAAATCGGGCTCCCCTCAATTACCTGGTGTCAATGTGTCCTTTACTGACCAGTACATACTTAGCAGGGAGCTGGCAGGAGGACAAGAAGTGAAAATGACTGTTGTTTGATTTGCAGCTGGATAAAATAATGTCGGCACAAATCCTGCAGAGCGAACTCGGGGGGAACAAGATCCACGATGAGCATCTCTTCATTGTCACCCATCAAGGTGGAGTGTCGCAAACTTACTACCTGCTTTGCACACTTAAATTAGTGAATTCACATCACTAAAACAGTGCTTTCCTCAGTCTGTCTTTTATTAAAAAATTGGGTTGTATGCAGTTTGAAGTACATCATCAGAAAATATTTAACCCATGGTTGTGTGTTCAGTGGTTTCATTTTTTTTTCAGCTTATGAACTCTGGTTCAAACAGATTCTTTGGGAACTTGACTCAGTCAGAGATATTTTCATTAGTGGTCATGTGAGTACTGCAGAATTTTAAGATTCTCACTGTTTACCGCACTAGTTAAATTGTGGGTTTTCCATACTGTGACTTAATGTAAAAAGACAGGAAGTGCCAATATTTGAAATGATCTTAAATTTAGATATCGCAGGGCTACAAGTTATTCGTAAAAAACATCCTTAAATATCATGTGTTTACAGGTCAGAGATGAAAGGAATATGCTGAAGGTGGTGACTAGGATGAACAGGATAGTGATGATTTTCAGATTGCTGGTGGATCAGTTTGCGGTTCTGGAGACGATGACAGCTCTGGACTTTTTCGATTTCAGGTAAGCAGAAGGTCTCAGTCAAAGTCAAAAGTCAGAGTATTGTTGGTGGTAGTGCAGAGAAACAGGAAATAGAATATAGATATTGAAACATTGACAAAAGGAATGGCAAGAAAATTTCAGAAAAGAACAGTTTAAAAATATCACATGAATAGCATTTTGAAGGTTTTTATTCAAAGAATTCAAAGAATGTTTACAAATATCATACATTGGACAATTAAATAAGTAACTGGAATAAAGTTTTGCAGTCTCTTAAAATCGGACGTGTTGCCACAGTTTTGGACACTAGCATACAGTAAATGTGCAGTGGATGTGCCAGTGTACAGGATTATGAGCTGCTGCTCCCCCTTAAATCCATAGTGTTTCATAACTTGGTTGTTTCTTTCTTTGCATCCAGAGAGTACCTGTCACCTGCCTCTGGTTTTCAGAGCCTCCAGTTCAGACTTCTGGAGAACAAAATAGGCGTTCCAGACAGTCAGAGGGTGCCCTACAACCGGAACCACTACAGGGACCATTTCCGGGGCAAGGACAGCGAGATGCTGCTCCGGTCTGAGCAGGAACCCACACTGCTGCTGCTAGTGGAGGTGTCGTCAACATCCCACACCCAGTGGGTCACACTGTATTAGAGGGAGCACAAGTAAATTAGTAACTCAGTTACTACTCAAGTACAATCATGAAATTATCTAGTTCCTGCATGAAATACTTGAATTGTTATCATTGACTAATGATACACTAACATGGGATCAGTACATAACTAACAGTAAGTTGCTGTTTAATTAATATATTAAGTAAGCATCTACTACTACATTATTTGTGTCCCCTCAAATGGTGTTACCATTTGTGGCCAACAGGGGGCCCCATACCTTAGGAATCCTACATGAATGCATGCTTGTTTTTAGTGGTGGTGAACATTGCCACTACCCATATCTCACACTGATGGCAGCCTTTTGGACACAAGCTAGATCCTCAATACGTTCTCACCCATTAGCAGGGCATCTGAAATCCTATTTCCATTGGGGGCACCAATTGGTAGATTATATCAGGAGCAAACCATAGCCTGAGAAATTGAATTTTACATGTACTAATAAAATGTTTAATATCCCAGGCCATTTCAATTTTAATGGATAGATAATGACTTGTCATGATTCAGTTAGCGAATATAATTAGTTGACCATAACACATCTGAAATGAAGCAGAAATAACATTTTATTCCACCAAAAGTGAATATTTTTAGTTCAGTCAAGGTTTTTTTCTGCTTTAACTTCAAACAGGCTGCTCTTTTATATTGCAGTACTTTGACAACAGGCTCTCTGGATGATTTTATTTGCTCAGAAATGGCTGGAGAGAACCCCTGGCCTCGAAGACGATGGGTTCAACTTCTGGGGCAAACTGCAGAAAAATATCGAAGAAGGACTGAGACTGCAGAAGGTGAAACTTGAGGTATAAAACCTTTAGGGTGAAAAGCTTGCATTGTGCGTTTTTAGCTGCTTTCCCAAACATGATGTACACATTCTATTGCAGCAAAAACCAGATTCGGAGGAAACAAAGGAGCAGATGGCTGAACATCAAAAGCAGGTGGAGATCTTCAGGGCGTTGTTTGACCAAAGGCGGCATGAGCACCTTTTAAGCAAAGGTCAGCGACTTCATAGCCCTTTCCTTATTGAATACCACCACAATGAACAATGATGATTATCCACATAATCTTGGTCAAGCTTTTCTTTAATAAAAAATATGATTTGATTAATGTGCATTTTTCATGGTTTGGTTAGTAGTGAATTGTTAGAGTGCAGGCAGACAACAAGTTATTAGTTATTTGTTTTACTGCGGTTCAGTCATTGATTGCAAACAGCACCGATCAATCCCATAATCCTTTCCTTCTGTATTTGCATCAGGTGAACGAAGGCTGTCTTACAAGGCACTGCAGGGAGCGTTGATGATCTACTTTTACAGGTAGGAGTTTGCTGTCCACCACAGGCCCTTGGCGTTTGCGGTTTTGTTTCTCCGTTTCCTTATTGTGTGCCTTCCGTCCATACTGCTGCAGGGAAGAGCCTCGCTTCCAAGTCCCATTCCAGCTTTTGACCTATCTGATGGACATCGACACTCTCATGACGAAGTGGAGATGTGAGTACCTGCCCACGGTGCTGGCAAGCTGTGTGTTATCTCCTCTTTTCTGGCTTGTGTATATCAAGCTGCAGCAAACGTGTGCAGTTTCTTCAGGCTTGGTTTTTTTTTGGTATATTATAGACAATCACGTCTGCACAGTGCACAGGATGATTGGCAGCAAGGCTGGCACTGGAGGGTCATCGGGGTATCACTACTTACGCTCTACCATCAGGTATGTCTGCTTAAATTACACAGTGTTTCTGATCTGCATTCAAATCAAAATCTGGGTGCTTCATATTTAACACTCTTTCAAGATCAATAGCTGTATACAGTCTGACCTAGAAAATAAGAGCTGTAATAGGTAGGGATGGAAAAAAATGCCTTTTGAACCGTTTGCTGTATTTTCTGACCCCACTAGATGGTGCTCTTGGTTTTGCTTTGGGGCATGCTTTGTGTCCTTTTTTGAACAGAGGGCACCGTTTAATGGGGTCAGAAAATACAATGAATGGAGTCTCAGGATACTTAATTAGGGCTATGAGGTAATGATTTGGTTAATTATATTCATTAATTAGAGAAAAAACCAGAGGAGTCGAGGTGAGTGGACCTGAGTTGACCATCTTCCTTGTGTTGTTAAAGTGATCGCTACAAGGTATTCGTGGACCTTTTCAACTTGGCCACTTTCTTGGTACCACGGGAATGGGTGCCGAAGCTGAACCCAACAGTACACACCTTTCTGTATACAGCAGAGTGCTGTGACAGCTCCTACTGCAGCAGCGAGGACTCTGACTAGGAGGTGGAAACACGCCCAAGCCAGAGTCTGTGTATATACCGTCAATTAGTGATGGACAAAATAACACTTCATGAACCATTTGCTGTATTTTCTGACCCCACTAGATGGTGCTTTTGGTTTGCTTTGGGGCATATGTCCTTTTTTGAACAGAGAGCATCATCTGATACAGTGGTTCTCAACTCCGTTCCTGGCGCCCCCCCGGCCGGAATGTTTTCGTTCCAACCCTACTTTAATCAGACTCAGATGATCCTTAATAAGCTAAACCTGGTTTCAGACTGAACGCAGCAAGCACTATGCTGCGCTCTATGCCGCGCGTCATTCGCGGAGCTTGTGTGAGCTCTGTGGTCAGAGATGAACTTTGTTGAACTTTGACCGCTGAGCGCTGTGACGTGTTGTCGCGTGATCAATAGAAACAAAGCACCGAAATCGAAATAGAGGGAAAACTTATAGCTGTGGGACACGAACAGTATATCACACAAGTGTAGAATCTTTTTGAATGTGAAATATACATCGTCGCTACTGACTGCGAGCCGAAATGACAGGAGCAAGTTTTGAAAACCACGCCCACTTTTCCCGCTGAAGCCCCACAGCTAGCACGCCGCATTGAACGGACACCATTGTTGTTTTGACTGGACATGCAAACCTAGTCCCGCTAAAGGGCTTCACAGACCAAATGTGGCATGTGTTGGGCACGCCGCTCCGCGAACGACGCACGGCCCAGAGCGCAGCGTAGTGCTTGCTGCGTTCAGTCTGAAACCAGGTTTAGCTTATTAAGGATTATCTGAGCCTGATTAAAGTAGGGTTGGAACGAAAACATTCCGGCTGGGGGGGGCGCCAGGAACGGAGTTGAGAACCACTGATCTGATAGAGTCAAAAAATACAGCAAATGGTTCACGAAGTATCATTTTGCCAATCACTACTGCCAATACATCCAGAAAAGGACAGCCTCTGACACTGTAATTAATGTATATACAATCAACCAATACTTAAATACATTATCATGTTTATTTGGAAATTACAGTCCTGGCTATACTGAACAGGTATTAAACTGTAAAATATTATTGTAGGAAGATATTTCAAAACTTCTTATTTAGCGTTGATTACTTTAAAACAACATACGCACTTTTTTCTTGGTAGAATGTGTATTTTAATGTTTTCCCCTTGTGTTTCATCTAATATTTAATGATATTATTGAAGTTCATAAAAATACCTTTAGAAGATTGCGGTTGTTTTTGTGTATGATTAATCAGTTCCACAAAATCTGTAGAAAATATCACCTCTTGAATGCCTGTGCATATCTGAATGTAGAGTTTGTGGGATGGAAAACCTATTGAATTACTGTGATTGCTGCAAATAAATGAAAATATTTATATACTTCATATGGGTTCCTTAGTCCTGTCAGAAGTATGGCACTATCAAGTACTATGAACCATAAAATGTAACCAGCTGTGGTTAGCTGTGTAACTGAGAAATCAATGGACACATTTTAAATCTCATTCATTTCAAATGAGTTTATTTTTATTGAGGTATTTATGAAGCAATTTGTACAAAAATATTTCATAGTAAAAATGTATTTTGTAAGCTAAGAAAATGCATTTAAATATTATTAACTTGTATTTCTACTCAGCAACTGAATGATTATTTACAGTAAATTTCATTTTGAAACATAACCAGTGAATAACAGCCTTGGCGACCAGCGTGTCTTTGACTTAGAATTGGTTTTGTCATCCAATACATGGAACATGTTGTTCTAGCCATAAGGGGAGCTTAAAATTCCTATATTTGCCAGTGTTGTGACTGTGTCAGTGCAGAAAGCCACTGTGTATCTCATGGCAAAAGTGGACAGGAGGAACAATATTTGTGATAGATGGTGAAGACCATGGAGAGATACCATGTAGCCTTAGCTGTCCACAGGTCACACTCCTATCTATGAAACACTACAATTACAAGGCATTATGAAACCAGGAGAATACCACATCTTCTGAGTATGCAGGATAATCACACAAAAACAGCAGCCACAGTATCAGCGACACCTACAGGAGGCAGGAAACAGTGCAATTAAACTGGGAAGTCCACAACCGTAGTAGCTAGAAGAGCACGGCTTTTTGTTTAGAGGGATAACTTTTTTCTTAAATACAGAATACATTAAATACATTTTTTCTTCTCAAATTTAAGGTAGTCTGGGCTAAACGGATATTATCAAGTGAATTCCATTTCACCCAAACTACCTTAAATTTGACAAGTTATCTGGCTAAGAAAGAAATCCTGCTTTGTGTAACACCCCGCAGGTGTAAAATGTTCCTTTATTTAAATCTTTTTTCACTTAGCTGACAAGCAATTGAGTGCAGCTGGTAAAACATGAAAAAACCCCAGGAGCGTTTGTAAACAGAACGGCACCCCGGACAATGACATCAGACAGTAGGGGCACCAGACAACACCACCCGACAGTAACGGCTGGCAGCAGTGCCAGTACCGGGCACCTTCTCGGATGGTTCCCTCAGCCAAACTCACCACAGACGTTGCCTCCCATCTTGATATAGACGTAACCCAGGTTTCCCCATGATGTTCCCCAAGAGTTACGCACAATCCAGTAGGGAACCTCACCTGGAAGAAGGACATGACAGCATTGGCATCTGCATGGGAGACCGTAGGCTTTTCTCCCGGGCAGTGAAAGGTGAGAGTGACTCAGGGGGCACAGCTACACTAAACCCAGCCACACATGTACATTTGTTTGTAAATAAATTAATAAATACACAGTGATATCACCAACACAAGTCATTTTAATCAAATATAACTATGATATAACTTAATTTTATTGAATTTAACTGTTAAACTGCATTTTCATGTGACTGGTAGGGGATGCAACTGCACCTGAGGTAAAACTGCCTATGGCAGGGCTGCCCAGCCCTGCTCCTGCAGATCTACCGCTACCATCAGCGCTAATTTAACAAGCCTGGTACAGATAATCGGGCCCTTCCATATCATCTCAGCATTACAAACTAAGCTAAGCTGGCTCCAGTATTGAGATGCTAATGAAAGGCCTGATTATCTGTATCAGGTGTGTTGAATTAGGGGAATTAAGGCTGCACTTAAGGGCAGTAGATCTCTACATCCATGGGGAACTGCATTATATTGGAGAGTTATGGTTAATTTAAATGCATCCACCTGTCCTCTACATCCCGTTACCCAAAGTATTTAAGTTCCTGTTTCAATCATCCGTTTCCTCCGCTGTGGTAATCTGATCTGCCCTTTGATTGCTGATCTAGTCAGTGATCTACAGAACTGCAAAGGTCAAGCACACCGGAACGGGGGTCTGCTTTCACCTGTGGTATCGTATCCGGTGATAAGGACGGCATGGTTGGCCTGCTGGCTGGGGCAGTGGTGCTGGATTATGCCCCCAAGGTAGTCTTGCCAACTGACAGCATCCACTGTTACAGCTACAGGACCCCACTCTAGCAGCTTCTGCATCATCGCCACCTCGTTTCCACTGTGGGCAAATGGCACAACAGCGCCATCTTCCCGTTAATTTGGGGAAAAACAGCTAACCAAAATGTGTGACAGTAAATAAGATTGGCACGTACATATTGGGGAGAACCATGCATGCGACTGAAATAAGGTCCAGCATGAATGCTGTATAGGCTCAGTTAGGGCTGCACAATTTATTGTAAAAAAATAATGCAATCTAGATTCACACCTCTAAGTGATGTTATTTCTGAATGGTTCATCTGCATTGTATTACGCCGGCTGGATCAAAACAAGAGCTCCTACTTTTATCCCAGAGGGTCTCAAGTGTTCCATAATTTGGCATTCTCTTTAAAGGCTGCTTTTCAACCGCATCAGGTACCTTACTTTTGGTACTTCAAGAAACCTTTTTAAGATGCCAGTTGTATTGCGTTTCAGAGGCAGGCTAATTGCAAAGAAAGTGTTTCGAGTTCCACCCTAAAATACCGAAGTGCCAAAAAGTACCCCACTAGCACTTTTGATACTGGAACTTTTTTGGTATGGCTGTCTTGGTTACCCGAATTGAATGGCCAATTGGCTGTTTCCTTTCTGTTTTCAGAAGTTGATATGCCAGTTTTGGATCAGACATATGTTTGGCACAGTCATGTTTTGGTGTTTTTCCTTTTGCAGTTTGAGTGCAATAATTGTTTAAATTTGAGGAAAAAAGATGTTACAGAGAATCTCAATTCTTAGCAAAAAGTTGTAATTCACATTTTTTTTTTCCAGAATTGTGCAGCCCTTGGCTCAGTACAGGCCGATTTTACCAAATTTCATAAAAATACTAAGAATGACACTATTTTGACTCTGGTTTACCTGAAGTCAAAAGCTGCAAAGTCCTTAACAGAAACTCCAAATTCTGACAGTGGGAAAATGCGACAGACTCCTGTTTCAACTTTAAATGGGTACTCTGTCTGACTGACCAATTTCTCCTGTGTCTGGAAGACCAGAAAACATAACACACATGAAGGACATATGTCTTCTCTCGCAATATGATGCAGTTATTCACTTTTACATAGATGTTCAGCATAAACATACACAATAGTGTGCGTGAGAAACTCTAAATGTTTCTGAGAAGGACATTAAGTGCTTCAAAAATCAATTTCAACAAGGGTAATAAAATGAGGCTTCATGAACCATTTGCTGAGATTTAGGTCTAGAAAATGTAATTGTGACCTGTTTCAGCCAGCTGAGGGTCTTGACGATGGAGCCACCATTGCAGCCCTGGTTTTTATATGAGCAATCGATGACCTGCTGCACACTCAGCTGTCGCAGAGGGTGGCCCAGCAGCGCATAGACAGATTCGATGATCCCAACCACGCTGAACGCCCAGCAACCTCCACACTGCAGGGACAGGTGCAAGGTCACAGCTGGCTAAAACTGGCAGATCACCTGTGCATGGTCGCAAACAGGATGTTTCTGCTGGAAACCAAACAGAGCTGCAGTCCTTCCCAAGGAAAAGACAAACCAGCTTATGTACAGATAGGAAGGCTGGAAAATTCAGTCTGTCTGGAGATTCCTTTCCAGTGAACCAATATACTCTCAATACAGAACCTGTTTTTATGTCATTTCCGTTATACAAGTACCTAACAATACAGCCATTTAGTGTGTTTTGAGATTTTTTTTTAAAAAGTCTCCCTACTGATTCTTGGTTTTCAACTGGAGTGACAACATTCTTCTCTCGCCAGTCAAATTTCTTAGGCAGTTTGATTGAAGGGTCTCTTGCAATCTCTGATGCTGGGTACTCCAGCACCTTTTCCGGGAAAGCGCTCAGATACCGGTCTGAAATGGCAAATTGGGTCACCTAGTTCACTTTTATCTCAAGCCAAAATGTCTCAGTTCAACTATGCCACAGAGTGTGAAAATTAGAATAACTTCAACACACCCATTTGCACAGTTTCACAGTCAGGGTGTAGTTTTGCATTTCTAGGGATAGTATTATAGTCACACACACAGTTCATTTTCTCTTCATAATCACCACAGGGTTGAACCACCGCAGTTAAGTGAAGAGGGTGCATTTACCTCTGAATTCTTCTGGCGATAAAACCGAAAACTGGTTTATTCCGTATTTTGCAGAGGAGCTGTTTGAGGCAACTGAGTGATTGTTCAGAGATGCATGCCGTAGGATGCTTTTCTAGAAAAGAAAACAAAATGAACGAACAATTAACAGAGTCAGCAAATTACTGCAATAACTTCATACGAAGCTTGTAGCTGAAGAAGTTTCGCTTTCATTTTTACTGCACGTGACATGTTTACTTCTGACATCATAACCCAATAAAGAAAACACACACACACATATATATATATATAGCGCACTCGTCTCTGTTTCTTACTATTAATCACTATTTTACAACTAATCAAACAAACAAATTAAGCAGCGCATTTTGCAGTGTCAATGCAACATAAAAAGCAATGATCTGACCTGTCCGGGTCGAGGTGACGTACCTCCAGGTTAATAATCCTGCGATAATAATCATCAGTACCGGGCTCATAGCTCCAGTTGAACAACTTTTTCAAAAGGTCGAAGGCGTTGATTGCTTCCGAAACAATAGAACTGCTACCGCTGAATACAACGTCCTCTTTTGAGGCGAAGACGGCGCCCCTCAACAGGGTGAGGGCGACTACTGTCAGGAGACACACCACCCCACGCCCCGCCATCGGATCCGAACCCTAACGAACCGGAGCGATACGGACAGGGTAAATATTGACTGCAGAACTACTGTCATGTGATGTCGCCGTAGGCGCATGCGCCGAACGGCTTTATTGAATTCTGTCAAGAAGTATCCTACAGACAACGCAAAGATAAAATTGTATACAAACCCTCCAGGGGGTACATAAATATTTCAATCAAACGTAGTATATCACATTATAGAAAATCATTTGAGTTCAAAGGCATAAAGAAATTGTTTTGATGGCCGTATATTAACAGTAAATTAACACGAAACCCGCGTGATGACGCAATACGGCAGGGGAAATAAAAAACCCTCAGAACGCCCCTGCCAGTATGCACATTTTATTACATTTTATTCTGTATCCTGTCCAGGAATATTATATTTAAAATACTGTCACAGACACATCACATGCAGTATGAAACTTGCTACATATTCTGAATTAATTTCAGTTTTTACTTACAAACTCATTTTAATGTTACATAGCCCTACACTCTACAGTATTGGTAGTTACAAGTGCTCATATAAGTGTGCATGGGCTTTGGCGTCAACATTTTCCCCAGTGAAATTTTACGTGTTTTTTTAATTCATCCACTAGATGGAAGTAAAAGACAAGTAATGAGAAAACTGTTTGCCCGAACCCTGCTGGCCTACATGCAAACAAACGGTAAATATTCCCACTCTGACGTTGCGTTGCGATATTTCACAAATGATGCACAGTTATTCACTTTTACATAGATTTCACATAGAGGTGAAACAGACTCTTACTCTTACAGACTCTTAGGAGGGGCAATCAATCAGCTGCGCTGTGCACCGCGGGGGGTAAAAACGGAGCGCAGTGCATAACGACCAAGAGAACGCCGTCCGACGCCTGCAGGTCGCCGCTGAGGGATGCTTGGTTCCCCCTCGCAGTGGGAATGTCCCGCGGGACAAATGCGCGGCGCGTCCGGCGGGCTGCTGCTGCTGCGGATATTTTAACAGAGAAATGACACGCCTGGGGTCGATATTCAGCCGAGGAATAGGAAAGATAACTGTAATTTATAAGGAATGAATGTCGAAACCCTCAAGACAGCGCTTCGTACTTGCTTAATTTAGCATCTGATGTTGCAGTTTTAAAACAATAAAATATTAAAATATAGAACTGCTGTTTTGCCAATACTATACATACGTATATATTTCTGCTGCAAGGCAGAAACTATTTTTATTATAACATCTACAGCAAAAACACAACTATTTTTTTTTTTTGGAAATTAATTAATTACTGTAACTATCAGTTATTTTCGCAATTTTAACCCATATGAAATGTAATTATAGAGTTACATTTGTAACTCTATGACAGGCAGATTGAATGCATTTACTCTGTTTGTTTATGGCAGACCCCCGCTGTTTTTTTCTGAGGGGGGTTACTTCACACTCCCCCCCCCCCTCCCCATAGACGTGCGAGGTCACGCACACACACCAGCACCTTTACCCCCCACTTAGGGCGTACTCACATTTGGCGCGATCGCCTTTGTACCGTGCCCCCCCATCCTCTCTTCGCACTGGTCTGCACACACATTAGGCTTAACGTTCTAGGACCGGACATGCTTCCATCATCTCCGTGTGACTTATTGTGTTAAAAAAAAAAAACATAGGAAGGAAAGCACTATCGCACAGCAGAATGGAGTTTATAATTATAATGTCCTTATTTTGTGGTTTATTTGGAGTCGTTCTGGCTGCACTCACACACTTACACTCTTACAGATCTATCGATTTTGCAGTGCAGTGATTTTCATTCAGTCACGCTGCTGCTATATCCCAAATTCTTCCAAATATCTCTGAGTGTTTGTGTGTCACATCCAGCCCAAATTTCCAGCAAACTGCACATTTGCTGTAGGCCAAAGTGATCCTTTTGCTGCCATATTTGTTAAATGGTCAGTCGCATCACTGACTGCATGTCCGAGTTCCGTGCTGTACCACATTTAGCAATCACACTGCATGAGTACTGTGTGTGACTTCCATGCTCTACCGCAGTTAGCAATCACACTGCATGAGTACTGTGTGTGAGTTCCAGGCTCTACCACAGTTAGCAATCACACTGCATGAGTACTGTGT
>JABFEA020000017.1:4817511-4831617 GCA_019775915.2 Cyphomyrus plagiostoma | reverse complement strand
GCATGAGTACTGTGTGTGAGTTCCAGGCTCTACCACAGTTAGCAATCACACTGCATGAGTACTGTGTGTGAGTTCCAGGCTCTACCACAGTTAGCAATCACACTGCATGAGTCCAGCTGAACCATGCGGTCCCAGGCACAGGACGGGATGTTCACACTAGTCAAACGAACTGGACTCTTGTGGTGAAATGTGCACGGGTATGTCACGGGTCTCAACGTGCCAGTTAGCACGCTCTCTCGGGGCGTATTGGCAAAGTGTGTCTCAGCGACATGCCCAGTGCAGCCAGCCAGCCCTCCATACCCAGTTTATGTGTGTCACAATATTACACAGACCTCAGCAGAGTCCTCGCACCCAGGGCTGAAAACACGGCGGGGCATGATTACAGGAACGTGGGGATTATGAGATTGGCTTCGGTTGGCATGGCAATGGGAGCCACCTGACCCGGGTTGAAGAGGACACTTCGGGGTTCTGCAGGATGTGCTGGAGCTGAGAGACAAGTAATGCTAATTATGCACAGGTGAATATGCAGCCTCATAAGCTGTCCCCCCC
This sequence comes from Cyphomyrus plagiostoma, assembly GCA_019775915.2. Classification (NCBI taxonomy): domain Eukaryota; kingdom Metazoa; phylum Chordata; class Actinopteri; order Osteoglossiformes; family Mormyridae; genus Cyphomyrus; species Cyphomyrus plagiostoma. The sequence continues at coordinate 4,831,068 of JABFEA020000017.1, read as the reverse complement.
CCCCCCCACTGTGGGACGCCAGTGCACCTCCCCCCATCATTAAGGAAATCTGAGCATAGAGAGAGCCTAGGACCCCTGGCGTGTTTAGCATAGCCTGTGGTGAGCAGCTCAGGGGTCATTATCACCTCTTTGTTTGCTGTGGAGGCATTTTTGATCTGCATGCAGACCCCCCCTGCCCCCCGGGTAGCATTATGAGGCTGACAGGCCCAGTGAGGAGCCTCCATTGGTGTTGTGCCTCCAGCTAAGCGGCATGTGCTTTACGTGTGTCGCACGTACACGTGCACAAGGAGACGCCTCACACAAAAAGAGCGCCACGCCCATCGCGCCCATCACCCCCATCGCGCCTGGGCCGCCGTGCCTCACTCTCCCCGAAAGAGAGCACAGGGGCTCTGTGTCTTTGCTATTCCAACTGGACGCTTCCTTTAGTTCCCCGGAAAGTGCCCTCGGAGGTGAAGACGTCGCACAGGAAAGCAGAGCTTATGCACATAAACACCGGCGTGACTCTGGGAAACATAAATCCGGGTACATCTCGCAGAGTGAATAATGCAGAGCCGCCCCCTGGCATAATCAAAGATTTATTCTGTTTGGGAAACCGCAGCCACATTTGTCATCATTTAGCCGGCGGGCCGAAACACAAAGTCCAGACCATGCTGTGCGATGGCAGCATCGCAGTCAGATGTGCGGATACTCGTGTATCTCTGTCTGCAGTATCAATTTTACTTAATAAGCAAGAAATGTGAGACAGGGAGTCTGAAGACTGCCGGGACTGAAAAAGCGAGTCGTTAATGCCAGCAAATTATCCCATCGGCCGATTTCTTCATGAGAGAAGCACGTCGACAAGGGAACTCTGTCCCAGGTAAATGTGCAGACAGAAAGTGACTTTCAAACCAACCGGATGTAAAAGGAGCTTTTTGTTTGTGGTCTGTCAGAGCCTGGGGCTGGCTGGGTGTTTGTGAGTCAGACCTAGACAGTGTCTCCATGGGCACGTTCTAGCCGACCTCCCGAGCCCCGTTACACGCTGGTGTGTGACAGGCATAGTTGGGCCTCGGAAGCACCCGCTGTCTAGGGAGAGAGGCAGCTAAGGGCCAGCGGCGAGTCCAGATCAGATCTCATGCTGTTCACAGCCTCGGGGCTTTGAGCCAACAAGCTCATTATAGAATCCCATTGATCCCCATGACATGAAATCTTCTCACTTGCACAAGATGACAAATCACCCACTTTCTGTTGTGAATGTGTGTATGTGCTTTTTTTTGTTTGTTTCCACAAGGATGCTATCCTGAGCAAATGATTAAGCAGCAAAAGGTCATCAGTTGACAGCAGTCTCCGAGGTCCGCTGCTGAACCTTTTGCTGCTACAGAGATGAGGACTATGTGCTCTGCAAATGATAGTGTCTGTTTTGGTTATGACATAAAATTGATGGAAAAAAGGTGACACGTTAAGACGAGAGGTCGATTTGATTCGAGTTTCCTTTCACATGATTAGTGTCTCCATAAATCGAATGAAAAACACCTACAGATGAGGCTACAGAGTACAGATTTTATTCCTTTGACCACTGACTCTGCTAATGCTTAGCTTTCATTTGACTTCACACTTTGCAAACACTCTTGGTTCCTTTACATAGCAGACTCTGCTAATGCTTAGATTTATTTACACTAAAGTATCAGGGTCTGCACCCGTTTATTTCAACCTTTCATGTCACCTCCCTGTTTGGCCATCAAATGTCACTAGCCATCCTGTTCTCCCTGTTGTCCAAGTTTTTAGTGTGTTTGACGTCTTCCCAGTACTGCTGCATATATGGCTCAATGAGCTGAGCATGCGCTTATTAAACCCAGTAGTCATGTGTTCAAATTCCCTTACCTCTATTTTGGCATTTTGTAGATTTTGTTCCCTAGTGTTTCATTTTTATCAGTTTTTCTAGTTTCTTTGTTTTGTGGCTTATATTCTGTTTTGGGTTTTTGCTATGTGCCCTTGGTTTTGTTTTACCTGCCTTCACTATTTTCCTAGAGTTAGATTCTGTTTCCTTTTTTCCCTGTCAGTATCTTAGTTCAATGATTGTGTTAGTTAATTCCACCTGTGTCTTGTTTAAAATGTCTGTTCTGATTGGTTGGCTGTTTTGAGTATTCACACCTGCCTTTTGTTAGTCTTCATTACCTGTGTATTACACTGACTGCTTGTGGTCTGTTCTCTTAGTTGATCATTGTGTAGAAATGTTAGATGTTGCTCTGTTCTGTAGTACGAGTTTGTGTTTTGTTCCTTGCCAGTTCTTGCTCTATGTTGCTTTGTTCCTGAACCTTATGTCCTTTGCCATTCTTTGTAGTTGGTCATTTTCCCCATTTTGTTTTTTGACACATCATGGTCCCTTTCCCTTTTAGTTTTACCCAGTATTTTAAGTTCCGTAACAAACCCCCCTCCTGTCTCAGAGCTGCCAGTGGCTCTCTGCCTGTACCAGGCCTCTCTCCTGTAACACTAAAGACTCTGATAATACTTATGTTTTTTTAGACTACTGACTCTGTTAGTACTCTGATCTTTTCAAGCTATTCTGAGCTTGATTTTTTTTAATTTTTTTTAATTTTGGGTGTTAATTCACTCCCCAGTTACCTTTTAAACCAAGGAAAAACATATTTCCTAATGAATACGACATTGGTTGTCATTAAGCTGTGGTGAAGCTTTGTGTCCTCAGGCTCTCCTTGACCTAAACTTCTGGAAGACATGCTGCCATGAAACTCATTCAGGAAAAAAAGGAACTAAACAAAGGACAACTAGATGTCAAAGCTCAACAATAACTGCTTCATGGCACGTTGAGACCCATGAACCATATTGCATGCCTTTCATTTAAATAACATGTTCTAATGACGATCAGAATATCACGGTAAATGTAGATCACAATGTCTTTTGGAAAGGGTATCGATCCAGATCCTAGCAGACTCTTCGTAACGCATAACCGATTCTGTCAGTTCAGAAAACCTGGACGTTGTCAGGATGACAGTAAAGCAAGTTTTTTTTTCTTTTTCAATGTTGAAGCACGAACACCAGCTGGAACATGGAATTTTGCGTGCGCTGCTTTATTGATTTTTCTGGGAACGACCCGGAGCATCTCTGCCCCTTCATAATTCATACATGTCAAACGGGACTGCAGGATCTCTGCCCCAGTCTGTTTTTTTATGCACTCTATACTCTATCGGTTGCTTGAAGCGCGTAGGGGGAGATGTGCTAATTCCTCCTCAGGACCCCATGATGAATGCGGGTCTGTGTGGCCGCCCCCCCACCCCCTGCAGTCTCCCCAAGAATGTTTCCCTTGTTGCATCGTGCTGCCGGAAAGCATCCCGCAGAAGTCGGCTCCGTCCATAGGGAATATCAGAGGTCACGCACCCGCCCCGGCCGGCAAACACTCAACATTAAATGCGTCTCCTTCAACACCACTGAACGCGGCTTAGCACAGCAGCCCGAGAGTAAATCTCACTTGGGGCTGAGCAACAGGGACACAGAACAGCCGTATGATGGCATACAGGAGACCCATGTAGTTACATAAACAGAATACATATTTAGTCATTTAAAGACACACATACCTGATTTGTTAGGAGTTTGAGTAATGTATAACATAGTGATACGAAAATGTTTAAAATTAACATACATGCAAAGTAGTCCTGCAAAAAAATATTTTATGCTTTTTCAGGATGGTCTCTTAAAAGAAATAAACTTAAAAAAACTGCAGTGCACAAAATGGCTGAACAAATTTCCTGTTTTGTCCTCTGGGTGGCACTATTTCCCATTTCATCATTTATGTTTCATAAGGCGCATGTGTTTGTCAACGTTTGCTGCTAGACGCATCCCTAAGAGCACAGCACACCCCGAACGCGGGTAATCTCAGGCAGGCCCTCGCAGGACGCCGGCTGCTGAAAAACTACCAAACTGCTCCGTTGTCATTGTTAGATTAGTTCTTGTACTTCTGAATAGCAAAGCTAATGGCTAAATAAATAAAGCCAGTGGGTAACGAGGCTTCAAGGTGCCTTTATCTTTCCAAACAGGGCCGTGTCCAGTTTTGCTTTTGCTTAGATGAAGTTACATTCAGATGACTCGTGTGTGCCTGCTTGGTGTCTGTCTTCATTTTGTGGTTCATGCAGTGTTTACATTTAAACCATTAATTCCAGATATTTTTGTGAAGTATCACTGAGTATTACTGTAGGAAAAAATACTATTTGCATCTGTTCTGTTTTATGTAGTTCATTCTCATTTGTATGGTTCATTTTGTGTATTAAACAAATATGCCTGTCTGACAGCCACAACACTGACCTCAGAAGATTAGCCCACAAGGGAAAATAGAACGCTCTAGAATAACACAGTGGGCTCAGTTGGAATCAAAGGCTAGTTTCTTTAAACCTCGTTGACTTTGTAAAAAGAAATTCAGCTGGTGGTGACCTGGTAATTGTCATCGACACATGAGTTGCGACTGTGTCTACATCACGTCTTACCCTGCATCACTCATGGCAAGACGTGGCGCCATGAAATGCATAGATATCAGCAAGTTTTTTGGAGTATATCCTCAAAAGGAGAGCAGTTCACTTTTAGTAAGACCTGACTCGTCATTATAACGACGCCCTTATTTTAGATTAGCCCTAATGTTTACACTCCAGCAGTTACCAAACAGAACGGGTCACCTGCAATCCCGCGCTTCCGTTTGGGAATATGTCAGCTGTGCGTTCGTGTTTTCATGGACGGAAATGCTAACATTCAAGAGAAACAGTGTACACACCCCTGGAATGTTATGGAATATCAGGCTTGTTCTTAACGTGCACCTAACTTATAGAAAGTACTGGAAATGACTCTCACACACCGGAATGTTTCCCACTATCAGGAATCATTTCATGTAACCCACCATAGTGTAATTAAGTGAAGGTTTTTCCTACAGTTTTTTTTTTAATTGTAGTCCTGGAAGATGCAGGAAAGAGGCTGACAGAGAGTCAGATGGTCGTTAATGTTTATGTGAAAGATGTATAAGATCAGAAGACGATTGCATGTCATTAGGGAAATTTAATGTTGATAAAAAGTAATGAATGTTGTTTATTATTGAAGACTGCTTCCATGCAGCTAGGAGGAAAACACACACACACACACACACACACACACACACAAAACTCATGAATGCAGACAAGCATGCGAGAACAAGCAGACTCAGTAGATTTTTTTTTGTCCCAGCCAGCCATGAATACATTTATATGTTTTAATCCTTTGATCTCCCCTCGATTTCTCTGAGACTCTAGGCTGGGCCGCCTGGAACTGCAAACGGGCTGTATTATTTATCACCAACTGTCACAGGACTGAGTCGGGGGGTGGGGTGGGGTGTCTAACTCAGGAATGGAGGAGCCTTTGAAGGGAACTGCCAGGGAGAGAAAATGACACAGTGTTACGTCTCAGTTGGCCACAAATGAGGAAGTGGCCCCTGCTACTGTATATCGCAGATGAGCTTTTTGTGCCTCTAATGACCAGTTGAGGCAGCTTTATTCAGAGTTTATATAGGTTGATGAAAGCCCGGGCTAACGGATATACGGGTCAGTTTGGCGGCATGGTAAGCAAACCATGACCGCTGTAGTTACACCAAAAAGCCAGTTCCAAATATGTGGCATGCAAGTTGTGGTGGACAAATCACTGGCTTTCCGAATTTAAATTTATTCTGAGATTTGTTCAAAAGATAAATGTAACAAAGGGCTTAAGAACCGTTAAGATGCACACAAATCACAAAAATGCTTTTTGGGTCCAGTTTTCTAAGATTTTATTGACTTGTTTATCAAAAATAAACTGATTTTTGCCATAAACATATGGTTTTAACATATTTTGTATTCATTAGTGTTAGGATTATTATTATATCATTAATATGTACTTCAATTAATTAGTTCTGTTTATATAGTGCAATATCTGACAGCTGATTCAGGTTGGATTGGTCAACCCATTAGGTGACATAGGTGGCGCTGACTTACTCAGCTGATTTCACTTTGTCTCAGACAGGGGGCGCTGCCGGTGAAGCTGGCCTAGGGCACCATCTTCCTAAGGGGTGCTGACTTAGCCAGCTGATGTTGCATTGTCTCAGACAGGGGGACTGCCGGTGAAGCTGGCCTAGGGCACCATCTTCTGAGGGGGTGCTGACTTAGCCAGCCGATTTCACTTTGTCCTGGCCAGTACAGCCTCTGCAGTGCCATCACAGAACAGATGCATGGTGCGGGGTGGGACTCCACATGGGCTTCAACTTATCAAGAGTTAATCAGCCCAGGACCCCGCTGCCCCGCCCCGATTCACCACCTTATAAGACACCTGCTATTCAGTTCTAATCTTTTTAGCATTATAGTGCTAAACTTAGGTTTGTTTCTTAAATTTTTAACCCTACACACACTTCCCCGTTTGCTGCACTTTTCTCCCGTGCAAGCATGCGATAATAGTGCAGCCTCGTGATATGGTGCCATGGCGATTTTCACCCTGTGTTCTACGCCCAGTTGCCGATACTGCTCTCTCCCGGTCCACTCCCCAATTGTGATATTTTAGATGACCCTTTGCTCAATTCAATTATTCTGAATGCTTGTTGTGACTATGATTTACCAGCAGATTCAGACTATTACAGCGTCCGGGTTCATGCTTTTTAAAATGAGCTTGAAATCTTCATACATGCTGTTCAGTCAAATAATCTAAAATTAATGTTGAATCGGCATAGTGCTGCTGTAGTTACAAGCTACACATTCGCAGGCAGATATTAGCTGATGCTTGTATATCAATTCATATATCACTGTGCAATTAGCACTAATAGAGCATAGAAAAGGCGATAAGAGGAGGTGGTGAGGCCTTTCCACGGGGTTTCCAACTGCACACAGGATGGGTTTGAGCACATGTACATTCTCACCATCACATGGTTAATGAGTCACATGATCTCAGTAATGGAATTACAGTTACCTCATTTTGTGCCACGTTTATCCATAGTGACGTACGATTGAAGGCTGTGTCAGACAGTCCCTGAAGCAGTTGGGGGTTCAGGGCCATAATATTAAAGTCAACTCTGGGACTTGAACCAGCAGCCTTCCGAACACAGGCACTGCGGAGCCGCCCACCACCCCCACGTAATATGAAGAACTTCTCTATATGGACCCAGATTAGGGATTCACAATCTTGGAGGTCTAAGGTTGAAGTGTTACCATGTTACCTGCTGAGCTCGGCCGCCCCCCACCCCACTTGGTCATATAGGAGCGTTTTCAGGGAACGTGCCAAAAATGTTTCGCTGCATCTGTTCAGTTTGAGTCAGAACCTAATGAGTCTTTGATGCTTTGAACCGGTCTACAAACTCAACACGGAAAGAGATTCTGATGGCCACAGCTAGTCCCCCTTTTTAACGTGGAGTCACATTACTGGCCTCTTCTGCAGTAATAAAAAAAATGTCCCTGGAAGTCAATGAAAAATACTGCTGTTTTGACTGACCTTGTTTCCATGGAAACCACCTTTAAATCTAATTAAGCCACCATGTGAAGTTCAATTCCAGAACTGTCCCCAACATATGGATGTGAATTTATCTCACAGCTGCCGCTGTTTTGGGGTAATAAAGGTTCTCATGCCAGTGCGGGAGACAGACACACTTTGTTTCAGCATATTAGGAGCTGCTGGGTAAATTTCCTTCATAGTGAAATTAAATACGTGGAGTTTTATCGCACCACATTCAAATATTTTATTGTCTTATTAAACAATGTTTCATTCCTACAAATAAAATAACTGGTTTGCTCCCTACAAAACCCTAATGTATCACTTAAAAATAACACAGTTACTCTCTGCGTGGCCTGTAGCAATGTCACGGGCGGGTGGATTTACATAAGGTGGCTGGGTGTGACACTGCAATGACGGGCCTTCCTGTGTGAGTCTCCATATGCATGACCAGTATCCCAGACAGTCTAGGGGTGTGGCTTAACGCAACCCAGACCTCTGGTTGCCAAGCAACCTGATGTATTGTTCTAAAGAAGAGTCAGTTGTGTTAGTGTCAGTAATGAAGGCAGATGCAGGATCAGCACTGTTTGCTTATGGAGATACATATATAAAAGATACTGAAACATATTTCGATAAATATAAAGGGCTGCACATTCTCTGTCTCCATTGCATCACGTATGTAGGGTTGTAGGGTCAAGTCCCACCCTCAGTGTGTGTGTAGTTTGCATTTTCTCCCTTCTGCATACTCTGATCTCCTCCATTTCCCTGACGACTTGCAGAACTGATGTTTCTAAATGATCCACGGTGTGTGCAGGTCTGTGCCCTGGGAGGGACTGGAACACACACACACACACACACACACACTGGTTAAACTACCCCAGGCTTCTGCAAGGCTCTGTGTGTTAGGAATCTGCACAGGCTGATGTCTCCATTGGGCCCCTGAGTGAGGCCCTTACCCCCCAGCCCCACGGCCCCTGCACACTGGCTGACCTGTGCTGTGACCCCCAGGCTTGTTCTCCCCTGCATGTGTGTCTGTGTGTCTCATGGAGAGCAGGATGTGGTTGGCGAAAAGGGAATTTCCCCACGAGGATCAATAAAGTATCACTATTCCGTTCTATTCAGTCGCTGACTGAGGTGTCTGAGAAAACAGAGGGTTACGGTACAAGGCTGGACAGCCCACTGCAGCGGAGAGTCATGGAGAGTCATGGAGGACATCTCCAAGAACATCAGGAAACCAAATGGAGATCTTTACATCTACATATGAATAGTTGGCAGCTTAATTATGACCTGTCCGTAAGCACTTATAAGCACAATTGTTGAATTTGTTGAATGTGTTTTTAAGTTCTATATTTATTTTCTCTTTTTACCGGAAATCACAAAAATGTAGCCCAGCTGTTGGGGGAAAGACTCCTGTAGGTGTGTCGAGATGAAAATGTGAATTATTGATTTACTTACGAGTTCCTCATGCATGACCTAAACCCTGTGTGGTAACTATGATTTTAAGGATGTCATAAATAATTATGACTGGAAGTGTGAACATTTGAAGGAGGATAAGGGATGAAGTGGAATGTCATGACCTCTGAGTTGCTTGTTATATGTATTATTTAGGAACTATATACCATTTAAATCTTTTTTTGTTTTGGAACAGCCTCCTTTACCAATAAAATGATAATAAATATTCTCTACTGAAATATTGCCAGTAAAAAGACACTACCATTACTCACAGTTGTCTGCTGGAATGAGGCATCCGTCTGGCTGTCTTAATCGAAAACACGTCCTGAGTTACAAGGATGGAAATTTCCATAGCAACGAATGCAGTGCTTTCCCTTGTACATATTTTGCATTCCGCTTCTGTAATGATCTGTATAAACGGCAGTTTCAGTCTTATGTTCCCCTATACTCGCTGGATCTGAGTGTATAGATAATATTCTGCATGTGCCATCTTTTCTTACTCATAACTGAGCATGCAAACGGCCCACAGAGAGACCAAGGGTTTCCTTTGCCTACTAACGCACACAAATACATGCTGCCCATTTGGGTTCATCATTTCAAGTGAAATGTCACTGAATGCAGCAGCAGCGATCTGTCTTATGGCTCCCACCCCTCTACATCACTCCATTTCAGCGACAAAGAAAACCCCAAACAAACAATATATAATAAATAAAGAAATAATCACAACGCCGTATAAATAATGCATCAGTGTGAATCCCAAGGGCCCCCACTTTGGAAGGATGTAAAATGAAAGTAAATGCTGAGCTGAAGTCGCTGATGTTTCATTAATAAAATATTTTTATTTCAGCCACGGAGGGAAACTCCGTGTATCTCTGCGAGCGAGACATTCAGATTTCTGAATAAATAACAATAGCTATGCTAATCTCGACCCCAGAGCTGCTCTGTCAGCTGAAAGCAGAGATCAGATCAGGGTTTGCATGATAACAGTTACTACTCCGGTTGCGAGAGGTCGGCTAAGCAGGAGAGGATCCTCTCGGCCTGGACTGTCGACCGCAGCCACGATGCGCAGCCTTCCTGCTGGCCACAGCGGAGCATGGCCGGCTGTCTGTGGTCCCGAGCCACGCAGTGATCTGTGAGGAATGGTAATCAGCTTCATCTGCGAGAAGATCTGCTCCCACCCCACCCCTCTCCCGGAGCAGAGCCCCAGAATCCATGTCCTCCCTTTTGAAGGCTTAAGATCTGATGTAATCTGAGCAGTAATGGGGAATGGGCTGTTCTCAATGAAAGAAGACTTCAAAAAAAGTCCAAAACTCATATAAAAGAAAACAGTTATGACCAGACACTGTTAGAAAATATAGGCAAAGGGCAAATGTTTAATTTCTTTTGGACTCCTGTCAGCCTGACTCACAGCAGTGAGTCGAGACGATGAGAGCCAACTGATAGCAGATGTTACAAATTAGTCATCATTATATAATCTGTCAAAGTCCATCACACAGGTAATGATCAATTAAGGGCAATTATGTCAGATGATCCCAGATGGGGAGAGAAAATCCAGAGGTGAGATGGACCCCAGTGCCTGGGACCGAACCTTGCATGGTGCTTGCAGTGTCACACCGTTTTAGGTCACCGTTCTGACAGCTGACCTTAGATCAGGGGTCACCAACATGGTGCCCACGGGCACCAAGATGCCCCCAAAGACCATATGAGTCGCCCGCAGACCTGTTCTAAAAATAGCACAACTTACCAGTGAGCAGCATCTAAAATTCAATTTTATATGCTGCTATTCTTCTTTAATCACATTTACATTTATATAGTATCATTAATAATAATATGTAACTAAAGATAAACTGAGCAAATTTGTTATTTAAGAAGAGTGTATCAAACTGCTAGTCCTTCGTATGGCTCAGTACCCATGAAATAACTCTCAGGTTCAAAAACGTTGGTGAGCCCTGAGTTAGATCCCGTCCCAGAGTGGCTGCTTGGGGGTGGTTTGTGGCTCTGCGAGTTGGGAGTCTGTGACTGTATCTGGAAGGACGCCGGCTTGAATGCCATGGCCAGCAGAGATATCACATCACTGCTGTGCCCTTGAGATTGGCCTTTAATACCAAAAAGGGTTCTGGACAAATGGCTGCACCCTGCACTGTAACCCCGAGGTCCTCTCTCGCCTAAATATATGTGTTTGTGCTCTCATAGGGCAGATGGGAAGGATGGCTTATGTGAACATTGAACTTCCTTGCACTTTTCCCTGCACAATGACAATAAGGGCTCTCTAAACAACAGCATGTATTTTCCACCTTAACAACCACTCATACAGAGAAATGCACGGTATCAACAGGACAGATGTGCTTCTGCCTAACAAAAGACTTTCACACACTCATATGCCCTCGCTTCTGTGTTGCTGCTTAACCCGCGTGATCACAGCGATGTAAGTGCAGGCTCTAAAATCGGCGGCCTTTCACAACAGATCATCTCCTCCATGTGTAATTCTTACATAAATGTCCACAATGGTCCCCACGTCCAGCCTCTCGTTGCTTCTGAGTTCGGGAGCTAGATAAACAAACACTGTCAGATGCTATTTAGCGTTAGCCTGTTAGACACTCCCATAACCGTCAGCATGCGACTGGAACTGGGCACATCTGACCTGTCAGTACAATGCGAATGAACCTATGGCCTACGAAGACTGTGCATAGTAATGCCCTCGTATCGCATTTGCAGTAAGGTCGCATTTATGCAGCATCGCAGGGACAGAAAATGACCAGAAAACTGGTTTTATGAGACTATCTGCGCTTATATTTGTCACAGCAACTAACTGATTCATGCAGGGCCTGATTTACTGTGCCAAGGTTCCCTAAGCATCCTCGTGCCATAGATTTATAGATTTCTGTATTGATGCCAATGTGATTTAAAAAAGTAAAGAAATGATCAAGCAAATATAAACCCATAAACGACAGCAGCTGGTTCTCATAACCGTGGGTGTAGTGGACTGGAATTAATGAAAAGATGGGTCCTATTAGATACTCTTTGAGCAACATGTCTCTGTCTATTACTGCGACCAAGAAATTAATTACTTCAATTGCAATACTCAACACATTTCAAAATAAGCAGCACAAGAATAATGGCTATTTGTAATAGGATATGCAGATAATAATCTTTAATACATCATTTGTAGCTTCAACGTCATAATATGACCAGGGGGAATCGCGGGTGCGTGTAACTGTCTGATAAATGACGACATCTGCTGATTTGATTTACACCAGCATGTTAAGACAGTTTGGAATTACACCACCGGAGTGCGGGGATCGATTTCCAATTAGCAGCTTGCATGTTCATTTGTGCTGCTTTTGAGAGCTCGGGTGTGCTGGCCAAAACCTGAGTTACTGAAGACGCCATAATTATGTCTGCTCGGATTAGCCTAATTAGCATCTAAGCACAATGAACTAAATGGACTCCGGCTTAATGGTTGCAGTTACAGCAGTCCATTGTGTATCGATTTATGGTGATACTTATACTTCATACCGTGGGTCTTCTCTCAGGCACACTCACTGGCCACTTCATTAGGTATTCCTGCTCTTTAATGCAGAGTCTCCTCCTCCAAACAGTCAATCATGTGGCTGCACCTCAGCATGCAGAGGATGTCGGCAAGATGAAGAGGTTCACTCACTGTGTGGCTAAAACGCTTGATCTAAGTGATCTCGGACTCAGCATGATCATCGTTGCCATATGTGCTTGCAGCATCTCAGAAACATTCCATCTCCTGGGATGTTCACAAACTGCAGTGTCTAGACTTTTATGGAGAACAGCGCAACAAACAAAGGACCGTGCAGGGGGCGGCAGTTCTCTGGGCAAAAGCACCTTGTTAATGAGAGCGGAGGTCAGAAGAGAGCAGCCAGACTTGTTAAAGCCGACAGGAAGTGCAGAAATAACAGCTCAGTACGACAGCGGTGCGCAGCGAGGAGATCTCTGCACTTACTAACCCTCAGCATGGTTCTTGAAAGTGAGTCCTGCCTGATAAAAATATGGTACCTAATAAAATGGCCATTGAGTGCATATAATTTATTTTTGTGACTGAACCATCGGAGAAAGATGTCAACAAAAAACAGCTGAGCACCACGGATTTACACGCAGCTCATGAGATCAGAATCAACTGACGAAGCGGGTAAACAGTAATACAACGTTGCTGACACTGGACAGAAATGCATCCGGGAAACTGAGACACCCTAATCTCCTGTAACTGTTGTGATACCGAACCCCATATCATCATCTTCGTTGCTGTTACTTTTTTTTATATGGTTTACAAATGTATCCGGGAGGGAAAGTGAATTCCCTATGTGCTGGACGCAGGCGGACAGGCGATGACCTCATCAAGCACACGTTAGACGCCGCAATGGCAACGTGTGACCAGTGGGTGGCCCAGAGAGACCCTGCCCACAGTGCGCAGCTTTCTCTGTCATGCCGACGCTGTACTTTCCCCAGGGGACCCTGACATGTGGCTCTTAATGCTTGTAAGATCTTACTCTGTTATTCCAAGGGAAGCACAGCTGTGCTAATAACTGGGATTCAATAGTTAATAAAAGGCTCTGGTGCTTCAGAGATGCCACACCCTCTGCTCGCCATATGGTATTACTACCATACATACAAATTATTTTTATATATGGT
>JABFEA020000017.1:4799173-4809817 GCA_019775915.2 Cyphomyrus plagiostoma | reverse complement strand
CCTCTCTGCTCCCATCTCTCCCTGCCCTCCTCTCTGCCTCTCCTCTCTGCTCCCACCTCTCTCTGCCTCTCCTCTCTGCCTCTCCTCTCTTCCTCTCCTCTCTGCTCCCATCTCTCCCTGCCCTCCTCTCTGCCTCTCCTCTCTGCTCCCATCTCTCTCTGCCTCTCCTCTCTGCTCCCATCTCTCCCTGCCCTCCTCTCTGCCTCTCCTCTCTGCTCCCACCTCTCTCTGCCTCTCCTCTCTTCCTCTCCTCTCTGCTCCCATCTCTCCCTGCCCTCCTCTCTGCCTCTCCTCTCTGCGCCCTTGCTGAAGCTAGCCTGATTCATGCCGGTCAGTGTTGCTCCCCTGGGACATGTCTCCACCAGACCTGAGATCACTGATCCTCATTGTGATGCATGAGCGTGCCCCCTCCACGAACATGTTTATATTTCACTCTTCGAAGACTGTTTCCATGGTAACAGGCTACACTCATTTCCTGCGGCCTAGGGTTCACGACTAGAGCTCCCGCATTTTACGTGTAGCGGTAATCAGAGGCGAGCATGCCTTCACTGGCCTCTTGGCTGTTCGGTTTAATTAGCCAAGGTTGAGCAGCGACTTTTGACACAGTCAGGCTTTACATTTGAAACGCATGGACGAAGACCTTGGCACTGCAGCAGGCCTGTACTCGGTCAAACGTTTGGGAGATGAAAAGTTAAAAGAAGGAGCAAACTCTGATCTTAATAGGAATATATGAAGGATCGTTGACCTTTGAATCTCTTCTATTTTGATATTTATGACATAAAACGGCACAACATGTTACATATATTTCTGCTCATCTCAGTGAAAGGGTGTGTTGCATAATATTATAGTGAGCATTAGTTTTGGGGGAAAGTGTCTTTTATCTCTTAGGAAATCTGTGTAATCTGTGCCAGCCATCGCCATGACAACTCCTCCGTTTCTCAACAACATGATTTCTAGTGTGATGCATCATACTTCTTACTGACATATTGTACTCGCATATAATGACACGCCATGATAGGCTTACGTACGTATTTATATATACGGATCATGGAAAAGCCAGAGTGACCAGCACAAAGTGTCATTGTTCTCATTTTGGCTGCTAGTGGCTTTTCTCGCTGCAAGTGAATAAGCTTCACCTCTTTGCCCCCATTTGTCGGGTTCGACTCGCAGCCATGGGAGAAAAATTATAAACACGTTCTGCTTTCTGCTCCCTACACCATCATTAAGACCTCCTGGCAAAAATAAACTTTATATCCTGGGGTCTCTAGTTCAGGGTAACAAACTTTCCAGATTAAAATGCCAGGGCAGCGTTTCCCTCTCTGATTTCTGAATATTTATTACTGTTATTAGATACCCAACCATAAAGTGGTTCCATAAATGAATTTCTACCCGTAAAGAAAAAAAACAGCTAGTTAAACAGATAAACATTCATACACATGCAAGGTCTTGTCCAGATGCCTCTAATCACTGGAAACTGTTTTAGAAGTAAGATGCCTAAGAAATCAAACCTTTGTACCAAAAAATAACATAATGGCCTAGAATCATAATAATGGGCTTCAGGTTGAGACTCCATGAAGAGCAGGAAGTTGTCTATTGCATGTGACACTGCTGCCCACTAACGACAAGCCAAGTCTGACTGTCCAACGTGACTCATGGGCTTGGTGGCTTGGATGCCAGACTGTTTGGGCTGTGTGGTGCTCCGTGAGCTAAAGCTGGTGGTTTGTTTTAATCTATAACAAGGCATGCACCTCCACTGAGCCAGCAAGCCAGATTACAGCTCTCTGATTAATGCAACACAGGCACTGAGGAGTTCTGCAAGCCCAAGAAGCCTCTCGGCACTGGAAACCACAGCACAAGCACCATGTAATTAACTACCTGTTTGCAGCAGCCAGGCACATGTCTGCAGAACATCACAACAGCACTGTGTGCTGCCTGACTACTGAATTCCCATTTTAGTTGCTGTAATTTGACTTAGTCTGTTGCTTCATGCACATAAAACTCAGGCACATAAAAAAGCACCACGTGAAGACTTGAATACCAAATGATTTTTTTGTGGGTATTTCAGCAGGTTAGCCAGTAGTCCTCATGACTCCCTGTTTTTGTCCAAGATTCAATGTGAAAAGGATGTTTGCTGCAGGCTTTAGTCAGCATTTATAGACACGTGTACCTTCCTGGCCTGAGCCACATGGTGACATCACATGGTGACATCACTCTACCACGTCTGCCACCTTGCTCAGTTCCCTCCATCGATCCCACTGTCAGACACGGGGCCAGGTATCCCGCATCCATGCTGACCATGCTGCCCCCACCATGGGACAGTCTGGAAGGCCATGGTACAAAGAGGGCACTGTTTTTATGTACTAATTTTACAGAAATAAAATGACAGTATGCAAACATTATGACCACATTATAGTCTTGCCTTTAGATCTACAAGCACACACAGGAATGTGGAGCCTCAAAATCAAACAGTGTGTTACTACACTAAAACAAGGCAAAACACGATAATTACAACCAGGAGGATTATAACTCCACTAGGAGGGGATGCAGTAACTGCCAGACTCACCCAAATCAGACAGCCTGTAACTGCAGAGAGACTATAAGAGTGTCATTACTCATGTCACATGACATCAATAATAGTGACAGAGTTTCCTTGATGTGTGATCAACAGATTTCACCACTTTTGCAAGAACAATTTCTCTAGCTTGTTATTTGTCACAAGTGGTTCTTTCTTTGACTGTCCACCAGGAGGCACAGTGACGAAAACCTCCTAAGATGTGACTGAGCACAGAAGGTCACATTGGAAGAGGCTTCTCCTTTGCACAGCATACGGATTTGAGTAAAAGACCCAGCTCGCTGTAACTGTGCATTTTCTTGTTTGTCCCAATTATGCACCGAGAACCAGCGTTGCACGATGGGGGAATTTTATGCAAGTCGGATACTTTCTGCCGAGGCTAGAATCTTTGTTGCTAGGTAACCCCACTTCATGGCTCGAAGACAAAAGAGGAAATCATCATGCAAACCACCAGGCAAAAATACCACCTGAAACGGAGAGTCAGAGAGGACTTTCCTGGTTGGAAAGAATATGTCAGTTACCTGCTAACAGGAACATCAATAGAAGCATTTGGATTTTCCTTAAAAATGACTCGATAAGTTTCTTCTATTAATATATGAGGATGTCTTAATAATAACAACTAACAGACTATGTCATAGAAACTGAGCATTGTCCTAAACAATCCCAGCATCAATCACAATGATCCATCGGTCCCCATTATAAATCAAACACCACTATTAATCAGTCCCCACCACCATTCATGAGGTCTCAGACACAATTATATAACAAAACAGCCAGAAAATAAATCAGAATTCACATGTCATAATGAAGGGGGAGATTTCTAATTAATTCCCTACCTGCCTTTATGAATGAATGAAGTTACAGGATTATAGACGCCCCAAATTAATGTTAAAATGGTACATTTCAGTCCCAGTACCACCTTCACACCTAATCGAATGATAGATCACAATGTATACAGGCAGTCAGGCGTCGCTCCTGCATGTTAAACTAAGTGCATCAGGAAGATCTCAGGTGCTGCACAAGGACTTTGACTGTTCTTCGTATTTAAAGGGTTTGGGGTGTTTACTGACAGGTGGTTTTTTTATTTATTTTTAATTACAAAGAACAGGTAAAAATATTCAAATACATAGTCAGCAGAAGTATGTTAAATAACCTTATCATAAGTGCAATGCACCCATTTCCCGGTTATGCAATTTAAAAAAAGAACACAGGCAGAAACTGCATTTGGCATACATAGGCATTTGGTTATTAAAACAGAAGTAGTTCACGGAATTCACGTTTGTGGTAGTGCTGCAGAGGACTGTACAGTAATCATTCCTACAGGGGACTGTACCAATGAGGAGGTGGGGGGAGCATGTACAGTAACTTTAAAGAGGGGCAGTCTTAAGCATTCATCCCTGCATCACTGTCCCAAAGTCCTGAACTCTGACAGAGACATTTTCTGGGCTCCAGCGTCTGTTCCTCTCCTGATCTGGTTTCACCTGGTTTTCACCACCTCCAGTGATATTTAAGAGTGAATAATCCTTTTTAATCCATGTTCTTTTCTTCTTCTACAATGCACTGGAAAAAAAAAACCTCCAAAGCTTGCACAGTGGCTCAGTTCATCCAGAAATCCAAGATCCCTGTTTTAATGACTAGACAGCAGTACTTGGCATGTCCCTTTGTGTGGTTTATCCATAAATTCATGAACAAGGTTGGCCGGAACAGAGCCATCAGATCTGCACATTTTCCGGCACTCTCCATGCACCAAAGTCCCAGGTCCGTCAGTCCGAGTCCCCCCTGCACACGCAGTCACATTCCTGGTGATGCTCCAGGGCTATGTCCATCAACGATGTCTGATGTCCTCTCCCTCCCCCTCTGTACTTTATTAGGAGGACCTGTGGGAGAAGAAGCTTGGTTACAAAGTCCAAATGGCACGTTACAAACAAATGCCTGTCGAGGAGTAGGCTGGGCTGAACCTCTGCTGAAAGACCAGTGACAGCTGCGAGCTGGAACCGAGCAGGAGCTACGCGGCTTATTCCAAACAAGGCAAGAACCAAATAAGACGCATATTTAAATCACCAGAAAGTGCAACATTAATAACATTCAGAGAATGTTTAAAAGTATCAGGCTAACAGAAGCATTCCTGCAAGATGGCTCTTCAGGAGCTGCTTGAAAGTACAGAGGGAATCTGATGACTGGATGCGATTCGGCAGCTCATTCTACCATCAGGGTTTACAGATTCCCCCGACGGCCCCGCGGATTGACGAAGGCCCCTGATTGCTGCCGGCACGGCGTCTAACCTCGTGGTACTTGCTGACGACTTTGGTGGCCACACACTGGCACTCGGAGCAGCGGTGTGGGCAGCAGGCACAGTTCCCACCACAGCGACGTGCCAGCAGGCAGGCGGGCCAGAAGATGGCATCGGTCCGCCGTAGCTCTTCACGGAGGGAGATGGAGATGTTCCGTGGAGTACAGCTGTACATCTTTACCTCCTCCCTCATTTGGTTCATCAGGTCCATGACCCCTTGAGGGAGAAGCCAATGGGAGCGTGAACAAAAAAATGCCATTTATTAAAGTCATAAGCCACTTTGTGTTTTTTTGCACAAAGGCCATACATCGGTTTTCACTGTACATTTTATTAGCATTTGGCATCGTTTAAGTGACATTAAAATGAATCTAATCAGTCGGCACCCAGTTACCTTTGTGCAAACGTTTATGCTGCTTTTCTAAAACTCGACTTCAAGGGAAACAGTTTGACACTACATGAGCATCAGGCCCTGGGAAGGGTAACAATGAGAAAGGCGGAGGGTTCTGGAAGGGTTGTCTGAGAGACAGGTCTGTTGTTATCTTCCTGGCAGTGAGGCACTGGAATATTTGTGCTATTTTGTGCTGAGTGCTATTACTGCTATTCTGGTTTTAGTATAAATGCAAATAAAGAAAACACAGACAAACAGACAGATAGGTGGGCGGACGAACAGACAGACAGAAGGAGACACAGACAGACAGGTAGACAGATAGACAGGCAGCCAGACAGCCAGGAGACGCAAACAGACATACAGACAAAGAGACAGACAGGCAGGCAAACAGACAGGCAGAAGGAGACACAGACAGATAGACAGACTGATAGGCAGACAGACAGACAGATCACAGCTAAGTTTTTGCGTTTTGACATGTGACATACACACTCAGGTACCTTTGGACTTCCTGGACAATATGAAGGACTTCCCCTGCACCTGCCACGTCGGTTTGTAAAGCTCCTCCATGTCCAGTTGCCAGCGCTCGGGTTCGAGGTATTTCATGACTTCCTCCACGGTGCTGAGGCCAGCCACAACCTCGTCTAAGGCCTCCAAGCTCTGTGTGGTTGGCAGCAACAATCCGGGGATCACCGCTTCCGGAATTTTCTGCATTTACAAGTACAGTTTCACGCAGTCATGCATATTACCACTTAGCTGCTTTTGATTCCATTGAAAGTACCAAGTTAAATGATGGACAAGCAAACAAATACTGCTGTCAGAAACAGATGTATAAATTTTGCAAACTTATTGGACAAAGGATCATTTGTGGAGACACGTAGAGTGTGTTTGTTTGTTCAGTTTGTACAAGTCTGACATGCATCTACTGCTCTGCTGAATCATATTGAAGTAAAAACCCCGCAGGCTGAATCTTAAGAAGCAGTTTAAACAGTTTACACATTTAACCTTTAACAACCCTGATAATTTGGTGTTGATATTTTTCACCTGATACATGAAAGCTCTCGGCAAAATATGCCTCAGAGACGCCACACGAGGTACAAACTCTGCGGAAATGCTAATCGTGTTTATATAAAGCTACCGCTTTCCATCTCATGGGGTAATTCTGTAATTGGGAGCAACACATTCCTCTCCGGACGAAACTGCGGTGGGGCCTTTTAGCTTCAAAAATAAACAGTTGGGAGCCTCAAAGTGAGACTGAGTCGGAAGGAGCTGGTTTGATTAAGGTTTAAATGTATGGCAGCATTTTCAATTAGGCTGACCTTTCCCGGGGAGGGCAGGCGCTGGCCAACCAAGCTCACTGGATTAACATAGGACACTCTGAGCGAAATCGCATGGACAGAAGTACCATTTAAGTTCCAGAATCACTGGAAATGTGTACGATTTTTGGCATAGATCAAAAAACAGCAAAATCTTTCTGCTTATTACACAATGTTATTGCAGTCTATCTCTCTGTTATCTTTGCCAAATTTTAGGGCACTAAAAATAACGATCATCAGCATGCAGTAGCTTGATGTGGTTGTGGGCCAAGTTTATAACTGGGTGCCCTCCTCCTTGCCACGGAGCCCCGCAGCCCACCCAACATTTCAGTGTTGGAGCCGGACCTACTTTGATTCACCCTTTAGGGCTGTCAAGTCACCGGACGGCCATGCTAGCGATCTCGTCCTGCCAGTCTCTGCCATACGACATTTCACCCTCTTCTCTAGCGAGACGTCTTTCATTTCATGCTGTTCGTCTCCTGCAGGCAGCACTGCGTGGGGCCACACTGATTCTCTGTTCTTACCTCACATTCAGGCTAATTATGGTGATTATATTCTAAATTCCGATTTGGCGACAGACATGGGTCTGGCAGTCCCAGCTCTCAATGTAACGTTGGTCCTTCCAGAAAATACGGGGCCCGCAAGACGAGCCCTGGTGTCCTTCGCTGAAAGAGCCCCCAGCTCTGCCCGCGGCCACTGTGGAAATGAAGGCTCTCACAGCGCATGGGAAACTCCCGCCTATAAAAGTCTCCCGAAGTTGAAAACAGTGACTCTAGTCAAGGAAGCAGGTTTACGTTCCTCAGCATAGTTCATCTGGAGGGTTTGTGGTCTGACCTTGGCTTATTGATAAAAAAACAGCCAAACACAGGAGCCCTAGACTACTCAAGGGCCAAAATTATGTGACCAAAAATTGTAAAATACACCCGTACCCAGCATGACCTCACAGCGCTAAATTACCACGCCACTGGGCCAGCGAGACAAACAGCCTCATTAAAAGGTAGGCATATCCCCAGTACGGCGGGTTGTTTTTACAAGCAAGCTGGCTGCAGGTTCTATTTTTCAAACTGGGGGTATTTAACAAGGAGCCACTTCCAAAGTCAGGAACACCTGCAACCAGAATAATTACCAAAAAAGGCGGCGGGCAAATGAACGGCACTGCTAACTCTTTAAATCTGGCCGCATTTTTAAAAGCTAATTACCACAGAATGCCGCATGTCCGACAGGGCTCTCTGTAAAGAGCAACAGGGTGAAAGAATTAAAAGTTTGTGCGGAAGGTGGTGCTGTGGGAGGTTGGGCAGGGTTTAGCCTTTGGCGACTGCTTCTCGTTCTTCCTCCTCTATGGACACCAGAAGCGGAGTGACAGACCAAAGATCCTCCCTGGCTGATCAGCCTTGCTGGTCTGTTGCTAACGCTACAACGGCATGCTAACGAAAAATGTCACTGTACCGTGATCAGAACAGTACCTCCCAACCACATTTTTTCTAGCCAAATGCAAAAATTGGTTTATATTTTCTGGATGGATACAAGCAGCCTAGGGCGGCTCCACCATCAGGCTGCATTATTTCCATTTGTCGCGCTGCTATTGCTGTCGCTATATTTGTATATTAGTTTTCTTTGTATCACATATCTCCGTTCAAGCACAATACAGGAAGCAGGTGGAAAAAGCATTTTGCACCACACGCACACGGCGTGTTTGCGTACGTGAGAAATAACACTGGAAATCTGAAAACTTGCCGCTCGAAGCACAGAAGTGTTTCTGCAAGGGACAGTGACCGAAGCCAGCAGCCTGACACTGCAGGAGTCATTCAGTGACCAAAGGGCAGCCGCATCACACAGCCAGAGATGGCTGACCTTTCTTTGTGTCCCCGTCCCGCAAATAAACCACTGTCGTTATTCCTGTAGTTTTCCCACGTTAACCGGGGCCTGTAATTGGCCAGGATGCTTGGCAGCACAATGGCCCTCAGTCATGGCTAAACCCAGAGCCGTCTTCCCTGAGTCTGGAGCCTGGGAGATAATTTTACTCCCGTTTCTGCTAAAGTCAAGCTTTCTTCTGTGAGATGTGTTTTAACAACCTTTTCTGCCTCGCTTTGCCGTTTCCCAAATCTCTTCCGAAAAAATTACAGCCGGGATTATTTCTTTTTCCTTCCATGGAAGTGGTGAAGAGAAATTATTACTGTTTAAATATAAACAGCCGCCCCAAGTCCCAGCAACGCCGGTTAACCGCAGGGAGGCGGAGAGCCACCGTTTGCACGGAATCCCCGGGAAGGAGGAATGCAAATGGAAGGCCAGGAAGCGTCAGGAATCGGGGATCTCTCCGGAGAATTCTGTGGGTAAACATTGGCTGGCTGCCCTCAGACGAGTGACTGATGGAGTGACTGCACCCCCCTTGTTGTGGGATCCACCGCTGGCCTTTGCATTTTCATGAATACGCGTCGGGTGATTGTTTTTTCCACAGCCCTGCCCGTTCGAGGGGCCCCAGGAAAGAGGTGAATTTAGGGGCAGTGCTAATTCCAAGTTGTGGCAGATTCTGCATCCCTGTCATATGCAGGTTGTTTGATCAAATCCCACATGGCTGGGGCCCGCTAGTCTTTGACCTGTACTCAAAGACCTGAAACATTATTAGTCCTTGAACAGCTGAAAAACTCCTCCAGGTTCAAAACCAATTACTTTAAGACTTTTTGTCAATACGAAAAGTTATTGACCCGGTACGGACTGTGAGCGCAGGCTCTAGAATGTACCACATTAGGGACTGAGAGTAGGGCCTGAAAGACGAGGCAAGCTGGTGCTAAACCCATTACTTAGAGATGCACAACATATTAGTTAATGTATTGGTATTGGCTTATGTCCCATTATAGGAGGTGGTTCTCAGTATGGGAGGACACAGCGCGACCAACCAGTGATGGCGAGAGGCGGGTCGCATTACAGGGGGCCACAGTATGACCAACCAGTGATGGCGAGAGGCGGGTCGCATTACAGGGGGCCACAGTACGACCAACCAGTGATGGCGAGAGGCGGGTCACATTATGGGGGGCCACAGTATGACCAACCAGTGATGGCGAGAGGCGGATCACATTACGGGGGGCCACGGTATGACCAACCAGTGATGGCGAGAGGCGGGTCACATTATGGGGGGCCACGGTACGACCGACCAGCGATGGTGAGAGGTGAGCCCCGTTACAGGGGCTACCACGTGACTGGCTGGCGATGGCGAGAGGCGGGCCCTGTTACAGGGGCTACCGCGTGACTGGCCAGCGATGGCGAGAGGCGGGCCCCGTTACAGGGGTTACCGCGTGACTGGCCGGCAATGGTGAGAGGCGGGTTGCATTACAGGGGGCCACGGTACGACCAACCAGTGATGGCGAGAGGCGGGTCGCATTACAGGGGGCCACGGTACGACCGACCAGTGATGGCGAGAGGCGGGTCGCATTACAGGGGGCCACGGTACGACCAACCAGTGATGGTGAGAGGCGGGCCCCATTTCAGGGGCTACCGCGTGACTAGCCAGCGATGGTGAGAGGCGTACCTTGTTACAATAATTTTCTGTATACCTACAGTCAACACTTTTCTTTCCAGAAGTCTTTTTTTTTCGCAGGAAAGGATACAGTAGCCCTAAGCTTGAAAGTATCACCTCATAACTGTCTTCCTCTGTCTCTGGAGCTGCTGTCTGCAGATGTGTGACAGCTTGGCCTCCTTGAACTCACCCCCCCCCACCTGTTCAGTTTTCCATCTACACACTTTCTTATGTTCCCCGAATCCTCTGACATGTAAAAATCCACAGGAATCTCACACACGCTGAGCATAATTCGTGCCAGAATCACAAATCAAGCAGTATCATTGCAGTGGTTTTGTCCCACATGTCACATTAGACCAGGTGTGAGAGGAGCAGGGACATCGGTTTGCCATGTCAGTCTGACACAGGGAGTCTGGTGATTAATGTTTTGCTGGCTTCTTGCACGTGTCTTGCCCAAGGTGCTCACTCTGCACGCTGGTGTCTCGCCCAAGGCGCTCACTCTGCACGCTGGTGTCTCGCCCAAGGCGCTCACTCTGCACGCTGGTGTCTCGCCCAAGGCGCTCACTCTGC
>JABFEA020000017.1:4781058-4792878 GCA_019775915.2 Cyphomyrus plagiostoma | reverse complement strand
AAAAAATCTGTTTACTTTTGAAATTTTTGTTGGCTTTGTGTTATTTTTCCCTGTGCTGGGCCCTTTGCACCGTACCCCCCCCCCCCCCCCCACTCCCCAACACGCCCCTCCCTGAAAACACTGCATCATTAGTTCTTTCATTTGAACCAAAAATGAATAAGAAAAACAAAGAAGCACATATCACAAACTTAACTATAGCAAAATGAAATTAATATTTCTCCTGTTAGCTCTGGTTATTCCAAGACCCCCATGCTAGCAATGATTTTGCGCATATGTAGGTCCAGCTCACATCCCGAATTACTATTCTACATGTTTATTATTAATCAAATTAGCATATTTGAAATTGCAGCGATGCATCATTCATCGCCATGTCTGCTTCGGGTGATGCGTGGGGCTCGAGAAACTGCGCAATATTCTGGATCGTCCTTCTCATGTCAACACCACACCTCTCTCCAGCGGCACGCCGCTTGGCATCACCACGCACTGCCACGTGTGACAGAAAATGCCATACAGCCACAGATATGGACATTCACATCTGAGGCGACAAAGCAGGAGCAGTGTTCCCTCACACCAGTGCTGAGTGGTTCAGCAAATGTGTTTTTGTTTTTTACAGGAGAAAACTGATTATAGTTGTTGACTGTATTATACATTATAGTTTATTTTCATACATGATGTATAAAATACAAAACAAATATCATTCCATCAACCAGGGACCAGGTAGCGGCCCAAAGTGGCCACTCAGGTAACCTTAGCTAGCTTACTGAAAGTCACACTCAGACCTGCAAGTGCATCAGCTGCTTCTGCATGCTTTCGTTTTTTTCTTTTTTGCTCTCTCTCTCTCTCTCTTCCTTGCTCGCTCGTTAGGGCCCCCCCCGTCCTGACTTGATCAGCTCATGGGAGTTTTACTTACACAAAAATGTTTGGAGGGCAGAATGACAAATGATTGGTTCTGAGAGATAACCAATCATATTGTAGAGGAGGTGGGTGTGAGCGATTAGAGGAGGTAGAATTAACCAATTGGATCTCTTGGTTTTGCCTCCTCTAGTTGCTCCTGCAATCTGCCTCCTCTACAATATGATTGCTTATCTCTCTGAACCAGACCTTTTGCGTTTTGCCCTCAGAATATCTTTGTGTAGTAAAACACAAGCTCTTGATCGTAGGCCCCACGCGCAGCGGGAGATGTGCATGCAGATCAGCTCTACACCTGAGGACATGGCTGTCCACAGTGGGACTGACCAACGTACAAAAACACAGAATGTTACAAGAATGTGCAGGGAGACAATCAGCTAGAAGCACGGAGACTTGTCAGGCTGTCATACAACCATCCATCAACCACGACCCGGAGCGCCAACAGAAAGCAAGCACAGAACAGAAGCGTCTTTCCAGATAAACATGGCGAAACACAGTCTATAACAGCCTAGAATGTTAATTTCATTAACAACATTGAAACTTTTGCCATTTTTAGTTTAGGTGGTGATTTTTTTGGTTCTGTACATCTTCTGTTTTATGGCAAGCTGTTGGCATTTCCTGTGATATTACCTTTGAAAGAAGCAGTTCATTTTGCTGGGCCATTAGCTTCAAGGCCTTCCATCCCCGAGCTGGTCTGAGGAAGAAGTGAAGCCCTTATTCAGGTGGAAGTGTGACCGCAAGGCCACCGGCTGAGTTCAGGCGCTCGCCCACAAAGCTGCACGTCATAGCCTATCTAAGACCTTAATCTTTCCATGACTGAAGTGCACTGGACGGCAAACACACTCTGAGAGACGCAGTGCAAGCGGCAGCGAATCTCAATTCTCATCACAGCTGGAATACGTAGAAATGATTGTAAAATCATTATTATAAAAATCCCATGAAAATCCCATAAAAATGAATGTGCTTGAAACCTCAGTTATGTGGAAATGCACATAACGGATTATTTTCATATACATATGCTATTATAAAAAAGTATTAATATTATTATTACTATTTATTATCTTTTAGCCAAATTCTTATGCACTGTGTATTTCTTCGTTGATGACTCTCCCCCACATATTTCAAATCACTTTTGAAGAACGACTTTCATATGGTAAATAGCCCTGACAACAGTTACAAAACCAAATGAGTGATTAAAATTGCTGAACCGTTGATGCTTTTGATGTCTATGCAATTGTTCCTGCATCTGTTCTTTATTAAATCTGGTAGTAGCTGCAGGTGCAGTAAATTCCTGGCCTGCATTCAAATATTTATTGCTGGTGGGTCCACAGTCTGAAAACACTGGCTGTGCATTTTGCATTAAGACACATGGCCTGGCCACTTGAAATCGCTGAATGTTTATACGGTTAAATATTCTGAGCTTGAAGCTTGAATCTCCTTTGACTGGGATTTTGTAACGCTTTATGTAAAGCTTGGAATGATGATGGATATGTGTATCTGTATTTTTTGCCTAAGAATATTTATCAAACTTCTTTGATTCTATCACTGCATTCTTTCACTCTCTTCCATTTTTCCAGCATGAAGTTGCACATCAGCGGTCTCTCCTAATGGGCTTGAACCATGAACCATGACCCAAATGTGCAATTTACCCCCTATGCAGCAAACCAATAAATAAATGGATGTTACTTGGCAGCCACGTGTGTCCAGTCCGCTGTGTTAGTGTCGCTCGCACGTTTGCTCAGTGCTCCACACAAGAGGCAATTAGCAAAATAATTTATTCATGGGGGCAGCATGTGGCTCAGCAAGTTCAGACACTGTGACTGTGATACGAGGGCCAGTGACTCAGATCCCATAGCTAGTAGAGTGATGTCACTGTTGATTCCTTAATCCACAATTGCTCCAGGGACCATCTAACACTGTTTTCTTAAAAAAGGGTGTTGCTTCAAATAAAAGCCTCTGCTAAACAACTAAAGCATAAATCCAGCACAGGAGAAAACCGAAATGCTCATTTCAGCTAGAAGTGCATTACTGGCGAGAGTCCCGTGAGCTGACTGCACTCATGGTGCTTTACCCGGCTGCACCTTAACCTTGCTTTTCCCCTGACGTCGGCAAGACTGCCTCTGTACACGTCCTGCTGAAA
Organism: Cyphomyrus plagiostoma; assembly: GCA_019775915.2. Taxonomy (NCBI): domain Eukaryota; kingdom Metazoa; phylum Chordata; class Actinopteri; order Osteoglossiformes; family Mormyridae; genus Cyphomyrus; species Cyphomyrus plagiostoma. The sequence goes on along the minus strand of JABFEA020000017.1, from coordinate 4,789,829 downwards.
CTGCCCCAGTTGCATGAGCTCAATTGGCGCTATTATAGCGCTTTTCCGCTGCCAACAAGAAAACAGCCGTACCCAACATACACCTCAAACTGGTAGTTTTCTATTCTCAAGTATGCAAGCCGTGCCGGAGCCGTGCCCACTCTGTACCCGAGCCGTACCCTGCCATACCCACGCCGTACTCAAGCCGTACCTGAGCTGTACCCTGCCATACCCACGCCATACTCAAGACGTACCCGAGCCGTACTCAAGCCATACCCATGCCATACCCGAGTTGTACCCAAGCCGTACTCATGCCGAAATGGTCCTGCTTACTAACAAACCGAGCTGGTTGCATCATCACCATCCGAATGGTCGAAATGCACAGAGATACTAGTGTTCTGCACATGGATACTAGCACATGGATTATCTGCAGGAAAATGTGTATAGTCTCTATATTATTCATTATTAGTAGTATTGCGCATGGTGATGCATTCCCACATACGCATCCCCACATACGCATTCCCACATACGCATCCCCACATACGCATCCCCACATACGCATTCCCACATACGCATCCCCACATACGCATTCCCACATACGCATTCCCACATACGCGAAACTTGAAAATTGCCAACCTCCAACTTAAAAAAAAATACAACCCTGTTTTTGAAAATGTTGGGATTCTGTGCAAAATGTACACAAAAACAGGATGTAATGATTTACAAATAATATAAACTCATATTTAATTGAAAATAGAACAAAGACAACATATAAAATGTTGAAACAGAAATTTAATTGTTTAATTGTATATGCACAATTTGAATTTGACGCCTGCAACACTTCTCAGAAAAGTCAGGACAGGGGCGACAAAAGACTGGAAAACATGTGTAATGTTACAACAAAACACCTGGTTCAGTATCTCACAATTAAGTTAACTGGCAACAGGTGAGATTATTGGGTATAAAAAGAGCCTCCCAGAGAGGCAGAGCCTGTGCAGTGAAGATAGAGCTAAGATTCACCACAGAATTACTCTGTGAATTAGTTATGAATGAGATATTCAAGCCGATATTTCAACATTTGATATGTTGTCTTTGTACTATTTTCAGTTAAATATGGGATTATATTATTTGTAAATCATTGCGTTCTGTTTTAATTTATATTTTACACAGCGTCCCAGCATTTTTTGGAAACAGGGTTGACAGCTGAATGGAATGGATTTGAAAAGCAAACTTTTGCTTTTTTCAAATGGTAATTCTGCTAGGATTTGATGCTAACATTATTCTGACCGACATGCTGGCAGAACTTTGCACACAGTAGATCATGATGTACACCGTCTGAACGGTAAATTAGCAGCTCTTTGGTTTTACATCACTGTCGCTCCCCAAACCGACAAGGCCTTTGCCTGGCCGACCTGCAGTGGGAAACCGATACGAGTGGCAACTGCACTGTAACTGGTGGTTCGGTTCGGTTCCTGTATGCCAGTGGAAAAGCACCATTAGTGAAATAATGATTGTGGAGCTCTAAGCCATCTACACGACTAACTTTTTATATTTTAAAATACGATAAATTAACATGCAAACTCTTTGGATCTACCTCTTGTACCCTTCATATATAGGTAACACAGAAGATAATGTATTAATATACTACCAATTAGCTTTGTGTGTACATATCTATATGCAAAGCAGATATGTATAATCTGTTTTCACACTCTGGTTATCCTTAATTGAAATTGAAGGCTCTTGCACTTAGAATCAGCTTACTTCCTGGTGTGGAGTGTTACGTTTGTCTTGGTCCCTGGAGAGTGCACTGACATTATTTAGAGGCAGGAGCAGCACACTGGGTGCCTGAACACCATGTTCAGGTTCCTGGCATATTACTTAAGCAGGCTTCTTCACACAGTTCCCCTTCTCTTGATGGGAACCCTGAGCTATCAAAAGGCTTTTTCACCTCAGGCTTCACTTCACTTCACTTCTGAAGCCAGTAAAAATGACCTTTTTTCCATATTCAAGGCTATAAGGGATAAATCATAAGTCAAGTGTTATACTTCAAAAACCACTGAAACATCAACAATAAATGGACTTAATATTCCTCCAGACCTTCTGACATTAAGCCCAGGCATCAGCTATCCATAACCTGAAGCACACAGAGGTGGCTTTATTAAAAGTGGTCAAAGGTCCAGTTTTACAAAATCCAGTAACTAACACAGTAACTAACGTCCCTGACAGAAAACTTTGTGTCTTAGCAACCAGATCTCATGTAGAATGACGCATTCTTCTCGGGTCAATGGGATAATCCTTTTTTTTTTTTTTTTACATGGAAGACAAGCTCATGTTACAAAGTCAGACTTTCTTTATATCTCTGCAAATGGGGGTCTTGTTAGACCTATTGATATCGAGAATGTATGAGGGTATTAACTAATTATGCATCATTGAGTTCTTAGCGCGACACAACGGTGTAACGTCTGCATTTAAGGTGTGTGCAGCCAGTTATTGACACAGTTACTTCAGAATGAAATCTGGCCCCAAGCTCTACAGGCTTCCTGCACAGTCGATCAGCTCATCCATCATCCTGATACCAGTCAAAGCTCTGCCGCAGCTGCTCTGAAAGCACAGTGACAGTAGATATAAGCTTTCCTTCAAGAAAAGGAAAGTCCAACACATCATATAATACGTGTTTAAGTTCTTGACTAACTTTGACTATGGCTACATCTGTATGAAGTTTCTAAAGAGATATTTTAAGCTGAAAAATATCCAACTATTCAGTATGAGAATTAGCCCACCCATTGAAGCAAAGCCATCCAAGTGCACATTTTAAAATTTGGGAAAAAAACACTGCTGTTCTAATCCTGCGTGATTAAAGCAGCGACTTATAATGTTGTTACTGATGAAGGGTTCACTGCTGAAAAGCAGTTCAAAGCGGCCGACATGAGGCAGGAATCTGACATGTTCACATCGCGTAGACAGACGTCGAAACATGCAAAACACTAATCAGTGGGTAAGCAAAAATCATTAGAACGTCTGTGCTGGCTGGAAGCTGCACAAACATCTTGCCAGCTCTCCTCTCAATTGCAGGAAGTCAAATACAAACAAAAGACATGCATCCATGTTCCCGCTCAGGAACGCATTATTTAAAAATCTCTTCCTCTCCATTTCCTTGAAATGTATGACTTCCTCTGTTTCCTGTAGGGTCACATGACTTCCTGTTTCCTTTCGAAAGAGTCCCTATTGTAAAGTCAGACAGTCATCAGCAGTGAAACATATTCCGAAAAACCACCAAATGCATCAAAACATTTACTAGTGAAAAGGAAACCAAAATTCATGGGTAGGTACAAACCTCAGCTTTGGGTTTACGGTTCCATGCAATTTCAGTACAGAACTTTGCAGTTCAAATAATTTCAAAACAAACACAATTAGGAGCGACTGTAAACCGATAGCGGTGCATCAGTCGACGTGTCTGAATAACAAAGAATAAGAGATGCTAAATACACATTGTAAAAATATGTTACATTCACTTTTAAACTATAACATCATAACAATAATCCATCCGTCCATCTACAGTATTTTGCATGCCCACCTGTGAACTAAATCCTGTCTAAGTCCCGAGTTCTCTCTCACTGAGTAAGCTCGCTTATCCCCTGTGGTCTCCTATAGCCTTGGTTATTTCGTACCTGTCTGAATTTACTGGCAGAAGCACCTACTAGTCCTTAATCTTCTCTTGACGTCTCTTTCATAAAACAGAAAATGCTAATAATCGGCTAACATAAACAAAGGAACAGAGTCCCATCTCTGTACAGGCCTTGGCTGAAATGCACAGTAACGCTATGAATTCACACTCACTGATTCTTTCCTGGTACGCACTGGAACACTGCATTTGTCAGCGCCTTTCAAACGACTTCTGAGTGGACGGTCGAAAGGAGGAGTTGAAGAGATTTTTATAAACTTTTCTTTGCTCTTGATGTGAACCGGAATGGCTTCTTTTGCTTGATTAACCCCAAACACTGACCCAGTGACAGCATATGGGTGGGTGATGCTCTAAAGAGAAATGAGTATGAGGAAGATGAACGACTTTGGGGCATTGTGAAATACACTCACGGGCCACTCCTTCAGCTCCCTTGGTAGATTAAATGGTGTAAGTGACAACAGTGCCATGGAAGCGGAGAGAATGATTCTTTCGTAACCCCCCACCGGCCACCAATTTGAGGCCATTACCTGCATTGTGTGGCATTTCTGATTTGACTTGCATTGATTCTTCTCCTTATATAATGCAGGTGTAATGGGAATCGTGTGCCAAAACCAGCCTGTCACCCATACTGGCAGGGGTGTCACTCAACAGGCGCAGTGGCACCTAAAAACATGCCGAGTCCGCAACTTGGCATTAATGTCAAATTTCAGGCCCCAGAAATGAATCTGCCCCAGAACTTCGGAACATTCCCAGGTGCTACACGTAGCTTTCGGTTGGTTCCATTTTAGATTCTCTTTTTTCTAGATTGATTTCTGTTTTAACTAATTCCAAAACTGAAACAAAGGTCATTTTATCCACAAACACATCTCAAATCGCTGAGATGCATAGAGTTTGCATAGTATTTGTATCACACCGATGAGCCAAAACGATATGACCTCCCCCATGTGAAACTATTCATGTTGACTGTCTCGTAAAAACAGTGTGTGTCAAGGTCTGGGATATATTAGATGGTAAGCTAACATTCCATACTCGTAGTCAACATGCTGAATGCAGAAGAAATGGGGGGGGGGAATGAAGATCTTGATAAAGCCCAAATCATTATGGCCAGACGAATGGGTCAGAGCACCTCTGAGACGACATGGTTGTGAGTTTCTCAAGGTCAGCCGGGGTGAGTACCTACTGAGAGTGGCCTGAGGAGGAAAAAACCACGAACTGCCAACAGGGTGTTTGATGCAGGATGTGAATGAAGACTATCATGTCTGATGAAAAGTAACAGAAGGCTTACTGTGACAGAAACGGCAGCAAATTTTGCCCATTTCTTCAGAGACAATCAACAGTATTCGCTTCACATGGGGTGGTCACATGGGGTGGTCACATGATATTTTGGCTCCTCAGTGTACATAATCACTTGCGGGTTCTTCGGCTTTATATTGTACATCATAATGCTGCATAGTTACCTTGAAACATAAACTTTCAAGGTTTTTGCTCTGAAACATTTCCCAAAGTGCCGAGTGTATGAGAACTTAGAAATTTTAATGAGAGATTCTCATCCTTAAAATCCAATTAAAGTACAAGTCTCTGTAAAATTCCGATAACAGGGATCCTGTGAACCTGTAGCTTTATAAACTGCTGTGGAAAAAAAGCCTTAGGGTAGCGAAACAAACCCGCGTCCAAGTCTCCTAGACGAATGGGGGAGGCAAGATCGATTGGTTTTGTCAATTAAATCTCATTAGGCAGCAGGTCTGCTGGGCTGCTTTATGGCAGCCATCCATTTGGGGTAATTAGCAACAGCTGAACAGATGTTCACTTCTGTAAAAAAATACAAATGATAGGTACAAATCTAGGGGGACCATGCCCAACTAGCAGTACTCTGTCTGCAGAGCTGACTACCATGCATTCTGCTGCATTAGTAGATATAAATGCTGCTATAAATGCGCTTTTCCCTTTAACTCCGCCTTTCCCTTTAACTCTGCCTTTCCCTTTAACTCCGCCTTCGCCTTTAACTCTGCCTTTCCCTTTAACTCCCCAGTACTCATTCTCTGCCACCCACCAAGCCTCATTTCCCACAGAAAACATGATGCTCCCAGTTAGTTCCTGGCCGACAAGCTCCCCAAGTTTCGTGCGGCGTGACCCTGACCTGCTTCATATTCTTACAATGGCAATTTTATGCGAGCAAATTGAATTTCACAGCATAGGACTGGATTGCTTTTTGGTCACTGACCTTTACATGGTCATACTCGATTCTCAAGAAGGCTTTTGGCTGGATTGAAATATCAGTTGGGCGTTCAACTAACTGAATGTGGCTGATGGTTCATGACCCAGGGTGGAACCCAGTGAAACATCTCGGCACTCCCCACTGTACGCCTGACATCACTGCAGTCCGACAGTGGGGCTACATGCAAATATCCATTTTGAGACTCATTTTAAAACATTTACAGAGATTCCAGTGGTTTATGGAGGCTTTTGAAAACTCTGGGCCCTTGTCACTAACAAAACGATGCCAGAAAGGTAGCGAACGACAAAAGGAAAAAATGTGTGAAACAGTATAATTACACCATCATAGTGTGTGTGCACAGTGACATGCCGGCCAGTAAACAACAGCAGGAAGCTTCTCAGTCAGTAGTTGCTGACTCAGCCAGACCTACCCTCAGTCCTTCAACGAATGTAGCACATTGTAATGATCCCATTCGTTTAATTTGTCATTTACACCTACATTTATGAGATGACTGCAAACAGAATACTTCAATCAACATGTTAAACGGCGCATAGACAGTCAATCAAACCTCTATTTAACGTCATCCCCAAGCTACCTCAGTGGGTTAGGCCTCTGTATCTGTTCTCGGAAGGTTGATGGTTCCCATCTGCAGCAGAAAGGTCACGTGTCCACTGGGCCCTTAGCAAGGCCCTTAACCCCCCCGACATGCTCCAGTGATGCCATACAAACAGCCGACCCTGAGCTCCACCCCCAAGCTTCGCTCTCACCTCCGTGTGTGTGTGTGCGTCTTATAGACAAGAACATAAGATATGTGAAAGCTGAAGGATGCCAATGTACCTGTACCAGTGCAAACTCCAAATAAAACATAATTTCTGATGACCAGCGCCCCTGCTGGTGGGAGTGAGTGCTACAGGACACCAATATCTCGCAGTAGGAGTGTGGCCTGTCCCAAAAGCGGTTGGCTCCATGCCCACATGGTGAGCGGGCTTTTCATGGTCTGGCACCAGACTGATTCATTTTCCGTACTCACCGCTTGTCTGATAACATCATCCTTAAAAAGAATCCCAAACCGCTGCTGTTCCTACAATCATTTCCTCATAGTAAGTTTGAAAGGAAAATAATGTCAGACATACAGATTTCTGTAGAAAACCATCCACAAAAACTGCTGTGTTTTTTTTTAACTCAGCTCCTACTGCTGGGACCCTGGCAGTCTGGGCCCGACGCTGCGCCCATATAAGGACGTCGTGACTCTGTCCCATCTGGCTGCACGACCAGACTCTCCTCTTTGACTCCTTCCCCTTCATCGCTCGGATGCCATTGGACATCGTCAGACACACAAAACATTTCTAAGTGCCTCAGGACTTCTGTTAAGTTCTATTATTATTATTATTATTATTATTATTATTGGGTGTATTTCCCAAATTCATCTGTATTAATCGCCATTTTGATTCCTTTGCTGCACTGTGGAACTTCCTACTTTATTAAAGCTATACTTTATTTATGAAATCAGACATGTATTTTACATAGTTCTGCTCAGCGTATGCAACATTTAGTTGCACGCACGTCAGTATTCAGCCGCTGTTTAGATGTAAAACATTGACATTTTACTCCAATCACAAGGCTTCAGACTGCAATCAATATAAAAACCAAAACATACGGCCGCTGGTGACGAGACCTCAAGGTGACAGGGTCTTCTTACGTTAGCACTGCTGACATGTTATACGTTAATATCGATCTCAGAACTAATCTCAGACCGGGTTTGGTTCAAATTTTGGAAAACTCAACATAAAATGGTTTGCAAATATCCAAACATTTACAGTGCAAAGGTCATGAACAAATATAGTCACTGTATGAAATACATGAACCCTTATGACTGATTAATGATGAGCGAACATGGGATCCATACGTAACTTTCTGGTTACTTAATACATTACGTAAGAGTGTATTGTTATATTATTTGTGACGTCTGAAGTAGGACCTAACGTGTTAACAAAAATTCATTCATAGGATACTGACTCTATGTTGCATGTTGACTGCGCTACAAGGCAGGCAAAGAAATGTATCCTTACCATTAGCAAAATATTAAATTACTCGTATCTCTGGTGGGGCTTGGGGTTAGGGTCCTCAACCGCCCCTCCCCCACTCTCAGATGAAAACCGCAAAGATGTATGTAAAAACTTTTAAGTACGGTGCTTAAACTCAATGTCCTGGAACCGTTGGGTGACGTCAGAGATGGTGGTAATTGGGAAGTAAGGACCGGTCAGGGTCATGGTCAGGACGTCTTCCGCCAGACAGGCGTCCTAAGCGGATCGCTTTGATCATCAGGTCCTCCAGACTGGAGGTGTCATTCCATCAGCACACTGCGATGATGGGCGTTTCCTTCGTACGAGAAATGGTTCAGTAACTGTATTTTTTTACTCTCATTAAAAGAGAAAAAAAGAGAATGCACGTCCCGGTTTTCTGCATTCTGTAAATAATGTCAATCTGAGAATGTACGTGTACATTGGTGGTGATGCTACAGCCTGCTTTAATGGCGGTGTTTATACATTGAAGCGACGCTGCATATTTTTCCAGCATGCTCATTAAGTGGCTGTGGTCACCGCACAACGTCTGCTAATAAACATTCAGCAGGCAAAAATTTTCAAGCAAGCATTATGTGGCCGGTTAAGTTGTTCAGGAAGCAGGGATATTACACTTGCCCTACTTGAGTATAATCCGAGTGTCTGGGTGGTGTGCTGTCAGATACTGGGAATGGTATAAAGAGATCCAGTAACATTCGTGATATAGCCTAAAACACGATGTCTGTGTGGCTTAGTGTGTTTAACCCTCTGATGCATGAATTATTTTCTGTTTGTTGTTACTCTTCTTAAGGCATGACAAAAACAAATAACTTTT
>JABFEA020000017.1:4730316-4780958 GCA_019775915.2 Cyphomyrus plagiostoma | reverse complement strand
AAAACAGTTGATTTCCCAGTTGATTACTTTTAAACAGCTGTCCACTGTAGTGACCGCTATGCGCCAGAGGGTTAAATCATTTCCACGCTATACCTCTACTTGTGTTTTATTATCATTATAATTATTATATATAGACTGCTTCGAAACGCAGATTGTACCTATGGGATATGACATAGCCTACTACAGACCCAGGATTACTTATTAGCCTGCATAAAGAGGTATGTGGCGTAAACCAAGTTCTCATTGTCAACACATGATTAATCAAGAGAGTGTAAATAACAGCACCTCACAATAATATATAGAATTCTGCGTGAGATATAATCTGGACTATTTATATGACTTGTCCACGAATATACTTGATACTATATCTGTACTCACACTACGTTTATTCACGGTTATTTTCAAGATTATGCACAAATAATTTTATACATAATATAAATGGCACGTTGAAACTCGAGTCAATTGTCGCGCAGTAAGAAAATTACAGCTGATCGGGCAGTTTGGCATGGAGTCTTTCAAGGTCATAAAGAAATCATTTCTCTGTGGAACTCAGTAAGATTTAGTTATTTCCCGTCTGTGCACCACTATAAATAAAGGTTTTCTGATTACTGTACACGAGACATCTATTTCAGCCCTAATTATGTTTAAAATAAAGTTTAAGGTAAAGCTGGGAGATGGAAACTATGTGACAACTTTAACGCCCCTTTTCACCAAGAGGAATCCTGCAGAGAACGAGGCAGGACGGCAGCGGCATCGGAAACTCCGTCTCACCGTTCGGCTCCTTTACACCGCTGTGTTGAAGCTTGCCGTTGAAGCTGGACTCAGCTTCCGATCCATGCTGTGGGCTAGAAGATATCAGGAGGAATAACAATGACAGGATCATTTGGCTTTGTGGTGGACGGCAAATCCGAGGCACTTGGAGACTCTGGGTCCGCGTTTTATTTCACCATGCGAGGTGATCTCGCCCGGAGCGCATTTGCACACAATACACGCAGGGTGGTATCCGCATAATCCCATCCAAAAAGTCCTTCCCGGGATAAGTCACCACAAAGTCTTTCAGTTACCTCCCGTGTTATTGTATCCAGTGCAATGGGACTGATAGGCTGCAGCCGACACCTGTTGAATTCATGGAGACTAAACACGGAATACGAAACAAATACCAGTTAAGTGCAGTTTAAAAGCAAAAATCTGTTGATCAGATGGAAGTCAACAGGGTCACTCGTCCTGTGCATTTACAGTAAAAGATCAGAAAGTCCCGCGAATAAGCATGTAAATCATCTGCGGTCACTGATCGTTTCCCATAACTTTTCCCACTGAGAGTGTCTCCTTTCCCAAGATTTAAGTGCTTTCAAAAGTCTGCCACTGAGGGCTAAAGTAGGCGCTGCGCGGATGTATCAGCCGCAGGCGGTGGGGACCAGAGAAAGCTGACTCCTGATGCCGTGCCGAGGTCCGGCTCCATTTGCCGCGCTGACTAAACCCGGATTCGCGGTGCCAGCGGTCCGCCAACTGCTGACACAACAGGTGCTGCCGATAAAGTCAAACTTAAGATCCCAAGGAAACTCCCCGGAGACGCGTTAACCATTAAGACGCCGCCTTTCCTCTCTCTCGGTTTATAGAGACTGTAGTGCTTTACGAGAGCCATTCTAGCTGGTAAAGCAGACCGCATGGGATTCTGGAGGTGAAGTTAAATCATTCCTACACATAAATTATAGGCAGCTGGATAAATGTATATAGGCTTGTAGAAAGCAGATAGCAGCATGAGACGGCGAAAGTGAATATGGGAATAATAATAATTATTATTTATATTATTGTTTTATTATTATTAAAGTGGACTTGCTAAGCCTATATAGAAAACAGGGCATTCTATGAATGGATATAAAAATGTCGCCGTCTTCTATTGCGTAATACGTTTTGTTCATTGTAATGCACACAGCTTTCTTATTGAATTCGCCTATAACCTTCCAAAGCCCTTCGCCATGCCATTAATTATTCTCCCCTTACTTTCAATCCTTTCCCCGGGTCAATAAATGTTCCACGACTTATGTGCTTTTTAATTATTTCTGCGCCATCTGTGAAATCAGCGCAGCCCTCCGCTTTAGCCCACATTCGGTACGCAGAGGAATAGCAGAGACATGGTGTAAACACAGCGTCCGAGGACTGTGCCACGGTGAACCTCAGCAGGCACAGCGAGGGCCCTCATTTTCCCGGGAAAAAAAAATCAAAAGCAAATGTTTGAAAAAGTCACTGACTGTCAAGACTGAAAGCCAACACCTATGTGCGTGTCGGTGATGTGTGGACTGCGGCTGTAACTATGCCCAGTCGAGCGGAAAGCGGGCTACATGCTTTTGTTTATAAAGGAGAGGATCACATTGCAGTCCAGTCTGCAGGACATGTCAGCACCTCCCTCTCCCTCCCTCACAGTTTTGTCTGTGGCTTTCCTGGTGGTCCTGCGTGAATCAACTGGGTGTTCGAAAAATAACCAAAGGAAACTAGTAAACGGAAAGCTGAAAAACAAGCGACGGCAAAACAAAATAGCCGACCGCAATAAATGGCTGCTATGCTATTAACGCGATTAACGTGTGTATCTCGGCGATGTATGATGCCATATTACTGCTTTAAACCTTTCTCCTGTAAAATATAGAAAACTATTGTGATAGATGCCAGCCCATCACAGCGCATGGGGCCAGGGTACACCATAGGCGGGATGCCGGTCCATCACAGAGCACGGAGCCGGGGTACATTTTAGATATGCCCCTTAACCTAATTGTGTGGCTTTATACTGTGGGAGGAAACCAGACTACCCAAGGGATTAAATAAATTCATCCATCCATTCACCCATTTTCTGTACCTGCTTGCCCTATGCAGGGTCACGGGGTCAATAACCAACATTTTCATATTTTTTAAAGTTGCGAAGACATACAATAAATTAAGTCTCTAGATTATTTGCATGTAGTGTGTATTACTCTAGGGATTTTTCAGATAATGCAGTAAAGCAGGTCACCATCTTATGCTTTTAGAAGTATGTTAAGCATGATAAAAACAATATGAAAACTATCTATCCATTCAACTGTCCATCCATCCATCCATCCTCTACCCATCCTGTGGTGGGGGTGGTTGAAAACCATTTTTCCTGGTTTTTTACACATTTCAACCAAAATACATGTTTGCAAATAAACAGGAGAAACTGCTTTGAGGCTAGAGACACCTGGTGGTATGTCTGGAAGCTACAATTTAATTTATAAGGATCACATTGGCTGGATTAGCCTTCCGCTACCAAGGTAAGCGGTTAACAGGCCAATTGTATTTATCCGATTCTGCATGGCTATCATGTGGCATCTATGGCCGTGGGGAACCACTCAGTACTATTTAGCAGATCAAGCTTATTGCTTTGCTATTTTTTTTTTTTTACATTAAATTCCGATTGCTTCTAACTCTGGACCAATCACAGAGCACGGAGTATTAAAGCCCCGGAGAGTTCTAAAGCCGTTCGCGTGAGCTTAGTTTGACATTTCTGCTTCAGTGTTTATTCAAACTGCACTGAATTTATTCATGCTCCAAATTAGAATATTATGAATGATGAATTATTAACGATAACAGTATCACACATAATCTAATCCCTTCCCACAGAAGAAGCGTTGTGCTGGTTATGCTCTCACTTGTGTGCCTGTGCGAATCCCACACTCAGTCCTGCCGTGACTGGATCTGCATGCTAATTGAGCGTGGAGGTGAGATAAAGGACAAATCTGGGTTGGATTTTGCTTGTCATTCTGGCAACAAAAGTCAGGTAGAGCATAACATTTACTTAAACTTAGACATGCACAATTATCTTGGAATCCTGTAGTTTTAAACTTTGTTCTGCCTCACTTGTTTCTGTAGTGGAAGTTTTTTTTTATATTGCATTAAACCGTGGAGTTCAGGTATTTTTATTTTAATCTGACCTATAGAAGCATCCAAACAAGGGAATTACCTAAATAAATCCCTTGAAATGGTTATATAGTTACTATGTGGCATATCTTTATGGGGTACAGAGACATTTAGACAACATCTGCAGATGTGACACCCCTTTGCAATGGCAGACACGCAGAGATCACATGACCTTTGGTAGCCCCTTTGCAATGGTAGGCACACAGAGATCACATGACGTTTGGTGGCCCCTTTGCAATGGTAGACGCGCAGAGATCACATGACCTTTGGTAGCCCCTTTGCAATGGTAGGCACACAGAGATCACATGACCTTTGGTGGCCCCTTTGCAATGGTAGACACGCAGAGATCACATGACCTTTGGTAGCCCCTTTGCAATGGTAGGCACACAGAGATCACATGACCTTTGGTGGCGTTACTATAACACGCATGAAGACCATTGCCATCATCCTGTCCTGCCTCCACCCTTTGCCAGAGACCCTGTGCCCTTTCCTCTTAGTTGTCTCCAGAGGTGGAAAGTTCAGGTACATCAAGTCAAATCCAGACCAAGATTTTGTTTCAGCCAACCAGCTGAGTATAAAGAGTCACAGTTATAGTGTCCTCAACTGGTTGTATGAAACAAAATCTTGATGTTTGCTTTTTAACCACCTAAACTCCCCACCTCTGGCCGTATGTTCTTTTCTCTCACTTCCTTACTCTATTTTTAGTGGGAACGCCCACACTACAGTGCTATCTTTGCTGTCTGCTTAATGCTCTCCTACTTTGTCAGCAAATTCAGTGCTCTGATTCTCCTAATTACCAGGGATTTGTCTCCTGCTCCTCTTCCCGCTTCCTTCTTTTGTCAACCAATTGACACAGAGTTTCTCTCACAACAAATATACCAGTTGATTCTGCCATTTTTCATGTAAAAGCCTGCAACGGACATTGAGTCCAGGTCCATGATTACAAACTTCACGGAAAGCTAACCAGGCACACAGCATCTTCTACATGTTATGAGTTGCACGCATTCTTCATATAGATGTATCCGCAATAGAATTAGCCAGAAACGTTGAGTTCCCTTTACCCGGCACCCCAGGTTTAATGCTGAAATAAACATCATTGAAACATTCTTGCAATACTCCAATCCTGACATGTTCATCAAGTACAAAAGCACAGTGCCAAGGATAATAATTTTATTCTGAAATTGATACCATTAATGTCTGTGAGGCATGAGGTTGTACAGACACATGCACCCACATGCCGGCCTTCTCCATGCCTGTAGAGGTCACCTTTTTTTTTGTGCTTCTGCCCTCCTAGCTAAACTGGCCTGGACCCAGCCACTGTGTACACTGGCAGGAGACACCACAGCTGTGCTCACACCGGCCACGACCCGCTTGTATCGTTCTGCTTCTCGCCGAAGCTCAATCTTTGCAATGAAAATCTGCCGAACAGGACATGGAACACAACAAAAATCCGAAAAGAACGGTGTTAGCGAGACTGATGCCACTTGGAGAAACAGAGAGTCCATAGCTGGAATGCTGCAGTCGGATGATGTGTGATTATATTTAATGAGGATGAATGCAACTTGTATTAAGTGTATTTATATGTAGCAAAAAACAGCAATCTGAATAACCTGAGTAAAAATTAAAAGAAAACAAGATGGTAAACAAACTTTTTTGTGATGCTTAAAACTCATTCTTTTTACTATGACATTGCACCTGTGGATAACAGTTTAATTGCAGTGCAGTTGGCCGTTAACAAAAAATTTTAATTGATTTATGTTCACATTAAGGAACCTGATGTTCGGTAGATATTGTAACGTTTCCGTGACTTCTCTAATTGATGTCCTTTAAAGCATTAAACGTCACGATAGAGAGCAGCCGAGGCAGCGCCGCACTGAGCTCGACGCTCGCGCACTCGCATGTTGCACCGCTTATCTGCCTCGCGCCTCTGTCGCTGTGTGGCGAAATTACTGCGCATGTTGGGCGACAGGTGAACGGCGCGCCTCCATCTTTGGCATGGCGATGTAGGGCAAAAGGACAGGGGACGCATGCAGCGGCTCTGCGATCGCAACGGCGTGCAGAAATAGCGTGCAAATGCTTTTCGGTCTCCGTGTCGCTGCGATCGGAGCTCAACTGTAAAGGCAGGAAAGGCAAATAAAATGAGCAGGAGGGGGACGGGGGACTTAAGGAAGGCGCGTTGGTAATTGCACAATCAGCGGTATTTAATATATCCAAATTGGAGGGCGTGGGATATTCGGTTTTAAGGAAAGCGCCAATCATATGGTGAGTCTGTATTCTTTTTGGCTGTTTTATGTTTGTGACATGAAGCAAAATTGAATATTTAAACATTGCTCCCCCTTATCCATCTCCATTTTCTGCATCTCTTGGTCCATCTTCCAGCATGGTGGATGTTCTCGCTGTCTTTTTTTTCTTTCCTCCTCTTTTTCCCTCTGTAGGCAACACATTTAAAAACGTCGTAACGAATTTAAGTGTAAGTAGAATGACAAATTCCGTCCTGGTTTTATGTCTCCGAGATTAAATTGTTATTACCAAAATAGCGATTATTAAAACGCGTGCTTTTTTAAATAATGGTGTCGGTAGGATGTGAAAACCACGTGACAAGATGTATACCTGAGATACTCTAAAGGAAAATGGTGTTCATGCAGTGCGTCCCACTGAACTGCTTTATGCTAACATTTCATTTAATGTGGACGAAGGAGCCATTTTGTTGTTTTTCATCCAATTACGGACGGTGTCAACAATCAGTCATTTACAATAAAACATTAAAATGAAACAGAAGACTATATGGATAAAATTTAAATCATTAAAATAACTCAGTATGGATAAATTAATGTATTTCATGAAAGATGTCTAAATATATATATATATAAATGTATAATGTACACTCATATTAAACTGAATCTTGTTCATGTAATCTGAGGTTTTATATTCTTAACATCGCTTTCATTTAAATGCTCATGGGTGTTATTAAAACTATCGTGGTCATAAGTTTTACTGTGGGACATGTGACAAGGAATTATTTGTGCAAATTTGTTGCCAGGCTTGTCAGACAGTACACTTTATGCCCTGTCAGAAACCCCCTCTAAGTTCCTAACTCCCCCTTACTGGGCCAGCAGGTCTTCCGCTGTTACTCTTCGGGCAAAGTTTTTGGAACCAAGAATTCCAGGAATGCGGATTATTTCACTCATCCATTTGTCAAAAAAGACGATAAGGGTCTGTTCCGACCTTGTGAGGCTCAGACATCCTCTCACTGTGCCCACGACCTCTGCAGCAGTGAGCGGTCTTTGCTGGAGTTTGTCTGAAGTGCCCATTCACAGTCTCCACCGTTAAGACTTCTGCTCACCTAAGAATCTGGCAGCACCTTTGAGTTCCCCTCAGAATCACTCCTTTCCATCTGCTTCATTTGTTTTTTTTTGCAGTGTTAGTTTCCATTTAAACTCTAGACTAAAAGATGCTCTTTAAAAAGCTTTTGTTTTTATTTCTCAAAACCTGGAAGCCTGTTCTGTGGCTTTTATTAAGTACTCTGCTGTTCCAACAAGAACAATGTCTCATCGATTCAAATGAAATTAAGTAATTGATTAAGTGCTGGTAACTGACAAAGAGCACGAACGAAAGCTTTTAAGGGATAATAAGAATTGTTGGCTCCCGGTAACACAAGAACACCTTACGTGATGTTGTATCATTTAAATCAACAAGTATACACATATAATTTAAACCAGTCAAACAGCAACATTTAATTTCAGATGGCTTTGACAGGGAGACATGTCAATATGGAGAAATATTATCAAAAAACTGACTTACTAGGTGGACTAAGCAGGAAATGAGTGCCAGCACATGTGAGGGGGTGGATGGATACGTAGAGGGAATACAAAGCATGATGCAGTCAGTATCAAATCACGACACAGCACATCTAATGGGTGAAACTACTTTATGTTGTGCAGTACTGGCTGCATGGGCTACTACAGAGAAACCAGGAGCTGAGTGTGTTTCCCGCTCAGTGCCTTTTGAGGCTACTTAATGGCTGCATTTTTAGTGAAGACTCAAGGATATAAAGTTTGAAACCCAAATACCAAGTAGTAAACTGTTGGCTAATGAAGAATCTAATCAGCAGCTCTAGATCTGTTCACTGTTGCACTGTTGAAAAATCCTTCACATAATGACACTTAACATCTCGAGAGGAACAACGCTGAAGAACTTGCACTACGCGTCAAATGTTTTTGAACACAGTGAGATTTTATACATTTGCATGTTATTCACTTAAGATTTATTAAAAATATGCTCAGTATTCTTTGCTACCAAATACATTTACAGCATGTTCAACATTCAGTACCTTTATTAGCAAGAAAATGTAATCTCTACATCAAAGTAACCTTGTTTAGAAGTTGTAACAGCAAAGAAAATGTGAGGCATTCTTTCCACAAGGGACATTAAATACTGCTCTGTTTCAGGGGATGAAACAATTAACTAGTGCATTTAAAGTTAAAGGACAGCCTTGAATCTGATTATGCCATCACCACACAGCCAGGTAATAAGATGTCAGACATACAGTGTTACATACTCTTTACGTGTTATAAAGGAAACTTTAATTTGACTTATATTTTCATTTAGATTTGTTCACTCAACTTCCCAAATGCTTAACAAGAAAAAAAAATCTGCAGTTTATGAAATATATAGAAAAGTGGTAAAAACCTGGCGTGTGCAAAAACTTTTGACTGATGGGGTATATTCCAGTAAGATAGAAGAGCAAAATAATAATAAAAAAAAAACAAGCGCTGCCAGATGTCTATTCTTCCTCAAATTTGACAGGGAGGCCAGTGCAGGACAGATATATGAACAGATTTCATTTATGTCGATGGCATTACGTGTCATTTGGAGAAACTGCTGGAGCAGATTGTGTCACTGTAATGCCACTCGTTTCTCGGTCATCAGCACATAATTGTAATTGTTGATGCCGGCAATATTCCGCAGGGGAAATGAAGACAATGGTTGAAATCCAAGAACCATGTTTATTTCAGGACCTGATGTGTTTTGTGACTCTGAGAATGAAGTGACTGAAATGGCGTTCCAGTCCAGAGAGTTTGCAGAGTAGCTTACATTGATTTGTATGTTATAGAATTAGCAAAAGTAGATAATAAAAAAAACTTGCAGTGAAATTACAGTGGGCCCAACAGAGAGCCCTGTGGCACTCCTCACTAGTAAAGTAAGAGAATGTATTAAAGTTAGACTGCAGTTAGTACAATCACGATGAAAAGTATATGTTTTAATTAATACATTTTCACAACTTTAAGTTTTTAGCAAGATTCATGACCTGCATAAATTATTTCTTTTAAATTATGTATATACAGAGGAAGTCTCACTCATCCCTTGAAAAATATGCCATGTTAAGGGATTGCAGGTCTTTGAATTACAAACGAAGGAATTTTTGCTGGTAGTGGATGATCACAGTGATGGGTAATGCACAGCTTGACCCAGGCCTTGATTCCTTGTTCACATTTAGGCTTTTCACTTTGTGCATTTGAAGATGAGCATGATGAGACTGGCCCTGCTGGTCCTGCTCTTCTCCCTGCTGATGCTGGAGGGATCAGCTAAAGAAAAATCTGCAAAGAAGGGAAAGAAGAAAGGAAAGCAGGTGTACTGTCCCTCGTGAGTGCCGCTCTGTGCCGGTGATGCCCCTCTGGTTGTTCTCTTTCGAGATGCTTCAAATGAGAGGCATTCAGTTTACAGCCAAAATGTTTTTAGTTTAGGCTTAATTTGTTTGGCTTTTTTTTTTATACTGAAACACCCTGGACTGCTCGTGTGTGTCAGTGTTTATAGGATGCAGCCTCTTAGGTTTTGGAGTTAATGTTCTTTGGGTTGTCAGACGTCTCGAGAGAACGGCTGGTGCTGGGGAACGCCTCGGAAAATGGGCCAGATACTTTGATCTTTGTAGCTGAAAGTATTCACACTTGACTTCGTACTTCAACAAAACTTCTTGCGCAGCTAAAAAGCTCCATGCAACAACATGTACAGTGAGTTTATTTGGCAGAGTTTTCAGGGGAGGTGCTGGGTTATAATGCCATTTGTTCTTGGTGTTTCTTCAGTGCCTTTCACCGGTATTATTGAAGTTACCACAACTTTTAAACATTTTTAATACGTTTTGATACAGGAAACTATGATAGGACCAGTTAGCAAGTCTCCCAATGGAGACTTCCACACTGAAACATGGTGTGAATGTACAATTTTAGGCATATAATTTTTCCAATTTCCATTTGTTGACAGTGCCGTTTCCTCAGATTTAATGAGTCCTGAAAGGCGTTTCAGCAGAGCTTGCTGTTTTGCTGATTTCTGCAGGCAGTTGTCATCTGAAGATCTTGCGCGAGTTCCTGCCAATTCGACGAGCAACATACTGAACAGGTTGCTGGTGAGCTACGACCCCAGAATCCGACCAAACTTCAAAGGTTGGTCTGGCCCTGTGTTTCCTGCTGACGTCTTGGTTATCTTTGTGTGACAGTAAATAGTTTCTGTCCATTTGACACAATAATATATATAATATGGATTTTTGGTTTGGGTGGTATTCATAGAAATATGAGACGCATTCACAAATAATTTCTACTCAACAAAAATGTGAAATGCAAATGAATGAAGGAAAATGCCCATCCATCCATCTGTCCTCTAAACATTTACCCTGGGGGGGCTGGAGTCTGTCTGAGGCACAAAGTTGGGGTACGCCCTGGATGGGCTGCCATTCCATTGAAGGGCGCATATACAGGAGCACAATCAAACAAATGATGTATCACTGTGGATCTTGTAGAGACACCAACCAGGCCAACTGTGGGGGGAAATCGAAGTACCCAGAGGAAACTCGCATGATTCCCGGAGAATATGCAAATTCCTCTTGTTGCACTCTGAATTCATTATATGGCTTTTCTCTGTCTGGTAGATGTTTTTACCAAGTTCTGCATAAAGTGGTAGGTTACTTCCTGTCATCATTCCACACATGCCTCGGTCCAGCTAGGGGCACTCAGCAATGACAAGAAGACTCAAGACAGGCAGGCAGGCAGGCATGAAATGGTTAAAAGAGAAAAATGCAAAGAGGATCTATAACAGAACCAATCCACAGATATATGCTCGGCAGCGCCGGGGCAAACCGCTAAGGCATCCGCCATGCAGCTGGGCTCCCCTGGTACCCTGGCTGGCTTTACGCTGCACGATCCCGCGCCAGACAAACAGAGGCCAGCTGTGCCTAATTGAGGGATGTCATCAGTCTTCAAATCCTAGGGTTCTAACGGCAGCCACCTGCCTTCTGGCTGCACTAAATCGGCTGCTAACAAATGTAAAATTTTAATTATAGATAGGAATTGGAGTCTGCTCTGTGATATATGGATTTCTAGAATGCTTTGTGGAACTAGTCAGCCAGTGTTTTTCTTACCTGAAATAACTCGCCATTTTATTTCCTAGGCATTCCAGTTGAGGACAAAGTGAACATCTTCATAAACAGCTTTGGCTCCATCCAGGAAACCACCATGGTATGACAAGTGTTGGGCAGTGATGATCTTTTTGATTGATTGTTTAAGGCTGGTTGACTTTTATGTGTCATTGAATGAATAAGAGGATAAATGTTTACTCATATAAAAACATTTTGATTAAGCTGTTTTCTTCCCTGTATAAATGTGTGTTTCTCAATACCAAGAACAAAGATCATACTTATGTTCTTGCTAATGTGCCTCCCAAGAACTAACTTGGGGTGCAATGAATCATGTGATTATTCTCATTTGGTGACGATGCAACCGATGCATTCTTGATATTTGGAGCGGGGAAAGAATGCCATCTGGGAAGTCCTCCATACTCCTGTTCTTGAATAGAAGAACTGGTTTTCAGCAATGGAAGATGGCGTAAAACGGGTACACTGAAATGCAAGTACGGTCAAGTACACATATTGAGAAACACTGAAAGTTGTTACGGATTCTCTGGTGTAGACGGTAAAAAAGGGTGACGATCCACATGCGGCTGGAAGAAAAAAAGGGGTTTATATTAAGGAAAGTGAATACACGGGGCAAGACTACAACCAATGGACCACGAGGGGTCAACAAACTGCAAGGAGACCAGGTCCAGGAAGAAGGCAACACTGGCAGCAAGATCAGGCAAGGAAACAACATGCAGGACTCACTAAGGAACTGAACACAGGCAGCAAGGCAAACAAGGAATGGGTGCAAAGCATAATCAGATTAACAAATGAAAAAGAGCTCAGGACAAGGACTGAGAGCCCTGTGGCACTCCGCACTCCGAGCGCGCCCAAGGGGAGGCGACGGACGAGACGAACCGGGCAGACAGGACCTGAAAAACAAAAGCAGAAGAACACGAACCAAGGCCAGGGAACAAGACCGAAACACAAAACAAGCAGAAAGACAGAAACCAGGACAAAACCCGACAAAGAACAGGGAATGCCGACAGACAAACCAGTAAGGGAGAGGGCGAGGAAATACCAGGGAACGGAGGAACAAAAGGGCCGGGAGTGAACGGGGGAACAAAAGGAGGCGGAACAAATGGAGGAGGAGTGGGCAGGAGAGGGACAAACAGACCACCGGGCGCCTGAAGGCCCCCCGGCAGGAGACGGGCAGCGGCCGGAGGGGCCGCAGGAAGCCAGGCGCAGGAGGGGACCCCGCAGGGGCCACGGGGACGGGTCGAGGGACCCTAGGAGGGAGCCAGAGGGAACACCGGCGCAGGCGGGCAGGAGGGGGAAGCCGGAGACGACGAAGGCACCGCCGGAGCTCGGAAAGGCGCCGTCCGACGCCCAGGTGGAGCAGGGGGCCCCGGAGGCGGCCGATGAGGATCCGGAGGCGGGACCAAGGACCGGCACCGAGGCACCGGAGGGGAACCCGGCGGTGACTGGCGACCACGAGGCGGAGGACCCGCAGGCAGCCAACGGACGATGGCCAGGGGCCGCACGGGCGCGGCAGAGGGCAGGACGGGAGGGACCCGGACCTTCGTATGGTGCCCCCTACCCTTCCGGGATACCGAGAGGCGGGGACCCCGTTGGGTTCTACCCCTCTGGGGCACTGGCGGTTGCTCCGGGTGTCCTCCTGGATCTGGGGAATGCAGTCACCGGATCCCCGAAGGGTCCCACTCGAGCTCCTCCTCTTCTGCCACGAGGGGAGGAGCGAGGGTGTTGTCCGGGACCTCCTCGGGGACACAGTGTCCTAGGCTGGACAAGTCCTGAGCCGCTGCGGCTGCAGCCTCGGGCCAAACAGGAACAGGCGGGGCCGCGGGATGATCAGGAACAGGCAGCCTCGGGAGCGGCAGCTGCGGGCGAGGGTGCAGGCGTGGCAGCCGCGGGCTCGGCTGCGTGCTGGGCAGCAGGCTCGGCTGCGTGCTGGGCAGCGGGCTCGGTGGCGGGCTGGGCAGCGGGCTGGGCAGCGGCGGCTGCGTGCTTGGCAGCGGGCTGGGCATCGGCGGTATTCGTCCACGCGATCGGAGAGCTCCCTGGCTCACCTTCGTTCTCCCAGACGGAGACGAATGAGCAGGCGCCCAGGGCAATCGCTGGAGTTTCCTTCTGCAGCTTCCGGGCTTTCCTTCGCCTCTTCTTGCCTGAGCCAGCGGGTCGCGGGGTCTGGGGCACTTCGGTGCACGAGGGCAGGAGTTCGCCTGGAGTACCGCAATTGGCGGCCACCTGCCTCATATTCGCCTCCGCTACCCCGTGTCTAAGCTGCCGCAGCAGCTCGCGCACCTCGCCGGGGAGGGACAGCTCCTTGAGCGTATCCCTCGCCCGACTGGCTAGATCGCGCAGTCCGGGGTCCTCCCTTACCTCCGGCCGCTCTAGCCAGTAAAGGACCTCTTCGGCTAGACTGAGGTATTCGTCCTCAGTCAGCAGTGATCCCTTCTTGTGGAGATGTGGCATTCTGTTGCGTACGCGGGTCGTGGATGCAGACGAAGGAGGGAGTCCAGGAAGGAGTGAGGGCAAACGAAGGTTTATTGTCCACAACACCGACATAAAACAACGTTAATGCCTCGTCTGCCGGAAGAGACGCAAACGCAGACCTAAATACGCTAGACAGGCACAAGACAGCCGTGCAGCAACGCCACACAGGTGAGAATAATGGACGATCACAGGAGGTGGGCGTGGCACACGCAGGAGGATCAAATGGAGTGGGACGTAACACAGGAGTTCATTTAGTTTGTTTTTCAACAACATTGGAGGACTCTGGGACTTTTGTTCTGCTAACATAATATGGAAGTAAGAACAACAGCAACACTTACCTATAGATTGTGTTCTGGAAATCTCTATAAATTTGAATTCTCTGCATGGGTGAAGTGAGTTTCATGTGTTGATATTTCTTGGTGATTTACATCTGGCTCATTTTGTCTTTGAAATGGACTCTCTTGCTTCTCCCGGCTGCACCCTCAGACCATTAATGTAAGTCTGATTTGGACTATGACTCCCAGTGGCATTTTTACTATAGCTGTCCCTTCAATTCTTCATTATGCCTGTGTTTTCCAGGTGACTGTAAAGGTTCGAATACGTAACAAATCATTACAGTGTTATGCAACAGTCTGGCTAGGTAATCCTGAACTCTGTGGCTCACTCATAAGCATCGAGATAATCTGCCATCTCTTTATCATCAAAACGCTGTTACTCTTCGCGGCAATCCCTTTAATGTTAGATTCAAAAATTATTTTGAATAGATATTAATAACTGTATAAACTGCATACAAGTGGCTCATGCACTCAACCGAACCCCATTTAGTATTATGCTCACGACTGAACTTGTTGTTTGAAGAGTAGTGTGCCTCAGAGCTTCTTCTGGCTGTTTGGAATAGCCAGGGGATCTTCTGACATTTCTGGCGCCCTCAAATTTCACAACAGCAGCCCGTCTGTAAGCAGCCCCGGTGCGGTGTACCAATCATCCTTGGGGCGGCTTTGACGGCCTTCAAACAAATCCCAGAGAGCACGTGACTGGAGAAATCTTAACTCACAGAAGCTGTTGACTAATCATGTTTAATGAAGTCTATTCTTCACTGAGACAGTGCCTTCCTGTTTAAATATATAAACTTTAGACCTGATAGAAACACAACCCTGGGTCTCAGTGGGTGTCCTTCAAGTCCAGATTACACCATGGAGTTTGTGCTTTTAATTGTAAACATAAATAGCACCTCTTATGTCAAACCAGTAGGTTGAGCTTTTCAGGGTTTGCTTCATAGTATTTTTAGATACAGTAAGTATTTTTCGGGGGAAAGTAAGAAAATATATCACTTTTTGGTTAGAGACGTCGGTTTCTCAGCTTTAAACTTTGGTTGCACTTCTGACTGTGCTGATACAGTGTGTGTGGAAATGCAGCTACTTCAGTCTTTAATCTCCATCGTAATCAGGATTACCGAGTGAACATCTTCCTGAGGCAGCGGTGGAACGATCCCAGACTGCGGCTCCCCACGGAATTCAAGTCCGACGCCCTCACCGTGGACCCCAAGATGTTCAAATGCCTTTGGAAACCAGACTTGTTCTTCGCCAACGAGAAGAGCGCCAACTTCCATGATGTCACACAGGAGAACATCCTGCTGTTCATTTTCCGCAACGGTGATGTGTTGATTAGCATGAGGTAATCTGGTCAGATCTCCACGTGCTCTGGGGGGTATCTTTACGGGTGGTTGACAGAAAGATAAAATGCTCAGCAAATTTAAGATCAGTCGTTAAGCAGTAAACAAAGTAGCATCCAGTTAGTATTTGATTTTCATGTCCGTCGTTCTTTGTTTTTACGATGCTATGTGTTTCCTATGTGCCCAATCTCCAGGTTATCAGTCACTTTATCCTGTCCTCTGGATCTGACTTTATTTCCCATGGACACCCAGCGATGCAAGATGCAGCTAGAGAGTTGTATGTGAACCTAGCATCTGAAATCCCACATCGAGCTGGGTTGCTTCTTATTACACTATTTTACCCTGTAAGCTACATTAGGGAAACACTTAGCGCATTAGCTGTTGTGATAGCAGTTATTGTAGCGGAAAACAGTTGGGCAATAAATGTAGCTGTTTTGCTGGGAAAATGTTGCAAATTTCATTAACCAAAGTATGCACTGCAAATATTTAGTTTTGTGTGTGTGTGTGTGTGTGTGTGTGTGTGTGCGCGTATTTCAGTTGGTTACACGACAGATGACCTAAAGTTCAGTTGGCAGTCGGGAGACCCTGTGCAAATGGATGAAATTGCACTGCCTCAATTTGACCTTAAACAAGAGGATATCGAATATGGAAATTGTACCAAATACTACAAAGGGACCGGTAGGTCTTGCGTTTCTTCCTGTTACTGTGAAGTTGAGTAAACATGCTTTTCACCCACAGTCGATGCTTGTACTTTGTAATTTGAAGGATGATCTTCAAACCGTACATTGCTCTAAAACTTCTGCCCTTTTTTGCGGCGCGTCATCCTTACGATATGATGCTGTAGAACACAAGCCGTGGTCTGAAATTTAGACCCAGATCGACTTCATCATGTGAATCATGACAGCCCCATAATTACAGTCAAGCCGAAATTACGCAGCATTCATTTAGCTTGGCAGTGCAATATGGTTAGGGGGGCTCATGCCCTCCATACATGAATAATTCTCTTTGGGGAAAAAATACTATTGGCAGAAAATAAATGAGGTGAAAGTAATTTCTTTCCTTTGGAGTTCAGCTTTGGCAGAGTCTGCTCATTCATCTGGCAGCACTGCAAAAGCCCTTCTCATAACTAGTTAATATGCAGCCAAATGTATATGATCAAGAAACCCCTCCAAAGCTGCATGCTGTACATTTCTGCCGAGTTACAGGCTATAGCCTGAGGCTGCGGCCTCAGAGAGTGACGCCGCCTGTATCCCCAACTAAAGTTCTCTACTCATATTCTTCATTCTGCGGTTACTATGCTTGCAGACGTTTGTTGTGTACTTGTGCGTGTCTTTTTGCTTTTGTTGTGTGTGTTTGTGTATTCATGTACTTTTGTGGTTTGTAGCATGTTGAAGACAAAATGTGACATTCGGCAAGAAGGTCTGTGCTGTTTCCTTGAACTTGTCTTAGGCTGGGTGAAGAGACTATTCTACAGGTGCTCTTATACATGCTTTCTATGTATAAGGAAAAACTTTCCATTTAATTTGTTTTAATAGTGTTTTTTTTCTCTCTTTTTATACATATGCATCCCCTAAAATTGTATGTTGATTGCTGATAGACTTAATGGTTAGTTATGTATAGTATCTAATTATATTAGAATACTGTTATTATATGTATTTATGGTGAATGCAGATCCACAACATACATCGAGCTGCTAAAACACCATGGCATTTGTTTTAGGCAAGCTCGCATTCTCTAGCATGCCTTCACACGCTGTCGTTGATGCAAGGCAGCGGGGGGCGGTGGGGAGGGGGGTAGGGTTTAAATGCGCGGGTCTGAGTTGGCTGCAGGACATGGTTGCCTTTTGTTCCCTCCTGGCGTGTCTGACGGCACAACGCCTGTTAAAGCAAGTCTCAGAGAAAACCTCCAGTCAGCCGGCCTTGACATCGCGCTGCGATGTGGGGCACTGGGATGGCCTTTAGGGGGCGCCAGATCTGGCAGAGGGACAAAAGGGCAAAAGTTAAGCATTAATCCAGCCTGATAACTGCCTGGCAAGCAAAAACAACATGGTAGCCTCCATGAAAGTGGTCACTCACCAAGAATAGTGCATTATCTCAGAAGATGCTAAAGACAATGATTTTTATCGAGTGTTTCAAAATGGGCATTAACTTAAGAAAAAAAAATGCATTTGTATGCTTTCTGGGCTTATTGTCGGATATCCCTATGAAGGACTCTTTATAGTCCTGTGTGTCCGCTTGACGCGTATTAGGTAGTACAGTCACAGGGTTAATTGGCTCCCGATCCGCTTGCTTTATGTACGGCCTGGGCGACTTGCATGTGGACGTCCATGTGCTCATTGGCTTTTAGCGGGACATGCCTGCCTGTTGCCCTGAGCGCGGCCCGGCGTCCGGCCCTGGCTCAGAGTGCCTGTCTCCGCAGGGTATTACACCTGCGTGGAGGTGATCTTCACTCTGAGGCGGCAGGTGGGCTTCTACATGATGGGAGTGTACGCGCCCACGCTGCTCATCGTGGTTCTGTCCTGGCTGTCCTTCTGGATCAATCCGGACGCCAGCGCCGCCCGAGTCCCTCTGGGTATAAAAGACCTGTCCCAGAATCACCGCGCCCGCCCCATTCCATCACCGAAACCCCCCCCACCCACTCTCACCCGGCGTCCTGTCACCATCCTGTCTCCACACACCTGTCCCTTTCGCCCCGAGGGCAGCGGGAAAATGGCTTCATCTCAGGTCAGTCGCGCTTTGCCTGAGTGTCCATGCCTGTGGGTGTGAGTGGCGCGTTCTGTGTGTCATCCGCCGCGCTCTGCGCTTGTCATGTCATGTCGGATACCGCGTAGCTGCTTAAAATGTCAAAGCGAAGTAATGTGATATGGCAAATGTGTAAGTATATTACTGGATATGATATTTCCTTGGTAACTGTAGCAGTGTAGCTTGGATAAAGGGGTGTTTATTTGCTGGCGTATTCCCCTAACCCTAACCCTGCTCCGCGTCGTGCTGTTGACCCGTGGATCTCCTGCTGCCAGGGATCCTGTCTGTGCTGTCGCTCTCCTCCGAATGCACCTCCCTGGCCTCGGAGCTCCCCAAAGTGTCGTACGTCAAGGCCATCGACATCTGGCTCATCGCCTGCCTGCTGTTCGGCTTCGCCTCGCTGGTGGAATACGCCGTCGTGCAGGTGATACTCAACAACCCCAAGATGATCGAGGCTGAGAAGGCAAAGCTGGCCAGCAGGGAGAAGACAGAGGGCAAAGGCAGCACCATCAACGGCACCGGGGGCACGCCCCTCCACGTCAGCACGCTCCAGGTCAGTACGCCCCTCCACGTCAGCACGCTCCAGGTCAGTACGCCCCTCCACGTCAGCACGCTCCAGGTCAGTACGCCCCTCCACGTCAGTACGCCCCTCCACGTCAGCACGCTCCAGGTCAGCACGGTACCCGCCAGCCGTTCCTCCCGCTGGTCACCTCCTTATCCACATCTGAATCCGCTCGCCAGACTTCGTAAATAATTAGTAATCATCTATTTATGTATATTTTATAACCAAAGGATTCAAAAGCTTTATTTTCATTGGTACAAGTAGGATGAAATATTTGCACACATGCATACTGTACATACATACATGGATACCTACACACATACATGTTGTAGAGACATGCAAACATACATACACATGCATACATATGAACAGATATACACACTTACATATATACAAACATAAATACATTCATCTGTATACACACATATAATTTACATACATACATATAAAATATAACATACAAGAAGGACAGCAAGGTGTTGAGGTTAATAGGCATTCTAATGGTTTCCTTAAAATGCTGCATCTCATATGGGAATGACTGAGTACTTGCTGGTATGATTTGAATTTCCAGTTTCCTCCTTAATAAGCGTGAGAGTGTGATCTGCATTCATTAAAGTATTAAGAATGGTCTCCATAAAGGGTGAAAACATGCAGAAGGGTGAGGTTTGTGCCATTTGCTGGTCCCTCTGCATGAATGCAGGTAATGCAGCATTTGCTTCAGATAGGCTATTTGTGTGATTTCTAGACTAAGACTAAAAACTTGGCCAGTAAAGCCAGTTTGAGCCGACGTGACACTTCATTATGGATTTAGGCGTGCCGTGTGCTCTGTCAGCGCGTCCCAGCTGGCTCCTACTCGCTTTAGCGCTTCGGTGCGCTGATCCGTGACCAGCGCCTGTGCGCACGCCAGTCGTCAGTAACAGACGGTAACCCTGGGTTTATGACATCATGGCGAGTGCATGGCGCTCTCTCCGCAGGGATGAGGGAATCCCGACAAGGGAACGGCCCTCTGCTTGCTAATAGGAGGGGAAGGCCAGGCGTGCTTCCTGACAACCTTGGCTGCGACCTCTATCGTGCAAGAGCAACATTTTGGGAGAGGCGCTTAATTTCCTGGACTGAGAAACCGATAGCAACGTATGTTTTATGTGGGCTAACTTTGTTTAAAAGTCGTCTTTAGGAAAGCAAAGCTAGTTTGGATATTTACAGGAAGATAATGGTGGGATGATGAACAGAACCATGTGATTTGGGGTTGTGATGAAGGAATAGGGGCTGTGTTGGGACTGAGAGCAGAGATGGAATTAGCAAAAATACTCGGATGGAACGAACACAAAGCAGCCATTTCAGCGTAAGCATGAGGGTAGCACTCACAAAGCAAATCAGCTGTCGGATCTTGGAGACGATGGACTGGCCACCAGTCTGGGTGAAGCCCCAGCAAATATGCAGTTTGAGCTGATTAGCAAAATGTAAGTGCCAGGTATACATGCTGAAATACACTGTTTAACAGAGTTATTTTACTATCCCAATATTTTTCCATTTTTGTTTTGGTTCCTTTCTAGGTTGTAGGCTTGTTAAGTTTGAGGCCAACATCCAAAACATTAAAACATTATAAATCATGTGCTAACAGCCAACTTCATTTTGTAATTCAACAGTTGTGAAATTACAGCAATATTATGATACCATCTAAAGCCAAACATACCGGACTTGGAAAGAATTTCAGGAGAGTAGCCAACTTTAAGCAGCCTTGACAGGACCGGATGAAGGCTAGCGGTAATTAGCCAGTTGGGCTAATGTTGGAGGATGTGCATTGCTTTGATCGCTGTAGCAGGAATCTGGGAGTCCCTCGTTTAAATTAGAGGCTTTCGTGAAATAGGAAACGATATTTCCTCAAGGAAATAAGGAGCGTCGCTGGTGCCATAGGTCACGCCGGCCGAATTTATGACCGCGGGACGCCCAGAGGGAAAAAAACATTTAGCTCTTTGTGTCTCTTGCTAGGGCAAGTTCACCAGCGTCTTTGGTGTTAGCTTGCTGGCGCCGTGGCGACCGTGGACCCTGCTCACACGTGTGTGTGTGTGTCCCCCCCGAGCTCCTAGTCTCCCTGCGGTGCACCGGCGTGCCTAAGCGAAAGAAAAAACCACAAATATAATCCATTAAAAACGTGTGGCAAGTTCAGCACTCTTTGGAGGTCTTAGCAGGGATTTGTGTTGGGGTTCCCTATTGAGAAATATAAGGATAAATATTACTACCTTTAAAAACCTAATAAGGCTATATTTGCATATAAGTGGAATTTTCCTGAAAACTGACATTCCTGTCTACTAAAAGTCTCTTAGAAATGTACACAGACCAAGATATTGGAGTAAAATGTAGTTTGTTTTTAAATCAACGTTGCATGATTCTGTTTTCCAATTCATGATTGCATGACCGTGTCGGGCTTGTAACTGAATGGATGACTCTGGGAGTTCATGGCTAAAACGAGGCCTTGTGCATGCTGGTCGGAATAGCCAGAGAGAGGATTATGTCAGACCCGAGTTCGCTCGGTCGCTAAATCACGCAGGCCTCCATTTCCAGGTGGCAGAGACGAGGTGCAAAAAGGTGTGCACATCCAAGTCGGACCTGCGCTCCAACGACTTCAGCATCGTGGGCTCGCTGCCCAGGGATTTTGAGCTGTCGAACTTTGACTGCTACGGCAAGCCCATCGAGGTGGGGGGGGCTCTTGGCAAGTCGCAGGCGAAGAACAACAAGAAGCCGCTGCCCCCGAAACCCGTCATTCCATCCGCAGCCAAACGCATCGACCTCTATGCCCGCGCGCTCTTCCCGTTCTCCTTCCTCTTCTTCAATGTTATATATTGGTCTATATATTTGTGATATACACATATATATACTATATACACACATTTTGTTTGCCCGTTTCCATTAGTGATACCACCCATGTTATTTTTTCATATTATCCATCTTTATCAGGAAAGGATGGAATATATTTTGATGAACCAGCTATATGGAATATTCCGGAAACAGCAGGTGCAAGGCGGGGAATTGGATTTGGAATGTTGTCCAGGGTAGACTCTGGACCCTCACTACCCTGTGTGGGAGAAGTGGGTATGGAAATGAATGAATGAATGAACTTCGTGGAATAATGCCTATATTTACGATTAATCCTGAAGCAACGTCACCGTAGTGCGTCGGTTCAGTGGCCAGTATGCTTAGCAACCACTAAGAGTGAAGGATGACAGGTGGAGGAGAATGGGTGGAAACGGCTTCATTTTTATTTTATTACCAAATAAAATTCTATTACCTTGCATGTAAAAAGTGCATAAATGAATATAGAATCTATATCTAAAGTTTGCTATGATAATTATTTATGATTATTATCAATATCATCGGATTGACTGATCATCACGCTGATGTCACAATGCTTGATGCCATGACCCCTGTGACAGGTATACTTCCGAGATTCCATCATGTGACCTGTGCATTGAATTTAAAAGTATGCGGATAAAGTGGTCCTATGTAAACATGAACATGTATGTGTACATACATA
The DNA here is from genome assembly GCA_019775915.2 of Cyphomyrus plagiostoma. Classification (NCBI taxonomy): domain Eukaryota; kingdom Metazoa; phylum Chordata; class Actinopteri; order Osteoglossiformes; family Mormyridae; genus Cyphomyrus; species Cyphomyrus plagiostoma. The sequence goes on along the minus strand of JABFEA020000017.1, from coordinate 4,758,632 downwards.
CATGTATGTAAGCATAGCCAATAAAGATCAGATGTCTAATGAGCTGCTATATTTAATCCTGAGTGGGTATTTGATTTACAGAAGTTACATGCTTGCATGACTGTTTCCTTTCTGTTTTCATGGGTTTGTCGACAGTAAATTATACTTAAGGCTTAAAACTAGCATTTTCTTTAACAGCTGTACTGTCATGTGACGACACTCGTCACAGATGCTCATGTGATGCATTTTTTTCCCCAGATTTGCTCACAGCTGAGTGGATGAAAAAATTTATTCAAACATTCCACTTATTACTGAGTGAACATACCTGGTCGATCGGCATAGTCACTTGACAAAATCATACCATCATTCAGCCATCTTGCAACTGCTAATCAACTTGCAATACATTAATTTTTCCCAGTGTCGTGTCATGACAGAGATAATGACGGATGCTGGCTTTTTGATGTTTGAGATATAAAGGCAGGAAAGTTTACTGGGATTGAGATCTTTTATTTGCGTGCTTAGTTCTCTCTTATTGTCTGTAAAATTCCAAGCATGTCTGCAGTACCCTGCATTCCAAGCAGTGGATCACTTCACCCTTAACTACAAGCCTGCTGTCATGGCAACAGACACTGAGATTAGATTGCAGTGGGAGGCCAGTCACTCTTACTGATCTGGAATACTGAAACGTGACCCAAACTGGTCTCTGTGGCTGAAACCGACAACGTAATTAATCAAACGGCCAGGAGAACTTAACAAATTAAATATAACATGTCAATATGAATTACATCATTCCAAACCTGAAAGGTTTCTAGGAGTAAATAAAAAAATGTACATTTTCATTTAAACTTTTAACTTACCTATTAATACTGAGTGTAGAGTCTATATCAGTTAAAAATACATCGCTTTGAGTAATCTTTAAGGATAGTTCTGTAGGCATAACCATGTCCCAGCACTATAGCGCCCTCTAGTGGAGCTCCCCCAATCAGACTCTCAATGGCCAGATTAAAAAAAAAAAAAAAAAAAACACTGAAAACAAATCTTGCATTTTGTTCTCATCATCTGAGTCTGATTCTTCCAGTTTATGTAGCCAGCTAGATTCACAGCCTGGGCCCCGATGTGTCAGTTAGTTCCCACAAGACCCCGCTCTCGTTTTACAGCGCCATCGCTTGTTGCCATGCTGAACCTCACTCTTCCTCCTTCATAGACCTGCCAGGATTACAGGCAGCACATTCCCAAATCTGCATTACTGTTTCACCCACTCACCGTGACACGGAATTTCATGACAGAAGCCTGGCCCCAGAATCGCAAATGAACAAAATATGGAAGCTGTCTGTTTAAAATCCATGCACGTCCAGCACCAGGCAAATGAATGTGATTCTGCAGATGCTGGCTTGTGTGTGAAGCCTGTGAAAGATGTCTGACTGTCTGGATATGCAGATGTTTTGCTGAACACGCGTGACACATACGTGCTGTAGCAGTTCAGAAGAAGACAGCAGGTCATGCGCACAGTCAGGGTACCATAAAATAGCTCAATGGACCATACTGACGTCTTACAACTCGCTGGAGAGCCAAAATGGAGGCGTGAAGCACCATATTATTTAATGTGACCTTGTTATCTAGATACTAGGTGTCCATTTTATTATACTGATTAAAAGTGAATTACACTGATATGCCAGATGGTTTCCTCTGGGTCCTACAGACCAACAGACACCTGCATTATTATTTTTTTGGCATATGAACTGTGAAATTGTGAAAAAGCCAGAGAAGTGGCTTTGCTGTGCTGCCCGAATGCAGCAAAAGCCCAAATGACCTGCAGGAGTTTCGGCAAAGCAGTGGAACGGGCCAATCTCAGCTATCCAGTTCCAGAAGGGATGAATCGATATATAAATAAATAAGAGAACAACGGAATAAAAAAATTCCATTTGTAACTTTCACTTTTTAAGCCCTATCAGAGGCCGAGCTGAGCCCCAGAACCTTCAAAGACCCATGAGTTTAGATGTCTTTAGATGGAACTCAGGCTGCTTCAGTGTAAATCTCACCTCCCATCAGTGGCGGTCAACCTATTAGGAGACATAGGCGGCCGTCTAGGGCACCATCTACTGAGGGGGCGCCGACTTAGCCAGCCGATTTCACTTTGTCTCAGACAGGGGGCGCCGGCGGTGAAGCTGGCCTAGGGCATCACATGGACTTCCGCTGGCGCTACACTGGGTTTATGGATACTATGCATTTTAGGGCATAAAACTCAGAACCCAGAGATGCAAAGCTGCAAGAGTCATGGTCGTTGTTTGTGCAAAGAATTGACTCATTGCTCCTTACATGTATGACGATAACCATCCAACTCCACCTTCATACAGAGCACATTATCAAAATGGGTCCTTAATACATTCAATGGAAACAGCCACTCCATGAGTTAGGGCATTATACTTGTGATTAGAAGGTCACTGGTTCAAATCCCAGAATTGAGAGAACGATGTCACCACTGGGCTCCTTAGCAAGGCCTTTAACCACAGATTATTCCAGGGACTGGCTGACCCCGCTATCTCAAAAACAACGCACATTGTTTTGGATACAAGCATCTCCTAAATAAATGTAACGTAAATAAATGTCCGTCCCTCATATGAGCCTGCAGAGGAGAAGCAGGTTGATCTTTGGGGGAGGAGCGCCATAACAGGCGGGGCTGACCAAACAAGCTTCTGTGACTCATAGGTTGCCCGGCTCGAATCGGCCACCTCATTGGGCTCAGTGGATCAGGCCGCTATACCTGTAATCACAAGGTTATTATTTCCAGTCCCGGAGTCGGCAAGGTCATTCCAATGTTGGGCTCTTGAGCAAAATACTTAGCTCTCAATTACTCCAGGGACTGTATGACCCTGCATTCTTAAATTTAATTTATTATTATTATTATTATTAACCACACCTTGGACAAATATGTCCACTAAATAAAATACTTACTGCTTTACTAACATGCTTCAAATGTGGAGAGTACCCAAGGATGCTATGGAATCTATTTTAGGGAGTGAATATTGCGAGTATATAAAGGATGACTTATCTCTGAGTGAGGGGGGGGCTGAGGCTGAGGCTGGTGTCCCCTGGATCCTGCCTCTGCTTGCTGAGAGAGACTCCAAGCTCTCCATAACCTTGAGATGAATGAATGGATGGATATACATAATGGATGAGTGGATCTGTCACATTGAGAGCATACAGACACACGGCACATCGACACGTCACTGACCCAAAGCCACGACGTTTATACATTCACAAAGTAATGAGAACAGAAAGGCTCCCAATGAATAAGGAACTACGCCTGTACTTGGCGAGAACACAAAGAGCCAGGCGTTACTGCACGTGAGGCGTGTGTTTCACTTGCATGCCAACATCCCAAATCGAAGCGTGCGTTTTTAGCGCTGTATTTTGCTGCTGCATGGAAAGAAATCCATAAAAATATCATGACATGTAGTAAAGCACAATTTTGTAAATCAATATTTAATTTCATTTATATTTTATATGTCCCTATAGACATGTAGCTGAATGGAAATAAAATGCCACCCTACAGTCTCATGCAGTAGCGGAGCCAGAAAATTTTCTGTGCAGGGTGGGACCTGGGGTCAATTTGGGGAGGCATATACATCAAAACAGGAATGTAAGGCACATAGACAAAAAGGGAATATTTTAGGTAGCTAAACGCTCTAAAAACGTACATGTGATTCTACGTTATAATTGAGACAGTAGTGGAATTATCAAAAACACATTTAACACATCGGTTTCTCTCCATTAAGTTAACAAGCACTGAGTTAAAGATCCACAAACTCCTGCATGACTCCTGTTCTGAGGGCACATGTTTGGCTCAGCAGCACTATGAGCTCATTCTTTATCAATATATCATCAGGGACACAGAGAAACAGCTACAGAATAAAAGTTTTTTTTTTTTAATCAAAGTCTGATTTAGCCAAAATGCAAAAACAATGGGGTGGCCGGGTTTCAGTCTCCATATGGTGTCGGTGTGGCCAATGGGGTGGCCAGGTTTCAGTCTCCATGTGGTGTCGGTGTGGCCAATGGAGTGGCCGGGTTTCAATCACCATGTGGTGTCGGTGTGGCCAATGGGGTGGCCAGGTTTCAGTCTCCGTGTGGTGTTGGGGTGGCCAGTAGGGTGGTCGGGTTTCAGTCTCTGTATGGTGTCGGGGTAGCCAGTGGGGTGGCCGGGTTTCAGTCTCCGTGTGGTGTCAGGGTGGTTGGGTTTCAGTCTCCGTGTGGTGTCGGGATGGTTGGGTTTCAGTCTCTATATGGTGTTGGTATGGTTGGGTTTCAGTCTCTGTATGGTGTTGGGGTGGTTGGGTTTCAGTCTCTGTATGGTGTTGGGGTGGCGTGTGGGATTGGGTGGTCTATGTGATTCAAAGGTCATAAGGAACTAATTTATCCTTGTGTCAGAATATAGCTAATGTTAGCTTTCTGGAGACCTACTTCTAATTCTGTCCTAACTCTGTGATCTTTTTTTACAGGGACCGTTCCCCTAAAGGGATCCTTCCGAATGATCGGAACGGGCCAAATTCACTTACGCTTCATCTCCATGAAAAATGGACAGTGCATGCACGGAATTGTGCAATTAATGCTGGCACATTATTTGTGGTGTATGGTTATGTTTCTGCCTGTGGAACTTGGAAACTTCCCTGTGGAGTTACTCACCGACCACTGTAAACAAGAAAGTAGCCCTTGAGGTGCGTGTTGAGGTTGCTGCTGAGCTTTCCATATGGATGCCTGGCACACATCAGTCTCATTCTCATATCAATAATTAAACAAGGGTGCCACATCCTGTGCTGGTATAGGAGGCTAAGATGCCCTGTCTATAAGGATGCTCAGAACGGCATTCAGGCTGCCAGATAAACCCTTACCTGCTCTTATTCATACATCATACAAGGTGCTTCAAACTACTGTTTAATTCCAGCTGACATCAAATCCAGCTTTATATATATCAAAGTTATTAATTTGTCTAGTTAAATACCTTAAGCTTTAGTACTTTATTAAAGCAAATTCAGATCAGTAAATACTCTACTAGATGAGTGTTTGGAAGATGGATGGATCTATAATGATGATGATCATCATTATTACAATCATTTAACAATGATAGTTAAATAATCATTTCCTATAATACACAAGGAACATCAGAATTTTCAAGGATCTTTTGCGGCTGTATGTGAATACAGGGTGAGTCATTGGTGACGTAACTTGGTACAAAGTGATACCTTTGCAGAACATCAGCAGAAGCCAATGAAAACTGGCACACCACTATGACATGAGCAGTTACAAAACATTTGCTGTTTCCACTTCTTCCACCATCTTGAATAGATGAAGCAGAAATGTTCTTTGTGGGGGGGGGGCATGTAAAGACAAAGAAGCATACCTGACACCAGGGCATGTCCCACAACACAACACAACCAAATCCATGGATGGAACATTGTAGATTGACAAAGGTGATGTTGGTATCATTTTTAAAACCAGGGGGCCCCAACATACAGCAATTAATCTGTTATATACATAGCATACGTGTTTTATCCATCCATTAATTTATTTCGCAGATACTTTTATCCAAAGCGACTTACAAGTGAGAAAACAGGGTCAGTCAGTCCCTGGACCAGCTGTGGTAAAGGGGCTCGCTCTGGGGGACAATTGTGGCATCAGTCTACTGGCTGCCACCACTTGGTAAGTAAGAATTTCTTTTTTCTAACAGGAAATCTAATTCTCCAGGGACAGGTGTGAATACATATGCCAGAGCTGAGTCATGGTCACAAAGGCATTCTGCAGAAACTGTCTTTGATTACCAGGTTCCCTAAATGACATTACTGTCATAAGGCAAGGGCCTACCCGTTTCAGCTGCTACAGGTCATTGATGTCAACTGCCATATTCTGACAGGTATCTGGAACAGAAACTGAGAATTGGGGGAACTCAGCGGTACCCTAGATAATGGTTCTGAAGGTTGGCCTGGGCTGGCAATCAAGCATTGCGGTTGTTAGAAACAGGAGCAGGACGTGAGATATTTTCTGGGCTAAAGACCGTTAAACGGCATCCCTCAACAGAACTTTTGCCACATATCAACAATTCCCTGGATAACATCACCAGCTCTAGGTAGTTCTGTGGGCTTACAAAACAGTAACTGTCAGATTGGCCTGGCTCTGGATGCAAAGAAGAACGTCATTCACATTGTGGAAGGCCTGTGGTGATTCATAGTTATGCTGTTTGGAATCTCAAATGCCCCGGTGACCTCATGGTGTGGGTCTTTATTAACAGGCTTGAAACCTGTCTGTACATATGGCGATATCTACCCTGGCAATGTACATGCAGCAGGAGGTGTCCAGCCCATCCTTGCTGTTGACCTGACACCTGTACCGACCCCCCATGATACACAAAGGGTATTTATAATTGATATAGAGACTGGCAGGGGATGTTTTCCCAGGAAGGCCTACTCAGATGAAAGATACACACCCTGTAGCTGGGTCCTCATCCAATGTGAGAGGAACTGCATCACCAAGTGTGAGTTCCTGGCTGTGGTAAACTTACGCAGGGTGAAGTTCATGCTGTGGACTAATCATGCCGTCTGAGGGACAGGTGGTGGAAGGCTCTTCAGTAGGCAGGGTGTCTGCTTGGCATCACCTGTTCTGTTATTCCGCTAACATTGATGGCTAAACTTACTGTACCCAACAGCAGGAAAACTGTTGGCGTCGTCTTTGTCGTAGATGAGCACCTCAGCATCAATCCTTAGGAGTAGTAGAAGGATCAAGACACTAATCCAGAGCTGGCGATGATCCTGGGCTGGCAGCAGGCAGGGCAGTGACCACCCTGAACATCTGCTGCCCTACTTAAACAAGTGGTGAAGTTCAACTGCTCCGAGCAGGAGTAACCCGTGGAGTCCTGCCTCTCTGTCTGGATAGTTAGAATCAAGGCTGTTGCTACCATGGAAACTAACTTCGTGGTAAAGAGAGGTGAGCCGTCTCAGGATCTCCCAGTCACTGCAGAAGTCGAGCCGAGGCTTCCATTGGGCAGGCAGCGGATCAACACCCCCACATCACTGAGATCTTGGGCCCCATAAAAGTAAATGAATTTTGCCCTCCGAACCATGACAATCCACTTGTGTTCCAAATATTTGGAATAATCCTAACTCTCCTCCCACCCTCGCCCCCGCCCCGACTCCCCATAGGGTGCCCCTGGTATGACCGATCACTCCTGTGCCACTCTAGGTGGGTGTGCCAAGAATGAGAGAATACGGGTATACTTCTTGAGTCTGGCAAATGCTATGCTAAGGCATCTGTGTTGGCAGGAACAAAGCCTGCCTACTGCAGTGCCTTGCTGGCCGTGTTCTACCTCACCAAATGGTCCCAGGCTGTGAGAGTCACATGGCCGTGAATCCGAGATGCAGGTGATACAGGTGTCCTGCTTCTGTCAGGAGGTGCTTAAGACAATGATGTCTGTCCTATGTGGGCATCCAACAGTATTTCTCTGAATGCTGTGTCTATGGCAAGTTGTTACAATGACAACAACAACAACAATAATAACATCTTTCTCAGATATTTCAAACTTAAATAAATAAGGCCCGATGATGTCACTCAATGGTAACCCTCACCTCTCCCCAAAATTACTGTGACCAACAAGACAAACTGATGCCAAGGATTTTGAATCACTTTCAGTCCTCTATGCTGCTTTTCCCAGTTTCATATGAGTCCTCTCCACCAGGGAGCTGCAGTGTCAGCTGAAAAATAAACTTTTGAATCCAGTTAACTCGTCCATCTCTGTACAATGTTTTGCTCCCGAACACTGTTAAATTGGTGTTGCTCCTGAAAAAAATGCACATACGGCAATGTTGAGTCTACAGCGTGAAGTGGCACCAATACCACGTGCATCGGCTGTCAGAAAGGGCACAGAAACAGCTTTTGAAACTTTATAATTGAAAGTCTACGGGCATTGAAATTTTAAACAGAAATAGCTAATGCTTATCAAACCGTTAGACAGCCAGTATACCCCTGAGAAATCAATTAACCAATTAAACTATATTTCGCACAATGCATTTATGCAAAACAAATTGACACTAAACAATGTACACCTTATTCTGGACGGGTTTTGAAAAACAGATATCCTGTTTTTCCATTGTGGTAAAAATTAAAGATCATCCCCTGACTCCAGTTGGTAAATCATAATGGTTCAGTAGCTTTCTTACGCTTTGATTCTTAGTGTCCCAGTTGGTATTGGTTCCTGTACGCCAGGAAAATGACACAGCCGGTTTAACAAAGCCTAGCCGGGTGGGTATTGCCCCCCCCCCTGCCTGTCACCTTGCTGATGATTACACAGGCCCTCATTGTGTGCCGTCGTTTCCACTTCAGCAGTTATTCTCAGAAAGGTCATTCTCTTGCAGGCTCCTTTATGCATTTAGCAGATTTCTCCTTCTTTTGCATAAAGCCGCCCGGCTCTTTGCTTTCTCTCTGCTCGCCTCTCCTGTCTGTATTTGACAGCATAAAGCACGTCTGCCTGTCTACCTCTTCCATCTGTCCCTGGCCTCACCGTGGGTTTATAATCATAAATTTGCCGAAAATTGGCACAGAGACAGCTATTTTAACAACTCTGAAACAAAAGAGAAAGTCATGATGTCACGGAGATTTAAGACACACTTCTAGATTCATAGAGAAAAAGACTCAAAGACATGTAGTGAATATAGCGAACTTCTGTGCATGTTGTGAAGGGATTTACTGTGTTTCTGTTGTTCAGCATGCTGTGCCCGTGAGCAGAAGGTTGTTGGTTCGAATTCCATGGTCTGTGATATGATTTAACTGTTGGGCCCCTGAGCGAGATCCTTAACCTCCAATTCCTTCAGGGGCCATCTGACCCTGCTTTCTGAAATCTATTTCACTTTCAATAAAAGTGTGGGCTACATAAATTCCTTGTACTGTAAATAAAATTGAAAACCACCTATAATAAAACAATGGAGAATAAATTTCCTTTTTAGGCACAGTGTAGGGGCACAAACATATTCCTAGTGTACTGACACTTAAAAGGACGTGCAGCATAAGACGACAGTGGCGCTCAGTGGGTATCGTTACAATCCAGGAACCGGAGCAGTGGCTCATGAATATGCATAATGTCAAGTGGCATCACAGGCAGAATGAGTGACTCAGAGGCAGCTCTGGCAGCGACATTCAGGCTGCATAGAAACTCTGCATCCGGTGGGTTTCTGCAAGTTACAGAAGATGCAGGAGAAGGTTCCTACTGCTTGGTCCGATGCCGTATAACTCCTGTAGTTGCTTTTTTCAGTATAATACATTTACACTCTATTTGTGTTGCGGACAGGTTCATCCATGCAACGAAGACAGCAGGCTTGGCCAGCAATTGTGGCTACTGGCCTTGCTCAAGGATTCAAAGGTGCAATCACTCTACCGGACATGAGATTTGAACCGACAACGTGTCCTCGCCCATAGGGGCACACATTGACTTCGGTCAAATCTATATCCAAGGTGCTGGTTTGAGTAGCTGTTCAAGAAGGTGGTTTAACGTTAGGCCACATAATCTAATACAGAGGTATTTTTAAATCATAAATCGACAGTAGGTGTATACAAAAGTACAGCACGTAATGACCGAGAACTTGAAAAGTCTTTCTCTGTATGTCAGTTGTCCACAGTAATATTTTAAGCAAGCAATGCATTCTGAATGTGATAAGTGACAACCCTTTGCGTGATAACCCTCTTCCCATTGGTCTTAGTGTAAAGGATTACATGGCCGTTCTCCACACTGACTTACGTCATACTCTGGTAACGTCCATTACATGTTTCCTCAAAATATATCCCCTGTACTGCCTGGGGGTGACTGTAACCCAGATTCAGACCAGTCCTGCTAATGGAGCCTCTTCGTGTTGACAGAGCTAAGTGAGTCTGCACTTACTAGATGGTGTTCCCGATGCACACAGCAACACCTGTGTATCACGCATTTCATCACTGCATCCGTGACTCTAAAGCGTGAATTACCACGGCATGCATTCTAGGTTTATTCATTTTCACTTTGTAGGGATTATCTGCGCTACACGTGCCATCTTCAATGATGAAATCTAACGACGGCATCCCAGAAAATGCACGAGCTGGCCAGCGGAGAAGTGTTTTTAAACTAAATCCTCTGAGGATTATATGCATAAGTGTATATGCTGCAAAATGTTCGTTCATTCAACATATAGACATATACACAAACATGTAGGCCTATTATAAAATGGCTGGTTTGGCACTTAACTTCCTAAGTATTTAATGAAAATGTTACGAGAGGACCGAGAAACACGCCCGTGGCCTCGGTAAGACGAGAGCTTCGTTGGAAAAAGCAAAAATGCACGTTATGCAACCAGTCTTTTCTTGTACATCTGCAATGGTGCATGTACTTATTTGTAGATATTAAATGATTTTCAAGAGGTAGTGATGGGGGTTGAAGCTTTCACAGGTGACCTGCGCAGAAAGTCCGTTTAAAACGCAAGGTCTGAATCTGCGTTTGGTTGTCAGACATCTTCATTCCTTCTGGTACAGATCACTTATCTCTAATGAATCTACGGGTGTTTTTTTGGTCTTATGTGCGGTAGGAAGGCAGTGCTAATATAGAGACGCGTTTATTGAAGATGGCTATAAATATACTGTACGGCAAACCTTCCCCGGCGTCTCTGATGGTGCTGCGTCTGTCTGCCAAAGGACCAATTTATTTCGCAGTTACATACCGCAGAGTTTGCACTTTTATAATCGTTTTAATTGGTAACTTCTATTATAATACGAATTTACCAGTTATATAAAATGGAATTACCTGGAAATGGAAACACACGAGGTATTCTGGTCCATACAATAATCATTTGTATATAATCATTTAATAATCATTTAACTCTATAATATTTAGCCAAATATTCATGCTGCCTTGAACGTTGTTTCCCAGTGTGATTAAAATAATCTAAGGCGATAAGTGTGAAACGCTGCCTTAATAAAGAATTAAGGATCTGAAAATGTCAAAATGTGTATGATACTGATGACAAAACTAGCAGGTTACAATCTAACACCAAATTAATTAGAGGCGCGTTACCATATTAATCCATAAAGTGTGGTAAGGTTCTATGCAGCAGTGTTGAACAGTGCTGCAGAACATGCGCTAATTTTATTAATATGACGGTGTCGGGCGAATCAAGTTAACATACTTAACTGGGGTCGGTTAGCTCTCGCCTATAAAATATAATTCGCCAAAATGCTTTAATGTACTTCGGTGGAGGCTGGCCTATCATGTCATTTAATGAGGTCAAGATGTACTCAGGGATTGCATTATGTCAAACTGGAGAGATCGCACATCGCCGAATACACATGCGGAGTCACGCAATACACCATGTAATACCTTCACTGCTCAGTGAACAATTATATACTAACAATTATAAGAACTGCTACATCTCTTTTTTGTCATACGTTAGAATTAACAGCAATACAATCGATACATTTTTGGTAATAAGAGTATAGGGTGGGTTATTAAGTCGATAAATGCCCATAATTCTATTAAAGCATAATACATAACGCCGGAAAATTCTGTCATACGAGCGCAAGAAAGCAATGAAGCAGCAGCTAAATGATAGTTAAACGGCAGGTTCTTCCGGATGTGGAGAGAGGTGGGGGGCGCATTGGCTTCGGCTCTCTTCGTATCTTTACGGCCCCATTAACCTGCCCCCCCCCCCCCCCTGGTGCCCAAATGAGCTGCTGTGAGTCGCGGATGTAAGTGCAGAGCCCTTGAGTGCGGAGCCGAGGCGGCGATTCGGAGGGACACCAGCAGCAGGAGGAAGGAGAGAGTCTGTAAACCAGCATCACCATCCTCTTCGTCACTGGAACTGGAGCTCAATAGCCACATACAGCACATCACCCAGACCGGCTGCAGACTGAATAGCCTAAATTCATTATGAATAGGATCTAAGGTTGTCTTTGGTTGAATCAAGGAGGGATTTTTTTGCCGGTGGATGTGGTCGCACCTTGTGGAAATGCTACAAAATATGAATTTATCCGTCTTCCTTCTTTCTTTTTTATGGGGACTATCGTTTGGCGGTTCTCCTAGCGTACAAATCGGTATGTTAAAAGGAAACACGACGAATCGGCGAACACACTACAATAAAATAAATTAATATGAATGCGAACAAGCATGTCTGTCACAACCTTAGATAGCTCTCGTTTATTGGATATGTTGGATAAATATGTGAGGCAAATTGCATACAAATCTGGGGGGAATATGCAAATTTAACTGTAAAGCAGTTTGAGAAATGATTTCATATAAGCGTTTTTATCTGCTTGTGCTCCACAGGCGGACTATTTCCAAGGGGTGCAGACCAGGAATACAGCGCCTTTCGCGTCGGCATGGTTCAGTTCGGCACGCCCGAATTCAGACTGACGCCCCACATTGACAATCTGGAAGTAGCAAACAGTTTTGCGGTCACCAATTGCTGTAAGTACCACACACGCACAAATGCATACAAGAAAATATTGTTTTATTGTGCCGTTTGTGCGACCTCATTTGGCACAGTTTCCAGTAACGCGTCGTCTTTTGGAGATGTAAGGGACATTCTCATAAAATGTTATCAATGGAAGTATTCATTAATAGTAAAATGTGAAGATTGTAATGCATATTTCCACAAATATACACTTGCCTTTAACTTCAGGCAACAGTGCCAGTTGGTTTCCACGGCAACAGTTTCAGAAATTGGAGATAGATGTAATGAATTACGGGGAAAAGGACTGTGCTAAAATCTATTGATCATGATTTAGTGAGGGTAAATATCATGCTATTTCATTGAAAATTCACGCGGCGAGGGTGGATTTATCTTAAAAATACAATACACAGATACAATACAAGTATATATATATATATTTAGATAATGAAAGCAAACTGGATTTTTCTCCCTAGACAGCTGTGCCAACCAGCGGGTTGGTATATTGCGTTTGGCGTGTAATGCACTTATAGATTACACCATTACAAATCGCTTATTCGATTGTGGCCACTGTGCACGTTCACAGCGTGCAATTTTATTAGTATTTTATCTGTATTGCGCATTTAACGTTATGGCAAAGACAAACAAAGTGGGTTATTTCACAAGGAGACCACAGTGAATGAGCGATTGCGGTGATATCGCCTTGCAACATATGTGCATTTAAACAAGGCTGGCCGCTCCTGTGCCATCGGACTGAGAGCCGTTTCGGCGATTGACGATTACCGGTACAGGCACACATCTGCTCTGTTCTGCTTCCTAAATCAAAGCTAAATCGCATTTATCTAGTACGTGAAGAACGCGTGTTAAGAGCAGGTTTCAAAGTATGAAAGCGCTGAAAGTTTGGTAATTCCCGGCACATAAATGTTCAGTATTGGATAATGGCATATTGGATATTGTTCAAATTGGCCATATGTCTATCCTTTGCAATCAATAAACATGTAAAACTGGGATTTTATGTAACTATATCTATCTGGATTAAATGCTAAACCAGATAGATGATAAACGCAATAATTTTACATATGTTTGGTACAAAATGTTTTATTTTACGACATATGACAAATCAATAATTGTGACCATTACAGTTTAATAAGTAAACCAGTCCTTCCAAGCAGGAACACTATTCGGGTTAAGAAGCGCGCGATTTACTTTTATTCTCTGTTGTTAAAATGTCGTTTTCCTATCCGCCCACGCAGTGAAAATCAGTCAGAATGAACTAGGCTATCTCGTTGTGTATGATGGACAGCTTTCTGTTTTATTTCTTATTAAAACACTAGATGGCACTCTGACTCAAAAGCAATCACTATATATAGTGCACGTTATATGTATATCTTGACGTTTAATAATGTATGATTGGACCACTTTGCTCACATATGAAAACCGAATATCTATATTAACTGAATGGATAACTGAATATCAATAACTTATTAATTTTGAAATTTAACTTGTAAGAAATTAATTGAAACACACTCCTTAAGATAACATTGTGCGTAGTTAAGCAGGGTGCTACGTTTTAATTGTTTGCATTGGAACGTTCCGAAAAGCATTCAGTAAACGTTCAGCAATAACAGATTCAATGGCCAGTTATTGTTCCCTGAGTTAGAGCAAATGCATCCTAAGTGTTACATCACAGCACTTGTGAAAGTGCAGATATTTCACAAGCACCTTAACAGCTCTTTAGGAACTGTACACCACTTGTAAAGAGCCCACAAGGAATCCAAATGTATATTCCTGAAAAATTGAATATGCTGTCGGTCAACTGTCAGTAAATGAGTACAGCGTTGACAATTCAATTCCATGAAGTGTGGTATATGGCACACCCAGGTCCCTGCCGAGCGCCGAGACCTTCCCACACGGTCGAGGGCCCAGGGTCAGTAACAAACCTCCATTCACCCGACAAGTGTGTCTTCATGACGTGACGGGACACAGCAGCACTTGGCTAGAAAAGACAGCAGTTCTGCAAGTAGCCATGCAAATCACAGTCTGGCAGATGGTGCCGATATTTCGTAACCTGCGAGAGATTTTGGTCTGGGGTTCCAGTAGACCATACACCAAAGAGCTGACGGCAGTGGAAGATCTGTAGCTAAAGGAAGCACTTGACTGAATGAAACACCACACGCACCTTTGTAGAAAGATCTCTTTTCTGAAGTCCCTGATCAATAGCGCTTCTGCAGAAACCCAAACAGTCTGTGTTTTCATTCAGGTTTTTTTATTTTCATTTTGCCAAAACTGGGTGTAGATGCGCTTTCAATCAATGAAGCTGTTTGTAAAACTGGGCACTGACTGCTCTCCTAATGGCATCCATTCGAACAATAATGTTTGTAAATGTAGAACTCGTCAATATCGACCTAAGAGACGCGATAATGGACAGACAGAGGATAATGGACAGACAGGGGATGTCCCCGCAGCTCCGAAACAGACGGCGCGGCCCTCACGCGCTCATTTTCTGCTCTAGGTGTAAATTATTTCCCCCCCCTACTATGCAGACAGCCTCTTGTTACTGAGTGAGCCTTGTCTCACGCTGGGAGAGAGGTCAAGGAAAACCAGGGCGATTAGAAATGGACAGACGGCCCGCGGGGAGGAGTGTGTGTGTGTGTGTGTGTGTGTGTGGTGGGAGCGGGGGGGGCGGCTACAGCATGGAATCCGCCTCTTGCGCTGATAGATCCGCGATGTGGATGTGAACCCGGAGCAGGCGTATGAAGGGAAAGATTTCTGTTTATAAAAACCTTACGATGTGTCTTTAAAGCCCTAACCTACATAGCCGCTGAAATTGGATCGTGTTGCCGGGAGACCGAATGGCACTTTATAATAATGCTGCCCCACCGACAGCTGCAGCCCTGATTTCAGCGATGTCTATACCGCTGGCTGATAAACACAGCAGCGTGACTGAGCCATGCCTACGTACATACATACATACAGCTGAGCAGTGTGACTGAGCCATGCCTACATACATACATACATTCATACATACAGCTGAGCTGCGTGATTGAGCCATGCCTACATACATACATACATACATACAGCTGAGCAGCGTGACTGAGCCATGCCTACATATATGCACATGCATACAGCTGAGCAGCGTGACTGAGCCATGCCTAAATACATACACATACATACAGCTGAGCAGTGTGACTGAGCCATGCCTACATACATACATACATACATACAGCTGAGCAGCGTGACTGAGCCATGCCTTCAGTGTTTGTGGTTCCTCGGGTCGTCCTTGTTGGAAAGATACCCCATTGGTCGGAATGCTGTCCAGCTGATGTCTGAATGGCTTAACTGCACTGAAAGACGGAGCAAATACTTTACATCCATCAGCTCAACGCTGGGACATTGGAGACTCCAGGTTCACAGTGAGATGGTCACTCTGCTGAACTCGGTTTTGTCTTTGTTTTCTTTCAGTTGTCAGGATCTGTTAGATCAGTTTTTCAAAGCTGTGGGGTGGTGCATTTACTGTAAGTGTGTATTAATACTGTTTTAAACCGGGGACTTTGCATCGTTTAAGAAAATGTCTTTACTTTCTAACTGTGCCATTACTTATACTTACATTCTATACTGCCGGTGAAGTAAGATGCTTAAATACCATCCAGTTTGTTATTCGACTTGCAGCGTGTAGGAGGTTCTCAGCTGAGTGAGTGCAGATGGGGGGGGGGGGGGCAGCTGTGCATGTAGTCGATATGTTGACTGGCAAAGTACAGAATGTTCTAGATGCCCAGCACAGAATGGACAATGCACTTACACACAAAGAGTGGCAAGATGGTGTAAGGTATGGTGTGGGGAACACTATAGAAGGGTAACATCTGGAAGAATGTTAGCTTCTCTGGTTCATTTGAAATGTCCGTCTTTCCTGCTGAAGTCAGGCCCTGTTGCCTCCATCACATCCTGGCCGACACTGGCTGTTATACTCAGTCATCTCTCGCTGGCTTTTATACTCAGTCATCTCTCGCTGGCTGTTATACTCAGTCATCTCTCGCTGGCTGTTATACTCAGTCATCTCTCGCTGGCTGCTATACTCAGTCATCTCTCGCTGGCTGTAATACTCAGTCATCTCTTGCTGGCTGCTATACTCAGTCATCTCTCGCTGGCTGTTATACTCAGTCATCTCTCACTGGCTGTTATACTCAGCCATCTCCCGGTATTAAGGTCAAGTGTCTTTCTGGCATGTTTCTGCGTGAATGGCCGGTCGCTGGCGTATGGATGAGAGACACACAGGCTGTCAGCTCTACACCCAGAAGAGCTCTGTTGTATTAAGTCGCTGCTTAGTATATAGATCTTAACAGAATATTCAGCTGATGCAGGCAAGTTAGCTCACCTTGGTACATATCGGCTAAAAATATAATGATTACTCTGTTACCTTATACTAAATCTATGCTCCCAATTTCTAACTGGCTGCAGATCCATGTGTAGTGTTTAGATTACATACTGAGTTTTTAGAGCAAAGGAGCCTGCAACTTTTCTTTTATTTCACAAGAACAGATAGTATGAATTGTCAGTACGTCTTACAGCTCGAGCCCAAATGCTTCCTTCGGAGGTTCTAATTGTGGCCGACCAAGTACAGCCGAGGGGGGGGGGGGGGCGAGTTACAAAGACAGCAAATGTTGATTTTTGCAGGACAGTTTTTCCCTTCAGAATACACTGTGTGTCGTTCATTTCCTTCCAAAATCATATTTCACGTCATGGGCGGCAATGCAAAGAACTTTCCGGATCACGGAACCATGTTCGGCATGGATTCCTGGATAATTTGTGCTCGTTGAAGCAGACCTATGGGTCTCTGCAGCAGGTCCTGGTAAGGTTGCAGGTGTGGGGGGGAGGGGGTGTCTGCTTTGATCTGTTTGTTGTTTGGTTGCCTGAGGGATTTAGCTGTGAAAGGTGAGACTCACGTGATACACATAGGAAAGAGCAAGGGCTGAAAAATGTTTTAGCTACCTTACATGCTTACATAAATTCAATAAGGCATGGCTAATGTCAACCCCCCATCTCTATACACGCACACACACACACACACACACACACACAAATAAATATAAGATTTACAACCTGTTGATGTATCTGCAGGAATGGCCTAACCCATCGAGAACACGTGTTTCCATTTAATGCAAACCGAAATCACTTTGTCAAACTTACATTTATTGCAAGCAGACAGAATATTTAGTCATCCTTTTTACAAGCTATTAATTTTCTTATCTTGATACTGGCTGGCATTCGTCGTATTTAGCATGCTAATTGAATGGACTATGCCTGCGTTTTATTTTTTCTAAGCAATGTTAACCGTTGCTATAGCAACAGTTCTTGCTCTCCAGCTGTAAGATGCCGAGAGGAGGAGGGAGGAAAGGAGACGTGCAGGTCAGACCACCTTAGCGTCTGTCGCAGTGTTGACTCAAGGTGGGCTGTCAGGTCGTCATAGAAACCTGTACAGTCTGTCTGACAAATGGTATAAACCAAGAACAGTTATAGACTTTCCCAGTTTGATAGGACCAAACTGGAGCTCCTTGCCCCAGGCAAGCCATATATGTTCTGTCTCAGGATAGTTATTATATTTAATATCCAATCCAAATAAACAATAACAGTGATAGCAAAATCATGATTAATGCTAAAACTAATATCTGTTTTGAAGTGTATATTATATTGACGTAATGTGTTGTTAGACGTACCCATGAGCTGACAGGATAAGCAGACAGAGCATGCATTTCAGATGTGCAATTTTGAGACATACATTTTGATATCATATCCAGTGTCTCTTTCTGCTTATATTTAGCAGTAAATTAAATCGGACATGAGTGCCACATTTCCAATGCTCTTTGCTTTAAGTCATCAGTAGCTGCTTTTCCTGCATCTTCCATCAGCCTCAACAACCTCTTAAGTGTCACGTTTTGATCTCGGCCTTGGTTTTAATTAACTGCCATGCTGCCACAGTGCCAGCATGTCACAGAATTCTTCTATTCTGAGGATGTCTGCATCACCGTCATGGTGGTTAGGGTTAGTGATGAGCGAAGTCAGGCAGCCATAAGTGGGCGGGGGTTACAGGAGTATGCTGTCACTCAGAGGCGGGTCTAACTCGCCTTCACATTGGCTAATTGATTGGTTTTGCTGCAATGATTGGCAGCCGACTTTAGTCTGATTCATAGTAGGCTTTGAGCCCACAGGTATCCCACAATTAATGTCATTTACATTTCTATGCAGCCACAGACTAAAACATCAATGATGTCATCCTGATTAAACAAGTCGGTCTGTGAAGCACCTTCTCATACAACCTTTTTAACTAGTCTTACTATAACGTATTGAAACAAAGTCTTTGAAACACTTTGAATGAATCCTATTTGCACTCTTAAAGAATGAAGAATGACCCTTCCCATACTGAGAATTCTTTGATGGTTTCTTGAAAGACTTGATGGCCTTCTGATCAAAGCGCCATGTGTTGATGGCCACAGTTTGTCTTCAAACCTAAAACACAAAAGTAATACAGGGGCAAATGAAATGAACCAAAGCGTTCTACAGTCACATCTGGCTTCAGCAGGTGTGTCGCTGGGAGTGAGGTCAAGCCGGCCGTCCAAATGACCTTCTTAATTAAAGAAGGAGTGGAACGTATAAAGTGCACTTACTAAGAAGTTTTAAGAGGCAATGTAAAAGCCTTTTCATTAACGGTATATGATGACACATTAAAAAACACTTGCATTTGAACGTGAAGGACTTGCTATTCTGTTTCATCGTCGCTTTTTAATTTTACGGCTGGCTGCAGACAAAGTCTGGACCCAAGTCCAGTAATAAAACAGCACTTAAATGCGACTATATCCCCAGTGTGGTAAAGAAGTCCGATTTAGGACAAAGCGATTCTGACAGCATACATAATTAGTAACGTGGTACGGTATGTTTACCTTTGGTGTATGTCCAAAATGCGTCTTTACTAATGTATATTTAAATACTTGTGGCTTTATTTCATCTGCAGAAAACTGCACCAGTTTTGTGCCAAGAAAACTACAGAACAATTAAAATGTGCTGTTTTTCATGAGGTTAATTGCGACGGCCAGTACAAGCCCACATGCTGGTCAAGTCAAACGGTAATTCATTTCAAACGAATGAATAGCCTCGCATCCATTTGGCACAAAGGGCTTTTTTGGCGAGCATTCCTTGAAAGCCCCCTTTTCTCAAAATGTGCGGGTCGTGCCTTTGATACGCGCATCCGGTGCTGAGTAAAAGAGAGCTGTGGAGAGACTGGGATCCTCTGTAGGTCTGCAGAGCAGCTGCGAGTGGTGTTAGGTGAGGTGGCCGACAGTGAAGGCCGCCCGTCACTATGTGTGAAAAATTCGACGTGTCGGTTTGCAGATTTCGTTAAACAACAAATGTCTATGGGCAGACTAGGATATTCTAGGCTGTATACAAGGGTCGTGGCAAAACCAGGGACCCCACTTTGGGAAAAACATCACGTATGAATGACCCTCTCGGAAAATGTTACTGCCAGAAATTTGGCTAATTTTTCTGCTAGTGCAGCAGTGCCAATTACCAGAATATTGACATTGCATCATTTTTTATACTTTTTCGTTTTTCTTTTGGCTCAAAAAATAGCTGAAGTGGCCTGCCTGTCAGCCTAGCCATGGCAGCCTGCAGCCCCCAGAGAGGTTAACAATTCCACGATTCGGAGACACAGGAGCACAGCTCAGAGGAGAAGACCAGTGCGTTACATTGTTACACCATCTGACAGTCATGGGTTATTTTTAGTTTTACGCTGGAATGTTTAACCAACAGTTTTCAAAACAAGCTCATTTACAAATAAGCAGATATTGAGAAGATGTGAATTTAAATGAACTTCGGAATGTATGTATTTGTATGTATTATATATTTATGTATTTATCTTTATTTAAAAATGCATATATGAAATATTCAATCCAGAGGGTAGGTCACGAGTATAGAAATGGCCAACCTGTGATTCATGAGGTGGGAAAGTCACCAGTCTGAATGATTTCACTGTTGGGCTCTTGAGCAAGTTCCTTAACCCCCACATCTGACTCTGCCTTGCGAAATAAATAAAATGCAATGTATATATGAAATGTTGCACCTGCAGGGTAGCTCACATCTTTCTACAAGGTAAAATAAAAAGAAGCATCAACAGCTGTGGTGAGCGGATGAGATATTAGCATCATTCTTGGCCAATGGGACCAATGTCAGCTTTAGAACCAAAGCCTGGGGAGGGTGGAGGGATGTTAGCTAATGAATCGCTCGTTAAGGTCACGCAGCTGCCTGCTACAAAGAATTATCAGCAATAACATATTAGCAAAAGTGTCCATTGTCAAGTCACTGTTAGCACATGAAAACTTTAAGCACATACAGTCTGAGGTTCTGTCCATGATTGAGAAAACCAGGGCATTTAATTAGGACATCTAAGTATACTTCTTTAGGGTCTTTTTTTAACTTGAGGATTAACAAAAGGTTAAAGCGACTCCTCGGATCGCCTGCTGTCACTGTATGAACAGATGCAGCTACCCATTGTCATTTCTCACCGTCACGGCTCAGGTGCCAGACGGAGTTCACAAACTCAGGGAACATCACCTTTGGCCAGCAAATAATGTGCGAGGACCTGGGTGCAGCGGCAACGGTTAGACGCCATAAAATTAATGGCCGATTAAAAGCGGGTAACTAAGCAACGCTGTTGGTGACCAATCAGGAGGAGCACAGAAGAAAACACGAAGCCTATTGCAGGTAACTGGCACGGTACTCTGGGCTGTTGACATGGAAACGGAAGGGGAAATTCAAAGCCGCTCACAGCCTTCTCTGGAAGGCATGTAGGTCCAGAAAATGTCACATTATATTAACTTTGAGAGTAGTACAGTGAAGAGTGACTCACCACTATAACTGAGAACTTCAATTTTTCGCATATAAAAAATCAGTGGACGCCACCATATATACTGTCAGAAAATACTGGATTACTCAGCATTATGAGGCGATAATGCATCATCCAGCCTGTGTGGGCGTGTGCTGAGGTGTGTAGCAATCCTGATTTTCTGTCCCTTATTTTTCAGTTGGTCCTGGTTGAGTTTAGTCACTTTAAGGTGTCACTGTTTCGTACGTTTTGTACTTGGAGGCATATAACAGCTGAAAATTATCTGCAATGTTGGCAACTTTCAGATATTTATATAAGTTAGAATTTCTGTACATAGTTGTGAAATATGCAAATTAGATTAAAGGATATGCAAATGAGTGTTTAAATCTGAGTAATACAGACCTGAAATCTCACTGTGTTTGAATGTTTGTTTGCACACCTTGTTTAGATGGGAAAATTATCCATTGGCCATTCCTTCATTCCAATATTGTCTTTTCACTGTTCTTTTTCTAGGATTTCATATATGCCCCATATAGGCCAGTATCACACTGATACTTTTTTTTCTTTGTTTCCTTTATGTGATGTTTTGTGTTCAAAATCCTTCTTTTCCTGTCAGTTGGTCTTGTGTAGCTAATCAGATTCTTAATTTTCATGATCATATTAATCATTATACTCAAGATAATATGTATCTATAAGAATTCTTCTTGTTCTCATATTTTTCATTATTTTGTAGGCTAATGGTTTTAGTCGCCTCGTATATAGTTGTCAATGTCAGTATATGCATTACTGTAATTAATTTATGTTTAGAAAAATGATTTTGAGGTCTAACTCATTTTGATGTTATGCTCTTATCTTCTTCTTGAAATTGTTGTTGAAGAAAAACCACTCAAAACAACATTGTGCTAATGTGCTAATACTCTCATGTGTGGCTTTGGTTCACCATAGTGTAAAACTCCATTTTGAATCCTTCGCTGGATCTGCAAGTGATCATGCCTTTATTTTAGTGAAATGACCATTTGTCTTCACAATTCTGTGGTGGGCAAAAAGCACTCAATGACCTTCGGCACAGGGGAACATGAACTCATGGGCTGAACATTCCCTGGATGATCGGCAGACAGCTGCCTTTTGGAAATGTCAGCTAAAGCCAGAAGAATTTATAAAATGACATTGCTGGTCCTAAATTCACAGAACACCTTGTCCCATATGTATTTGGAAAATCCCTAATTTTGTGGGATTCTTATAAGCTAAGACTAATCAAATGTTGATGTCAGGCAGCGCTCCACTTTGAATAGCGGGCCCCAAAATTACCTGGGTGAGCCGTCGGCACAGTTTGTTGGTGGGGGGTGGGGGCAGCAAGGTAGTTTGCTGATGAGGGTAGGGTGGGTGTTTGCCCTGATCACCAACATCATCTGCCTCGTAATACCACCAACACCAACATCGGCTGCCCGTCACCAACACCAACACTAACATCAGATGCCAAACACCATCACCAACACTAACTGCCCAGCACCATCGACAACACCAACACTGACTGCCCAGCACCATCGACAACATTAACATCAGCTGCCAAACACCATCACCAACATTGACTGCCCAGCACCATCAACAACATCAAAACTGGCTGCCCAACACCATCACCAACATCGGCTGCCTGCCAAGTTACTGTATATCATTTACAGATGTATTGCTTTTCTGAAAAATGCATAAATGAGAAATAGAAGCTCAGGCAGACTATAGGTTATACTGATTTTTTATATATAAAGAGTTACTCTATAATTGCAGTAAAGTGGATATAGCTCCAGGTGGCACTGTTGATCATTACATGTATCCATCATCGAAGAACTTCCTTAGGTCTCTCTGAGGTGACATGGAGAAGATTCTGGTGTATTTGTTAAAATTCAATTTCTTTTCTTTTCATAATTGAGAATTCATATTCCTTTTCAGAAACATACTTTGTAATTTAAATTGTTTTATCTGTTTTCAGTTGATATGTCTTTTGTCGGACTATGCATCCTTTATCGTCATCATAATTTAGATTATTGATTTAAGAATTTGATTGATGGATGTCTGTTGGTATAGTTCCTCTCAGTTGATTGAAGGTATAGTTAATAATACTGGACATTATCCAAGTAATAGATATTTATTTTCTTTCCTCCTATTTTCAGTCTGTTCACAGTTCTCGAGAGGAGTCTACGCTATTTTTGGATTTTACGATAAGAAGTCTGTGAACACGATAACATCCTTCTGCAAAACTCTACATGTGTCTTTTATAACGCCAAGTTTTCCTCTGGATGGATCACATCAGTTTATCATCCAAATGAGGCCGGACATCAAAGGACCCCTCCTGAGCCTGATTGAATACTACAAGTGGGACAAGTTTGCCTATCTGTACGACAGCGACAGAGGTGAGCGCTCACTGTTTATCTGATTCATACCGCACCTTCTTAATGGGTGCAGAGCTGCACAACACGGAATTCATGAAATGGTCTGTGCTGTTGCTTTCTCAGTTTATCAATGAAAGTATTATTTAATATGACAATTCAAGTCTACAAGGATACACTGTACAATAAATTCTACAGGTGACAAAGTACTTGTCAAGCTCCAGTTTGAAACTTTTGAAGCAAGTCCATGCTGTGTGTGTGAGGGCAGCAAATAAATAATTATTTAACTTATAAACATATATTCTAAAGGGGAATAGTTGTTTCAATGACTGTATGTTTACCAAGGGTGATTTTTCATTATGCAAGTGGAAATTTATTATTTTGCTACAATTAGTCCACTTTTTTTGATTATCGATCGAATGCTAAATGAACACAAAAGAAAGACGTTTCATTTTCCTTGCAGCTGGGCATACAGAGGAAAGCGTTATGGTATTTCCTGCTTCCTTGAAGCAAAAGAAACAAAAGAAAAATATGTTCATGAATTCAGATTAATTGAGTTTCAGCCTAGTTACTGTGTTATTTTGTACCCAATTTTATGGAGCTGGTATTGGGTAGTATAATTGTTAACCACAGTGGACTGATATTACAAATACCGAGAAGGATCATGCTGTAACAAAATAAAGTTCAAATTAACAATAATAGTACAATAAGGTAACAGCTAATTAAATAAAAGAAGTTTACATAATAATCATGGCAAATATTTCAAGCATACAGGGATTACTAAAAAACCAACTTGATCATGTCAGCATCTGTAGTGGAGAAAGACACAATATCAGTGATTACTCCACAATCAGGTTATGATCAGCCTGCAATCAGCCCGTGATCAGTTAATAATCAGCCCATGATCAGTCCATGGTCACTCCATGATCAGTCCTGGTTGGTTTCAATTCCAAAAATGGAAGAATTTTGTCATGAAAGAATTTTTAAAAAGGGACCAATGCAGACTATTTATTACAAAGCCATTTAACTTTGCTGTAAGGCAGCCCAGACCTTGCGCAGAAAGGGACCATACAACCTGGCCCGACCTCTCTGTGCAGATGGCTCGCCATCCTTTTCCTCAGTGGAGGACCCACGGCGACTCTCCACTCCCACGTTCACGCGAAAGCACTTCAGCGTGATGTGAGTCACTCAGCAGGAACGCCATGTTCCCGGATTGGGCTGTGAAATCTCACACCTGGAAGCCAGTGTGACCAGAAGGGCTTACGTAAGCTCCTTAAGGATGCCTTTATTTGGTATTCAGACATCATCATTGTCATTTCATTTGATCAAATCTATTTCTTCCAGGTTTAAATCGTTATTTAAGACATTTTTTCTTCCTTGGATGGAAGGATGCATCATCTGAAATTCTAATCGCCTCATATATATATATAATTATTTTTTTTAAATTTTTTTCAAGACAGCAAAATTAGAATAATCATCAATTAATTTATCTTCATTCCATGTGAAACCAAACACAGGATGATTGTGATTCTGGGTTCAGAGCTGTGGATACGTCCACACTAATACATTTAAGCTTAGTAAAGTAAAAATCTTCTTTCGATTTAGCCTGCCGTCCACGCTACCGTGGATCTTTTTTCCCCAGAGCGTAGAAAATTTCCCTGCTGTCCGACACCTAACCTTTCTATAAACGCATTAGTATGGACACTCGTAAACGTAACATTTTTGTCACGCTTACAACAGTGAGCTCCGATTGGTTCGTAGTTAGCTTGTGACCCTTTCCTGATTCCTTCTCTTCCGTTCAATATCTCATTCCCTGATTGGTTATAATTCACAGAAATTAAGAATGCTTTTCTTTCATTTTCACGAAAGTAAGCCACTTGTGAATATGTAGGATGTACTAGACCTTCGCCACCTGGCATACGTTGTTTTAATTACTTATGTGCAGCTAAATTGTGTTTTGTGTCCATTGTATCGGTTTATAACTATTGTGGAGCTTAAAATGAAACCGTACCTGAGCCAAGCTTAAGTGCAGCTCTAGCTTATGATAAAGACACTCAGTCATCGAACATTAGAGTGCATGTAGCGACTCAATTTCTGAATCCCTGTGTTGTTGCTGTGGTGGTTCCTTTTATGTAAAGCTTTGTGTTCGCAATGTGCATTTACTTTAAAGAAATAGTTAATAGATTAATCAACAGTCAAGCGTCTATAAAAACTGATCATTATTACTAATTAAGGTCAAGGTAAATGATTCAAAATATATACTTTGCCACTTCTAGAACTACACAAAATTTTGGTTGGACAACAAAATATGCAAGTGTCATGTGCTTGAGCTGCAACAAACAAATGAAGTATAAAGTTTGCCACTTCAAAAAATGTTTCATAAAAAGCTTTGGTTGGTTCATTGTGCAAAGAATTATATGCATTAACAACCACTCATATACAATATATAATTATATTATGCTAGCACTATCTGGCCAAACACTATCACTTTCCTTTTAGGCGGCTTGCAGTATTCAAACTTTAGTCTCGTAACGTAGCACATAGGCGTTTACTAAAGATTAGAGTTTTCCCCACAGAAATGAATGAAGAGTCCCCACAAAGATATAATTACAAATTACTCCTGTGAAAACCCAGAGTGATTTTACTCTGTTGGACCCTTAATCTGCAGTTGTTTCATCCTGGGTATGACGTTAATCTATATCCAGCCCTATAAGGAGGTCCTCCAACATACAGGGGAAAAATTTGGGGGTTTGGTGGCAAGATTACTACTCCAGCCACTGGGGGGAAAAGGTGCTGCCTGCCAAATGGCTGCAGTCCGGGGGAACATGGCTGGTTCTCATCCCTGAAGTGGTTTGTCATGTGATGGGTGTGACAACGCACTGTAATCAGTGCATGATTCTTAGCTCCTTGTTCATATTGTTGGGGGACATTTGGTCCTCACAATGTAATATAAAGATAATGCACACACACACACACACACACACATAAAAACCTTGGGATATTATTATGTCATTTTCATTGCTACTTCCAGGCACAGTTTTCAAGACCTTGATATGAATCTGTAAAATGTTTTTGCCAGGAACATAACACTGATTTGTTAATATCATTTTTTTTCTTGCCTTTGTGAGTCCGATGAGCCATTTATTATTTTATTTTTTAAAAAACAAGCTACAGTGCTATAGGGAGCCACATGACTTTGGAATTTCTCACCACTTGCTTGATGTAAATGTAAAATTTTGTACTTGCTGTTATTGTGAGGCAGGACAGCCTCAGCCGTTTGCTGATGTTGTAGGCTAATGGCTGTTCGCAGATGTAGTTCGCAGAGTCACGGTTCATGGACAGTTCACACGTGTGCTCAAGGGATGTCGCATTCAGCCACTCGGCTGACACGTTTATTCAAAGCCGCTTAGCGCTTCTGCAGCGTGACCTTTCACGAGGGCAGCCGAGGCTGACAGGAAGTACAGGTGAAGCCCTGAAGTCATGTGACCTGACAGCTTCCAAGTCACATGACCCAGGTACACTCCCTGCTACCCTAGGGGTGTAATACTTATCTTATGTGTTGTTTACTGTCCTGGAGTCTAGACAACATACGGCAGGAGGCAGGGAACACCCTGGCCTGGCAGCCTATCACACGCTTATACTCCCATTCTATGGGAAATTCAGAGATGTCAGTTAGTGTAGCTGTATGTCTTTAGACGGTGGGAATTACCCAGAATCCCCAAAGGATAGCTGCAGAGGTGTAGCACCAGCACAGGCAATGGTCTAGGGCCGCAAGCTGGGAGGAGGGGCTGATTACATAGCACATTGGAACGAAATATCTTTTATTTGCGTGAAAATAAAGAATTTGTCATTGATGTCTCTTTGCTATTATTAATTTAGACGTCACGCTAAAATAACAGTAATACATTTTACCATGCCAGGGGAGGGTGAGTTGAAGGCCCCATAGAATTTTTTTTTTTTTTACCAAGGGCCCCCAGAGGTCCTAGAATTGCCTTTACCCACACAAGATGGGGGGAACATGCGAACGCGACGCATGAAGAGCAAAGTGGAGAAGCCTGGGGTGCGAGGGTGGGGGCGAGGGTTCACCTTTGTTAGCAATATGAAAATGTATGAGCGTTAATGAATTATTTTTATTTATGCACTAAACGAACTTTGGCTCATTACTGAGGCAGACGTGTGCAGTTAGAGGTCACATGTGTCTGTAGCACTTGCTCATAAATAACGAAAACCCAGAAGTTTGTGAGTAAGTGGCGGCCATGGAAGACGGATCTGCGGTGTTGTGACTCGCTGCCAAAACTCCACACTAAAGTAAAAATGTTTTGCACAAGATATTGCTCCATCATCCATTAAGCAAAAACGTCACAATCCCATAAATTCCAGAGAGAGAGAGATCACATCTACGTAATTTTTATTAGTGTATTGTTGCAATTGTTTTATTTCATTATTCGTTATTATTGTTGATGTTTTACTGTGTATGATGTATAAATTAGACTTTATGTATGTATGAAAAAGAAACACGGTATTTGCTACTATCCGCTGTAGGTTTTGTAACGTTTCCCCTATGTGGGGAATCATTATGCTCATGATCTTAAACTGGAGCCGCTGTGTTCAGGTCCATAACCAGAGATCCATGGGGTT
>JABFEA020000017.1:4672148-4690078 GCA_019775915.2 Cyphomyrus plagiostoma | reverse complement strand
AGGGACTGTGGTGAGTTGTGAGGCCAGCAGAGATGTTCCTAGCAAGGTGTTCCTGGCATTGCTCTTAATTATACACAGCTCTCTGTGGTATCTAGGTCATTAAAACACCTTAGCTGTTATAAAGAAATAAACCTATCTACAGTTTATTTATGATATATAGTGTTCAGGTAACATAAATACACTATAACCAGGGCAAGTGACCCATTAGGTGACATAGGCAGTTGCCAAGGGCACCATCTTTTCGGGAGCTCGCACTTAGAAGGCTAGTTTCACTTTGTCTCAAACAGCGGTGAAGCTGGCCTAGGGAGCCATCTTCTGAGGGGGCGCTGACTTAGCCAGGCAATTTCACTTTGTCTCAGACAGGGGGCGCCGGCGGTGAAGCTGGCCTAGGGGTTTTGTCCGGTACTGAGTATAGAAATATGTAGGTGACCTAGAGACGGTGGAGTGACGGAATGTGCCGGATTTTTATTGCACAGAGTGAGAGCTCATTTTCAAAGAGGCCTGACGTGCGACCGGGAGCCAGCGGCTTCTCACTGTGCCCCCTGCCGCCAGCCGAGCTCCCCGACGCCCTTCATCCTGCCAGAGAGAAGCCGGGGTCCCCACTTTGTGCCAGCGGAGCTCCGGTTGTACAGAATTAACCAGGGATGATTAATGTGCCATATATGGGCACCGTGAATTAGCAAAGTACGAGTGCAGTTCAAGCTCGCAGGTCCATTAACATATGGTATATATTTCAGAAGGAAATACAGAATTTCAAAAGCATGATGGCTTTAAAATAATATAGTGTGGATTCTGTCAGGACAAATATTACTGCGCCCTATTTCCGACCTATAAATCATCACAGGGAAAACAATTCTATGCCGATTCTTCCGCATGACGTTGCAGTGGCGATGTTGTGGTCTTCTCCCGATGCACGTTCACCCCTAATTCCAGCACGCTGAAATCCCACAGGAAATATTGTGTCCTGGAAAGGAAATGGCATTAGGGACGGAGGAACGTGGCCACACGAAACGGCTTGTAGGTGGGGATGATCCAGCATGACGAGCTGAAGAAATGTGACGTGATTCTACGGGTCAATTTCTGCTTGTTTTACTGGCTTCTGGCACGACAGAGACCGGGACCAGACCGACTCGCTGTGTCATGTTAGAAACCTCCCCTCCCCACACACAGAGCTATAGAAGCGATCTCTCAGTCCTCTCCCTTATGGTTCACGCTCATTCTTTCCGGAGCACGCCCCCCCGATGGAGCCATTTATGAGTGCATCCAGGCAAATGAAGCGGGACAGCCAATCGGGACCTCGGCACGGCCATCAAACCCGGCGAGGCGCTTAAAACCCCCCCCCCCAATTCCAAAAACGCAGCAGCATCTGCAATGTAAACTGGGATCAATGGCACCAGCCATCCGTCAAAGATGAATCCCACTGCGGATAAAAAAAAGCCCATTTGTCTGTGCAAATATTAACTATTGGTTTTCCTGCGAGCCCCCACCTGTCTGCTCTGTAGGGCTTAGTGTAATAACCTGGCAGGATTAAAGACAGACGTACCCTGCAAATAGGGATAAATGAAAACTCCCCAGTGTAAACAGGCGAGGGCCTTATGCTCCAACGCAGGCGGGAGGAGATGAAGGATCTTGATGATGAGTCTCCTCGGCGTGGAATTTCATAGCTAAATTAAGGTAAAACGTCACTCTTTTCTGGATATTTGCGGAGCGCTTAGATTTTTGTTTAAGCCTAAGATCTACGGCTTGATGTTCTTCAGAAAACTACTTCTTTAGGGTCCCAAAAAAGATTCAGCTATATTTTCTGCCTTTTTTCATCATTTCCCGGATTCTAGGACAGAACCCCAGAGTGTGGTCTGAGCCACCCTCACATCTAAATATACCCGTCCTGGACTTAGACTGCATCTGAAGCTGATGAAAGTGCAACATTCACCACTGGCCTTTCAAAACATTACACTGCTACAACAAAGGAGTTCCGGAAGCGGCTGTTTATTGGATGAATACATCAGTTCTCTTGATTTTTCACTGGAAGCACTGTCATCTTTTTTATGGTGTAGTTCCTGCTCTAGATGAGTCCAGGTTATTATATAAATACCTTGTATTTCACTCAAATGTGTCATGTGCTAAATGTATCGGTGCAGGGGAGATAACACTGTACCTCGTTTGTGAAGCATCATCTCTGTCTGCTCTTTCTCTTTAATAATTACTGTAGCTGTACGTTTCACTTCACTTCAGCTACTTTTGGAAGTTTTAGGTGAAATGCGCCGCAGCTCTGCCTGTTCGCACACCTACGCGTCTCCTACTGCTGAGGAAAAGCACATTTACACCGGGAATGTGGTCATGAGGTCAAATCCATCCCTTATCCTCAGATGAAGGCGTGAATTATGGACTTTCCTGGAGCCTAATAGAGTCTCATGTTGCATTCTGCCTTTCTGACCTGGGCAGGGACACTGGACTCTCGTGTAGCTCCTTGGAGGAACACTTCATTCCACGCCTCCCAGCATTTTCAGGGAAGCGGGCTGTGCAGTCCACGCTTCAGCTCTGACTGTCTGATGCATCCTTGCATTTTTTCCAAAGGTTTCCCTGGAAACTCCATTTTCCAACTTCCGCTCAGAACACATGCATTTTGGTGCATGACTGACCCCGAGTTCCCTTCATTGTGAGATTGTGTGCACGAGCGCCTACCCTGTAATGGCCGCCTGGATCCTTCTTCCTGCCCCTCTGAGCATGCAGTACTGCTCTAACTCTGCTGTACAGAAAACTGATCAGAACTAAATAAGCTTACAGCCAGAATTGCTTCTCATAGTGTTCAGCATATAGAGACAAGATCACCTCCACCATCGCAAAGTAGGACTATGCGGAAATAGCAAATGTGCAAAAGGGAGTGAAAACTGTGAATCGCACGGCAACCTGACCTTAACCTGGCATCTATGGACAATAAAACCCAGAATATAGGTTATGAATTATGGAATGTGGAGCCTGCAGGAAGCCAGAGGGTGTCTGAGGATGCTCGTCTCCATCTGTCTGTGATTCTGTACTCCGCTCTCATCGGACCTGTCAGTTTGAGTGACCCGGCTGTGAGGAAGACCCGGAACACAGGGCCAGGTGAGTGACACCCCCCCCTTTGTCCCCTTAATGATGTGTCACACGCATCTTATCTGTCACACAGCACATTAAGAGTGTGTCACCAGCCTAGAGAGTTTTAGACTCGGGGACATGTGCCAGGGACCGGAATCAGACATCAGTGCCTGTCCTGAGATTAGGGTAAGAATGCTGAACATCCATCCATCCATCCATCCATTCATCAATCAAT
This sequence comes from Cyphomyrus plagiostoma, assembly GCA_019775915.2. Lineage (NCBI taxonomy): Eukaryota > Metazoa > Chordata > Actinopteri > Osteoglossiformes > Mormyridae > Cyphomyrus > Cyphomyrus plagiostoma. The sequence continues at coordinate 4,686,768 of JABFEA020000017.1, read as the reverse complement.
CAATCAATCAATCTATCTATCTATCTAATTTAGCCTTGCATAACTTATCAATATATGGGTCAAACACATGGATTTTGAATGGTGTGATTAATTGTTGCCAATATCAGATATTTGCACGCTTTGACATCCAAAATACTTCCGCGGATGACAGTGGGAAACCAATCTTTTGGGACTATGAGAACTAAAACAAAAATGTAGGACAGGACTATTAGATTCAGATCGGTCTCCTCTGACAATCACGTCTAATTACAATAAATAAATAGTACACCAGCAGGCTAGGTCTTCAGATGATTCTGCTCGTCCACTGAGGACCAATATAGTTTTTCAGGTTTTGATTATGTAAAGTATGAGATGATTTGATGTTGCGCGTAGATGACTCGCACGCATACTGAAAACAGAAGTGCAATAACATGCAGTGCTGCGAAGAACTGCACAGTGGGCGACGGTGTGAACTGAAACCCAGAAGTATCAAATACTCTAGGGATTGCCCCAGTTTCTGATTAATCCGATCTGGTGTCAATTCTCTGTCTCTCAAAAGAATTATCACCTAGATTTCAGCAGTCCCCGTGTGCGTGGTCTAGGAAACTGCATCATCGCCAACTATAAATAAATCTCAGAGCCGTTGTTATGGCGACACAAAGATGTATCCTTAGCAGCACAAATGTATCTCAGTCTTACATACATTATATGCTCCTTTTTCGCCATTATAGAGAGAATGCATCACATCACTTAAATATCTCCCATGGAGTCAATGAATCTGCTATCTGCTGCCTGTTTGCACTGCTAAAATTGGGCCATCAAACATAAATGCAGAGGAATTTCTAAACAAAAGGGTCACGTGGATTTGTGCTACTCATATGTACTATATAGTAATTATATCTAAATTAACAGAATAGGCAATGAAGGCTTCGGGGTAGTGAGATGTGCTTGAAAGGGGTTTTTACACATTTATGGCTTCGCATGCTAATGTAACGGGTAAAGTCTCTGCTTTATGTCACACACAAGTGCATTTATGACTGATGCCATTTACGACCGTGTTTCTAAGCCTTTCTTCAGCTATTATTGGACGTATATTTAGATTTTCCTTGGACACTACATTCTTGTTTTCTCTGTATTGTTTCTGTGAAATGAGTAACAGACTCACCGCTGTTCTTGGGCTTGGGCACCCCCCCTCCATCAGCCAGCGACAGGACTGGGGAATTTCATGCCAGTCTGCCACATTTCTGGCTTCTGTTCCAGTGTCTTTGGCACCTATTACAGACCGAGGAGACCACAAGATGCTTCCTTCCCAGCAGGTAATCAGCATAGTCAGGCAGACGACACAGGAACACATTTTACTAACGTTGTCTGACCGTTCATGCACCAAAGATTCAAGGTTTGCACGGTTATACTGCTGCAACTGACGTTGAAAGGAAGATTCGGCCGGCTGCTGTGATGCGAGCACGTAGATAAATCAGTAACACTTTACTTGAGGGAATACAAATAACTTAGTTACACAGTTACTACTCTAGAACAAATCGGGAGCTAATATACTTCTCTCATATACTATACTACATAGTTTGCGCCCTCTCAAGTAAATTGTTACTGATAAATAAAATTTAATTTAATTTAATTAAGTCTAATTAGGAGGGGGTAGTAGGATAAAAACAAAGGATGACTAAACGATAAAAGGCTATGTACAAAAAGACTGCTCAAAAGCAGGCTGCAAAGTAGCACCATTATTATACGAAAAGCACTAAAGCACTAAAGTGACCCTTTGCTGTTATAGTGTCTTCATACGGTCTGGCCTCCCTGAGCGTTAGACTCACACTCCAAGAGTGTAAGGGAACCTTTCAAGAGAGAGCTGCAGCCGACTGCTGACATTTCAGCACACAAAGGCTCGTGTGCCTCTCACACTCACTTGACTTGGGCTGTTCAAACATGGCCATGCAGGAGCCAGACAAAGCGGCAGTACAGGACACCTGGTATCTTCCAGCCCTCTGAGGGACACATCAGACATTCTTTTCCCAGGAATATCGTGGATCTTCAGGAATCTCCCATAGACGCACTTTCTGTCAGTGTGACGGTACCTAGGACTAACTTTGCCTCTGTGTTTGTGAGGACTGCATTGGTATCATCTTTCTTCTTGTGTGGTTTGCATTTCTCTTCAACCGTGTACATATGCCAGTGGTGACATGTGACCATGGTGACATGTGACCAGGCTGTTTGCACCCTGTGCCAATTACCCTGCCATTTCACCTAGGGTACCAGATGGGCTTTGAGCAGCCCTGGGGACAGTACCCCAAAACCCCAAATCCCACCAGATGTACAGTATGTCCTGCAGTAATAAGGGTAATAAATTAGGCTTTACTATGTCATATTGCAATGATTAAAAACACCTTCAGAACATGTTAACCTTTTTAAACACTTTGTCGCGGTTCCGTTCTGCCCCTAGAACACGATGCACTTCACCGGCTCAGGGTCTCTTGTCCTGGGGGGGGGCAAGTGTCCTCCGATTCTCACTCCCATCCAGCCACGTCTCCTCCCTCAGGACTCTGTAGCTTGGCGTTCTGTTCCTTTTCATTAGGACTTTTCTGTTCACGTTTCCTTTTTTTTTTATATTAAGTTGATGCTTTTATCCAGTGCGATTGTGAAAACAGGGCCAAGCAGTCCTGGGGGAATGTGCGGACTAAGGGTCTTGCTCAGGGGCCCAGCATTGGCATCACTGTGCCAGACTCCACGTCCTGAACCACACACCGTCCCTAGTGAATAAATTATTTCACTAATTGCTTCTGGTGTGATGCCCTGAGCAAACCTGTGGCTCTGACCCAGGGGCCCATCAGCGTGTAGGACACCATGACTGCCATCGATTTATCTGAATGTTCGACCCACTGCGCCTCAGACCACAATGTTTCCTTTGACATATTCTGGCCATTCGCTAAGAATTCTCTGAATCCCGCCTGACCTCACGCTAAAGGAGTTATGAAGCTCTTCCCGATTTGTTTGATAACCTTAAAGTTAGAGATCAGTGGGTGAGGATAGGACGTCTTAAAAGGACAGAAGTTCATGCAGGTTTTATTGTTTAGTGTCAAATTTACACAAAGATAATGAAAAAAGTACTATGCAGCGCTGTGCCGTTGTTCCAAGATTCCTTCGGAAGATATTCTGTATTGAAACTGCATAATTTAAAATGGCACCAACTGAAGAATGTATGTATTTGAGGAATGAATGTACTTTTGGAATATGAATGAATTTGCACATCTGCGCACATGCAAAATAAGGCTATTTTCAAAACAGGTCAGTTCACGTCTGACTGTAGTAAGTTTCCGGAACGAGAAGCTCAAGGAAGCAGCTGGCAGGGCCTCTGAACAAACTGCTTAACATCTTATCAGAGCGTGTCGAGTAGACATGTTCTCCATTAGCTCCTCTATTTAAATTATTATCTGTTTAAACCATGACAATAACAGAAATATTTCATTTAGATAGATGGATCGATACGGAGAGTGACGGCTCCTTGCTCTGTGTTCCGTACAATAATGATTTCTGTAACCCTATCAGTGGAGTTTGATAACTGTTTCCAAATGGCATCCCCGCCATGCCCAGGCTGTTTCTGCAGAAGCAGAGGCCCCAGGACAGGGGACAACCATGCCTGAGCTGCCCCTCCATTAGCCTGGCAGGTCCAGGGCATTTGCTGCTGTCTTTGTCAACAAATACATCCATCCCAATATTTCATTTTGACATAATTCGTTCGCACTACCAATAGACCTTTGCTTCTCTATTATTTCGCTGTTCCCCCCCCACAATATCAAACTCTGCACACCATCGCCTCTAACTTCTTGCTTTTGCCCTTGAGAAATGCAGTGATGTTGCATGCATTGATGCTAAATGGAGGTATGTTAAATTCAGACGTTATTCTTTATATAGTATTATTTCAAAGGAGAGGAAATGGACAGAATCATCTGTCAAAGAGACCCACGCTATCTTAGAGCTTGGTGACGGAGCCGCTGGTTGCAGACATGAACAGAACCATGTGACACGGAGCTGGACGGGCTGGTCATCTGGGGAGCACTGGCCTTCCCCGGGGGACGTGGGCTTGGGGGTGCCAGCACTCAGGCACAGGCTAAGCAAATAGGAAGAGAAAACTGCCCTTTCAGAGCAAGCGGATGGGGGGGCACAGAACATGTAACCTCCTGGGTGATTTTTACCCCCAGCATCACCCCTGGCTCAGTAATTTTACCGTCTGTATCACCCCCTTGGAAATTTTTACGTCCAGCACCACCCCCGGCTCAGTTATTTTTACTGCCATCCCAATCCCTGGCTCAGTAATTCTTACTGCCTGTACCACCCTTTCTTGGTGATTTTTACCTCCTGCATCACCCCAGCTCAGTTATTTTTACTGCCATCCCCACGCCCAGCTCAGTAATTTTTACCACCTGCACCCCACGCTAATAAGCAGATTACCGGTTTTACATAATTTTTAACTCTCTTTTATTCCCAGAAAATACCTCCAATAGCTTGCTGGGGAGCCTCCTAGCCAGATCAGCCGAGGCCCCCCAGATGGGTGAATCTGTCCCTGGAAAACAGTAATTTATGCATAACAGAAAACAGGGGGCAGGTGGAAGGAATCAAAGTTCCAGACCGTGGTCATTTTGCTCTCTCTCTCCAGACTCACATAGACCTCCTTCAGGCAAACACCTCCCATTTTAAAGCACTGTATCCTCGACCTCTGGTCACGGCATCACCGTGTCTCGCTGTGAAGTCTCCTCACATGCCACACTCTTGGATTTTGGAAAAAAGAAGAGGCAGCAGTTCAGTCCAAAGTCTTCCCACTGGGAGAGCCAGTAAACAAACTCGATCTGATGACGAACACGGTCCCAAAATGCTCACCATCGTCTGGGAAATCCTTCATCGAGCAACCCCGCCGCTTGTCGTCCTGTGTTTACTCGCTGTTTGAAAAGCGGTTCAGCGAAATTACTTCTTCTAATCTTTACCAAAGGGGCTGCTGCTCAGCATCTAAGTGCATGATCCAAGTGAGATTTCTGTGATCTCGGGCAGCAGCCATGCAAAAGGCTCTAAGTCACACAAAGCAGCCACACTAGCGTTTAGCTGTGGGGCCAAAATACATTTCTGAAGGGTTTTCACAAAGTCCCATTAAAAATAAGGTCAGGATAAAATGCTCGTAGTGCCGTCCCACAGATAGGCAGGAGAAACGGGAATTCCTGGCCAGGAGTCACCCACAGATGGGATTTCTGTAGGTCACTCAGGTTAGCATACGCTAGCTGCATTAGCCAAGCGTCAGGACCAAATTTGCACTCCATTCTCAGCTCCTGCCTCCCTGCAGAATTGGGTCAGCAGGGAAGGATATTAATCAGCAACACGCATGAAGAGCAAGGCTCAATCCAAACCCACCTCTGAGGGCTTGATTTGTTTGGCCCTCGGGCCCCCGGGAGCTATTGCTCCTTGTCAAACAACAGCATGCAGCCCCCAGCCCGGCCCCAGGGAGACCACCGTCCTGCCGAGGTTAATGGCACTAACAGCCCGAGTCCGACTGCGACGTCAGGTGTGGCTTTACAGAGCTGTGATCGCCGCTGCTGAGGTAAGATGAGGCATCACCCGCAGAGCGTGAGGTGGGTGTCTGCTTTAATGGCCTCTGCAGGGTACAAATGGGAGCCTTTACTTTTTAATATCCTTTACGAAAAGAACTTTAGGTGAATAAACAGGTGTGTGTGTGTGTGTGTGTGTGTGTGTGTGTGAATGTGTGTGCGTGTGTGTGTTTACTCCTAACACAGGTGTGTGACATAAAGTCCAGTGATGTTTGTGAGACCACTAATCTCTACTTCAGCTTGGTTTTCTATCCATCCATCCATCCATCCATCCATCCTCTCATTCGCTTGCATATGCATTTATTTATGTTTTGCTTTCTTTTTCTTACATAGCTATTTACCATTGTAACCTTTTGCTAAACTTTGCTACAGCAGCTTTTCAAGACAACTCCACTGGAGGTCCCGTTTCTGAGACGGATTTCCCGCAACAGAGGCGCTTCTGGGTTGCGCATTAACAGAGTTGGATCACATTAAGCAGCATCCAGAAAAATTAAATTTTAATGCGACCCGCAGCGTTTCCATCTTCACGGCCATCATACGACTCGCTAATTTGCAGAGGATTCGCTCTCTCTGCCGTCGTGATTGTGCAGGACCTCAGGATCTGCATGGTCTGTAAGGTACTTTACAGCCAAGACCCCCATCTCTCCTATAGCCTCTTACTGTGTATTTCAACCACAGATGCTTAAAAATTTTTACAGTGTTACTAATAATATAAGATGGCTGAACTTGTTTTATTAGTCTATACATATAGCCTACAAACATGCTAATTCATAATTCAAGATAGACAATGTATTTTTAATTTTGTGGAAATATCTGAGGCCCTGAATAACGTACGGGCCATTTTCATCGGCAAGATATCTTGGTTCCGCTTTACGTTTGCTCACATTTACATTTTTGTGCATGTAAATCAGGTTATCGCCATCAACAGGCATATAATTACAGAGGTCTCTGCTGAGGTAGCGCGGAAAGCAGAATACGGGTAAGACACAAGACACATAGAACAATACTGCCCTCACGTGGCAGAATTTAAAACAATTGCACAGCTACGCATTATCGGAAAGTTCCACATAAATAAAACACACATGTGTTAGGAAATTGTGAACCATGGACGGCACAATTTGTAGTAGTATTGGGGTTTGTCACTGAAGGTCATGGGAAAGACATCGGATACAGTTTACAGAGTAGTGGGGCATTTTGCGGGAAAATGTCCATGTGCACAATCAGGTAGATGAACAATTTACAGACTTCTGTTCTTGCTTCAGTAGTTTTTAAACAGGTAAAGAGCAAGTTGTTTCTAGGACGGACTGGCCACTTTCCTATCCGAGCCCCCAGTCTGTGCCATAAATTCGGTCTTCTGCACAGGAAAGCCGCCAATAACAGTAACAGTCTGGCTTGATGCTGGGCGATGAGATGGCTGGGATGGGGGTAATGACACTGGGAAGTGATTGATGGTGTCTCTCGCTCCTCTTTGAAGGATTTAAACCTGACATGATTTGGTGTGATTTAGCTATGAGTTTTTCTCTGTCTCAAGTTATTTTCTCATTTCTTTCTTCCTCCTGCGGTGTCAGTGGTCACCTTACTGAAGTGGCAGATTATCAGATTATGTATATATATAAAACCATCATAGGAGGAAGTATAAATGTATATGAATATGCGTTGTGACTGATGACGTCACATACTGTGGCTGGTTAGAGATGGGACAGGTTTGACTGCTGAGCAACTGCGAAGTCTGGCTTAATATCACACAATATCATGTGTGATTCTTACATATATTCTTACATATTATTATTATTGTTATTGATATTATTATTTGCTCCTACAGTTCAACATGTTTTTCTTTTAAAAGTCCAGCCCTTCTTCAGCCTACCCACTATACTCTCTCTTTCTGTGTGTGTGCGTGTGGGAGAGGGGTACTTACAGCTCCCCCACCCCCCGTTTTATTTCGCTTCATTTATGAGTGTTTGATTGTGAGGGAATGGAGTCAGGGCATCGCCGCATGCACTGCGTTAACAGCCTTTTATCTCGGAGGACCTTTGCTTGACCCCCGTGAAAGAGAGATTGGATACAGATGCAGACTCTCTTTTCTTCAGACACTGGAGCCGACAGACTTCAGCAGACAATACAGAATCTGAAAGGAGGAAGCGTTCCTGATAACATGACATTGGGCCTGTCGGGACCGCAGCGGCCTTAAGCACTGCTTCAGGGCATAGCTGGGATTAGCAGGGAGAACGTAGGGATGACCTGAAATGACCCCTCCGCTCCATTACCCGGGATGTTCTGCCATCGGCGGCACTCTCCTGCTACTGCAACGGACACAGCACCAACCAAAAATCCGGCCTGCATCACCACAGCCAGCTCAGCTTCTGGGCCAAGAGGAGTAGTTAACTATTACATCCCCAGCTGAAAGAAGTTCCTATGTGCGGGAAGTGACATCACCATGCTGGGAGGATTTCCCTGCCAAACGAAATGCCCCCTTTTTTACCAGCTCCACCCAGAACAGTGCCTTTCCCAAGGGCGTCACTCAGTTGCTTTTGGCTGAACCTTCGCTCATCACACACGGGAATTTGGGTGGAGACAGAGTATGATTTTCCTGGAGGTTAGAAACCTCTTAGGACAGGAAAGGCGCTTTGGTATCTCTGCGTAGAAACGCATACATGCAGTGCCCTTAGACTGGCTACCTCTGCGTATAAATGCGTACATGCAGGGCCCTTAGACTGGCTACCTCTGCGTAGAAATGCGTACATGCAGTGCCCTTAGACTGGCTACCTCTGCGTATAAATGCGTACATGCAGCATTTTGGGAAAATGTTATCATAAGGATCTTTGTCAGGAAGTGCTGTACTAATCAGGGTGTGGTGTATGCCGGTAAATCAGGGGGGTATGCAGCCCCCCCCCTTCCCAGAAGCCCCTGATCACAGGGCACAAACACTAATTTACCTGTCGGCAGATTGAAGTACACAGGATGCAGGGAGAACATGCAAAGACACAGCCGGGGGAAAGCAGGGTTTGACTCCAAAGCCCGGATGTATGATGCAAAAGTGGTATTTCGATCTCTGCTTTTTTTCTGTGCCAACAGTCCGACGTCGAGGTCAGATCAGACGCAACATCCACAGCTTTGACCTTTATGTTATTAGCTCATTGTTCCACATCAGGGATAGTTAGTAATTTTGATCGATCTGATTATCTTTGGATAGATATTCATAGAATCATCTCAGCAGAATTACATCGGCAGTAAAAATTTTGCTTGTACTTTCATGGCTTCATTAACATTTTTCCATCCCTGTTCAGTGCAGCTCTTTATTTGAGCAGCGGCCAACAGAGCGCACTACCTGCCATATACACTGTATATAATGCTATTTTACACACTGACTCTGTATGCTATTTTTATACGTAGCCTTTTATTAATTTTCTATTCATACCCCCTTTTACTTTAATTTATGTACTCCCCTTTCTGCAGGAATCAGCCATATTTTCATTTCACTGCAAGTTGCACCAGTATAACTCTGCATGTGACAAACAAAATCTTGAATCTTGCACTCTGCGATCTCACCCGTCACGTCTCTGCGGTTACCATAGAAACGCTCCCACGTCGCTAAGAAGACGCGCGCTTGACAGGAGAGCAGGAAACAGACGTGTTTGCTTTGTAAAGCTCAATATCTACATTTAGCTTTAATATTTAAGAGATAGCTCAAATCACCCCAGCTCTGGATAGCATATAGGTTAGGCTGCTAATCATAGAATGAAATGCATGAAACACATAAAAATAATTTTATTTGGAATACTTACATACAATTAGGCCTACAATATGAAAAAATGTATTTCACCATGAATTTACTATGTATGGCACATATAAATGTATGTATGATAACGACTGTTCTAGACTGGCAGTATGGAAGCTGAATGGATGTAAACATTTACTATATGCAGTGATCTCCATTCTATGATGCAAACGAACCGCAATAATATTAGCGCATATGGTTGCACTGCATTATTGTAAAGATGTCACAATTACACAGATCAAGCTGGAAAATGTTCTGTAAATTCCACTAGAGGGGGCACCAGTTGCATGTCAGTGCTGATGTCAGTGCTGATGTCAGTGCTGAGTATACAGCCTTCATTGACTGCTGAGGTAAAGCCAGCTTGTTTCTGACTGCAGAAAGGTTCGGCTGCTGCAGCCTCTCCACTTTCTGCGTCTGTGGTGTCAGGCTTCCTCATTACAGACGCTCTTGCTCTGTCGCTCCCCTGTCCTTTACTTCCATTACGAATGTGTCTTGGAATGGCGTCTCCCTCTTTCCTGGGCTCATTCATTTCCTCTTGACCATTTGCCGGTTTTGGCTGACCAGTCATTCCTGTTTATGTTTCTGCAGGGAAAGGGCCGTTCATCAGCGGAAAAGTCCGTTTGCTGCTGGACGCTGTGGATGTTTTGGCAATGAAGTCACACCCTTATGGCTGAGCCCAGACCCGGACTGTGATTAAAAAGTGGTTCTGCATTTTGGCCCATTAGCTGCTGGGTGTGCCCTCCCTGTCATGAATTTCTGTTTTTTGATCAGCAGGGTTGGAAGGGGGGGGGGACTTGAAGAGGGAGGTGGATAATTTCCATTTATATGTTTCCTTTACGTCAGAAATATGTAAATAATATCGCAGATCTGCTAAAAAGGGTACAACCCTGCTACAAGGTGCAAACAGCATTAAATGTTCCTCAAAGTCCATTTCTGTATCACAGAAGGTAGAATTACCTACAGCTAGGTTACATTTGACAGACCCTTGAGGGTACAGCTCCAGTGACAGGTAATTGTACCCTCAATGGTAAACATTTTCCTCTGACAGGCCACTCAATCTGGGATAGTTTTTTTTTTTTAACAGATCTTCAGTTTCGTTTAATCCAACAACATGGTGGGGAGAAAGATGTTTTATGAAGACTATGAAGCTGTAATTTATGTTTAGGCCTGTAAACTAAGCCGAAGAAGGCTAATTCATCTAACAGGGATTCACCGAGTCGAGAAATAGACAGCTGCCTAACCCTAACCCAAACTGGGACTAAAATGCGGTGGCTGGGACCAGTACCGCAAAACAGGGCCCAAAATCCTCCCTCCCACAACCCCCTTCAGGAACAAATCAAATCAAATCAGATCAAATCAATCACTTTCATTGTCACGCCACTTGTCACCGATAAACAGGTGCTACACACATTAGTGAAATGCTTGTGTGCAAAGCCTCTTGAAGCAGCCATAGTACAACACAAATAAACAATCCAAATAAGTATAAATATATAACACATAAGGCATTTGACAAATAACAAATACATTTGATGTTTAAAACCCACCATGTCAGCTGCACATCATAACAGCCAATCAAACAAACCGTAACACCTCGTCACATCATAACAGCCAATCAAACAAACCGTAACACCTTGTCATATTATACCATGTAGCGACTAAAATGAGGTGAATCATATGACGTTATCTTTGTGTTTCTGTCCCTCGGTCAGCCTATAACTGCTTTTTAAGCAGGCCTTACGCCCTGAACGAAAGTAGGTAACTGCACGTCTCCGGAATGGACCCCGAGATCAGAAACAACCTGTCCTGTGACAAACCAGTCAGCCAGCAGCAGATGAAGATCCCATGGTGAGTTTGCCTCTGTGAGCCGTTCCGTTGGGAAGGCTGAGCGGACACAGCGCTGTCCACAGAGGACCCTGCCCACCACAAGATTACTGGTTAGACTTTGAAATCTCAGTTGGTCTTTAACACTCTCGGCCAACAGTTCCAATGATTTACAAACTAAAATCTGAGTTTAGGCCTCTGGTTCCTGGCTCTTGCTGCCATGTGACGGCCTGCTTTCTCTACATCATCTCTACATATCAGCCGATATTCATGACAGAAACCTCTTAAAGATTCAGAGCCCAGAGTATAATAGCAGATATACAGGACATATTCATGCCATTTGAAGACATGTTAAGGCAGTCTAGGTATTAAAATCTACCATTGCGTGGGTGAAATGTTCTGCATAATGATATTTTCAAGAAAAAAAGCATTTTTGTTTAAATTAAACAAAAATCTAAATAAAATCTATGATTCCTACGTAATGTTGCCTACAAATCTAGATGCCTTTTACAGTACATAATAAAACCAACAGTGTGAGTTGTGTTTATTAGGTACCAAAGCAGTCAATCTTATTGTAAGACAATCCCCTTGTTTTCAATAAATAAATATATGAAAGTAAATGCAATAAGAATGTGACCATAATCGAAATACCAGGGATCCCATGTGACTCGAAATTTTACAACTGCACAAGACCACAAAGGAATCAGCTGACATCTTAAACATCCAGAAAAAACTCAATGAAGCTGGCATACAGGAACCATCCGAAAACAGGAGCCGCCACTTACGCTTTGGTTCGATTTATATTATATAATTCAAAACATTTTAGAAACTAATAATTATTCTTGGGTTTGGACATAAACGAGAACATGGGGGGAATACAATTTAATTTAAGAATAACAGTCAGTTTAATGCTTTGTCTTCATTAGGGAATATAATGTCATAGTAACATGGTGCAAAATGGGGTAAAAACATAAAATGAATATGAAATGAATATTAAAATCAAATTCTATTAAACGAAGCATACCGAGATTCTTCCATAATTTCAGGTTTATATTACTTACTGAAAGAAGGCTGTGGAATAAGCTTCATCCTGCATTAATGCCAAACTAAAGGCCTTAGCCTATGATAGAAGAAACGCCTCAGTACTGATGGAAAAATGTGCCATATTTATAGGCTTTATTGAACATTTCACTGAAACCTCGCTGTGTGTTCCTCACTAGCAAAACAAATGAAAAGCAGATACATGTTTTATTTCAGCTTCCCAAAGGGCCCCGACAATGTAAATGGATTTCTTGAGCAACAACGGCAGAGCTGAACTGAACTGCTCTTTGTTCGCTGTCAGCATCATCTCTAATTTGGGCATTTTTCTCTCCTGTCATTGGAGGGACTATTTATGGCTGTGACATGTGTGACCTATATCTCCTCAGGCGGATGCTTGTCATGCCTTTTGGTGGTGTAAACGCTCACATGCCCCGTATTTATGGACGCCCGGTTGAGATCTGCGGAGTTTAGACTTCGCCGTGTGTCCCGTCCCTGGGCAATAGCTCCGGTCTATTTTTCCTGCGCTGCTACTTCCAATAACCACGGACGGGGCTTATTTTAGCAGCTGAATTACATTCCAGGCTTGGCAAGCAAGGTGATCCACTACCATTTAGAGCAGTTTGAGCCCACAGAGAAACATGCGTGGGTCTCTCTCGAGGTTCCGCATCGCAAGATCTGACTCATATATTCCAACCGGCCCTTCAGTTTTTGCAGATACCTGTAAACAAATCCTCGACACGATCTCGTGGCTATATTCATTAAGGGATATACCTTTGTTTAGCTTTTCTGATGTTAAGAAATATTATATTTTAAGTGGCTTGCTGCATCCAGGCCATGAAAGTGTGCTTGTATTTAATTAATTATCCTATATGGACTCTTGGAGCTGGCTCAGTCCTGAGAGTTCAGTCTCGTAGATGAATGCCGTAAACAGGACAGCTGTCTCATCTCATCTGAGGGCGATCTCTCCGATGTTGTGAAATACAGCAGAAACCACAGCTGGATGTGGTTCCTGGCATCACTTCCTGGGGACACAGTTTGTCGTTCTGGGCCTTTCTGTGAAAAACCCGACTGTTAAAAACGACAGATTCTTGAACTAGATAAAGAGACGAGAATGAAGGTAGGGAGTTCTTCAAAAATGAAGGTAAGGGAATGGCGGAATAATTTCTGTTTTCATTCCCTAGCTACCTAAGAATGTATTTGTCACTTTAAAAAAAAATAAATAAAGTAGGGGCTTCCTATTCCAGACTCTCCACCAACAGGAATACATCTTGTTATGTCTAGAGTCCATTTATCTACAGTCAGGTGGGGGAGGGAAGCTTTGGCAGAACATGTGGCTGCTGCCCTTCCTTACAGCCGTAAGTGTGGTATTCAGTCTTCCCCACAGCACCACTGTCCTACTTATTTTGTGAATTACGGCACGGATCCCATCTGCTCATTTATTTTCACGTTTAGGGGAGAGCTTTGGCCTGAGAGCCCTTCCACCTGCTCTGACCTGCTTTGCACGCCCTTATTCCGTACCGGAATCCTCCTTCCGTTGCAGGAAGACGTGGCAGGTAGCGTGGTGGTGAACGGACACCAGCTGGGACCCGGCGCTCCCTTCAAGGTCCGAGACTTTGTGTTTACCTGGCCTGCTTTGCTGAAACAGCCAGCTGCATAAATTAGAAAGTATGTTAACTTGGATAAACAAGTGTCAGCTAAGGGAAACAGTAATACTCTATTAAGAATTTCAGTTAAGTTAGTAAAGGTGCATGATATATAGCAGAGAGAAAACTATCATGATTAATATGATTCTCCTGATTTTATTGATGTATATTATTCCATAGTGACTGCTCTGCCCCCACTGTGTTTTTCACCTTATAGCTGAAGCAAACATTAACCCTTTAGTGTACAGCACTAGGGCCCATGTAAATCTGATTTGTTCTGACTTCACGAGTGAGACATTAAAGGAAATTTTGCTTCTGGTTGAGGAGACACGGGTTCCAGGGGGAGAGCATTGTTGGTCTTACTCAGAAAAGGGCAGGGCTGGAAAAATGTGCCCAGTAGGAAAGTTTATACTGGGCAGGGCTGACTGGACGGGTGCTGGCTCGCTGGACGCCAGCCTCAGTTCCAGCCCAGCTGTGACTGCCCCGTCCATCTGCCCAGCTGCAACTGCTCCGTCCATCTGCCCAGCTGCGACTGCCCCGTCCATCTGCCCAGCTGCGACTGCCCCGTCCATCTGCCCAGCTGCAATTGCCCCGTCCATCTGCCCAGCTGCGACTGCTCCGTCCATCTGCCCAGCTGCGACTGCCCCGTCCATCTGCCCAGCTGCGACTGCCCGGTCCATCTGCCCAGCTGCGACTGCCCCGTCCATCTGCCCAGTTGCGACTGCCCCGTCCATCTGCCCAGCTGCGACTGCCCC
>JABFEA020000017.1:4654534-4666563 GCA_019775915.2 Cyphomyrus plagiostoma | reverse complement strand
GCCGTTCAGCTATATCGTCCCCGCTATAACGCCGTTCAGCTATATCGTCCCCGCTATAACGCCGTTCAGCTATATCGCCCCTGCTATAACGCCGTTCAGCTATATCGCCCCTGCTATAACGCCGTTCAGCTATCATACCCCCGCTATAACGCTGTTCAGCTATCATACCCCCGCTATAACGCCGTTCAGCTATCGCGCCCCCGCTATAACGCCGTTCAGCTATCGCGCCCCCGCTATAACGCCGTTCAGCTATCATACCCCCGCTATAACGCCGTTCAGCTATATCGCCCCTGCTATAACGCCGTTCAGCTATCATACCCCCGTTACATCACGGTTCAGCTATCGTGCCACCGAAATATCGCGGTTCACCTATCCCGCCCCCACTGTATCGCAGTTCAGCTATCGTGCCCCTGACATATCACGGATTTTCACCTATCACTGATGGGTCTGGAACATAACTTCTGCAATAGGTATCACTGCAAATAAGTATCACTGTACTTTGAGCTAGTCCGATTATATTCACAACTTTACCATGAGGTCCCACAAATGCAAATTATCAGTGTCCTTGCATACTGAACCAGGAGAAAAAGCATCATCCTCTGTTCTTTTAATATTTCATTTTTCCCACATTGATATTTCTCTTTGAATCATGTTCGCTTTGCGGGCTCCAAGCTCACCTGTAACAGGAAGTCAAAAAGGGCGAGTTTGCTCCACTCGTAGTGATGGATGCTGGTGCACCCCCACTCCGCTCTGGGTGTGATGCCCCTGTGCCAACACTTATGCTTGAGTGAGCGCTGATAAGCCCCCCAGGTAAGCCTGATGGAGGAGTGGGACTCGCCATCTGTGGGGGCCAGCGAGGAGTCCCACAGGACTGCGAGGCTTTGGTCACCGTCTGCAACCAGCCACAAGCATCACGAGTTAAAATAACAGTAACAAGAGGGACAGAGCAGGGATCTCAAACTGAAACAAGCTGTGAGTCAATGGCAAGAAAGTCTACAAGCTGCCGGTCACTGGCGAGAAGGTCCGCAAGCTGCCGGTCACTGGAGAGAAGGTCTACAAGCTTCCGGTCAAAGGCGAGAAGGTCTACAAGCTGCCAGTCACTGGCGAGAAGGTCTCCAAGCTGCCGGTCACTGGAGAGAAGGTCTACAAGCTTCCAGTCAAAGGCGAGAAGGTCCACAAGCTGCCGGTCACTGGCGAGAAGGTCTGCAATTTGCCGATCACTGGCGAGAAGGTCTGCAAGCTGCCGGTCACTGGAGAGAAGGTCTACAAGCTTCCAGTCAAAGGCGAGAAGGTCAAAAAGCTGCTGGTCACTGGTGAGAAGGTCTGCAAGCTGCCGGTCACTGGACAGAAGGTCTACAAGCTTCCAGTCAAAGGCGAGAAGGTCTACAAGCTGCCAGTCACTGGTGAGAAGGTCTGCAAGCTGCCGGTCACTGGAGAGAAGGTCTACAAGCTTCCGGTCAAAGGCGAGAAGGTCCACAAGCTGCCGGTCACTGGCGAGAAGGTCTGCAATCTGCCGATCACTGGCGAGAAGGTCTGCAAGCTGCCGGTCACTGGCGAGAAGGCTTGCAATCTGCCGGTAACTGGTGAGAAGGTCTGCAATCTGCCGGTAACTGGCAGGAAGGTCTACAAGCTGTCGGTCACTGGCGAGAAGGTCTGCAATCTGCCGGTAACTGACGAGAAGGTCTACAAGCTGCCAGTCACTGGTGAGAAAGTCTGCAGCTTAAGCCGGAGGCAATTTTAGGGTTAGGCCCTCAGGTGCTGCAGCTCTCAGTCAGACATACAAAGTCATAGTAATCAACTACTGCTACATTTCGCCGAGCAAAAATAGTAGAGCTCTGAGAAAAAGCCCCTTTTAATCAGCCTCAGCGACGCCTCTGATGATGGTGGCTGCTGAATTACATTGTGTTTTATTCTCAGTGGAAAGCACAGGATCGATCTGCAGGCCAGATTTATTAATAAATGAGAAACATGTCGAGGGCCATATAAAACCGTCTCATGGGCCGGATCTGGAGCCCTGGTCTAGAGGATCAGATAATACACACGACACATGCACAGGGGACAGGGGACACAATTTCAGTCTGACCATAGATCAGACTCACAGCTCCGTAAATAATGGACAAACAACATGATGCGATTAAAGGTATGATTGGCTGACCGAAAGAGAGAAGCCATCAAAGATTGTGCAGGATCCCAGTGTGGCTCCCCCCCCCAAGCCTGCCCCTCTAATCAGGGGCGTAGCTTCAGGTTGAACATTGTGGGGGGGGGGGGAGATATGATTATGGGGGGGGGTTAGAGCCCCCCATTCCCCACTGTAATTTACACCCATGCCTCCAATACCCTCATGAGCTCTGCTTCATGCTAATAACGGTTTTGAGAAGATCTCGGGGGGGTAATGTCGACCAGAAAAACCTCCTGTGCCCCCATTAAGATACAAGATGGGCTCAGTGGGCGAACTGCCACCAGGGGTGACGTCAGGTCAATAGACATTATATTATAATCTTCTACAACTTCTACAATAATAATAATTATTATTATTATTGTTGTTATTGTTATTATTATTATTTTATAAAGGGCACTGTCACCTCACGCCTCTGAGATCAGAGTTGAGGTCTCTGCTATGGCTCCATGTATGTGGGGTTTGCATGTTATATATTCTCCCCGTGTGATTAGTGGGTTTTTTCTAGGTTCCCCCCCCCCCATCCAAAACATGCTGAGGCTTATTGGAGTTGCCAAACTGCCCCTATAGGTGAGTGAGTGTGCCCTGCGGTGGGTTGGTGCCCCAAATTGGTTTGTTCCCCACCTTGTACACATAGTCTCTGGAATAGGGTCCCGATCCCCCATGACCCTGAATGGGATAATAATATTCTCTCGGATCTGTCTCTCTGTATAGTTTACAGGTACAACAATATTTATTGTTTAAATATTCTTGTACAAAACCCACGACTTTTTGAGTTTATCAGATACTGTGTGCAAGTCACGGGTTAACGTTCCTGGGCTCCGTGTATCTGTGTCACGAGTAACGTCTGTGATGCTCCTTTACATGTTAAAGTTACTGAAGTCGCAGCAGCCAGCTATGCGACATTTTAAGCGCATATATTGTCGCTTTGATTAAAATACCTCTAGAGAAGCCGATCCTCCTGCAGACAGTCGGGATGCTCCGGTTCAGACCCAGAATCCGGTCTAAATGAAAGGCGAACACTTCGCTCATATCCACGGCTCTTTTGAGCAACCCACAGCGTCCTTGGCAGACGGGACTGCCCTGGATCCCCACAACCTTATCTGGGGACCTTAAAGTGCCACCTGTCGCACCTTCAAACAACAGCAAGCTGGATGAAACCTCCTTAATGCCGATTATTCTACTGTCGGCGAGGAAGCGCAGCGCCTGCATGTCTTCCTTACTGAACCAAGGCGGCGCTCTCTCGCTGTATATCCTGATATAGCTATGATGCGCCCCCTTAGGACTGTCTTCATATCCAGTGTTCTTCAATGTATAGTGGATGTTTATTCTTGGTATAATATGTATCTCATTGTCCTGGGCAGTTCTTGGTTTCCATTCATCTTCATTGGTTTTGTGGATTGCGTTGAACGCATCATGCTGGTTGTGGTTGTCAATCGCAGTGATTTTCTTCCTTGATTCTGGTCGCACTGTGCCCCTGAGAAGTGCCGGCTTGCCACGCTTAGCTTTAAGTGTGATATAGACCACGTTGGATTTCGGGGTTGCGCCGGATAAGTCCGCATTCTGCGCCGTCGGAAAGTCCGCCGAATCCCGCTGATCCGGCTCTAACTTGCTGGCTCCCGTCTTGCTCCGGTACTTATGCTTGTCCCGGGACGCAACTTCTCCCAGCCGAGAAACAACAAAAAACAAGTAAATAAAGCACGCGACGGCAATGGCGGAGGTGGTTTTCCAAGCAGGCGCTTTCCTGATGCACCTCGAGAACCTGAGCAAAGACACGCGTGGACACGCCAGTAAGGCGCCTTTTATTTCCTCAGGGCGAATGAACTGCATTTCTACTTTAATTTGTATTCCAGCATGTTGAGTCTTTTCAGGGCAACGTTATAGTGACATTTCTCATGCTGCCGTGATTAAGGAGGAGCTGGAAAAACCGACCGGCGATACTGGGCGATAGCAGAGACCCAATAACTTCATCACAGAAAAAAAGAAGCGGAGTCTTTGTCATCCAGACAGAATGAGCACAAACCATATGTGTGAAAACGGCTCCCCCACTTTCACTAAATGAACGCAATACAGCCTCTGTAGTCTATTTTGCAAACTAGTTTCATCAGGAATGAAATGTCACATAAAGCCTAAATGTTCTGCAGCGCTTTAATTTTAATAAGCAGTACTTTCTAAAGTCAGTTGACGTCAGCGGTCCCTATGGCCCCTCAGGTCACTTAACCTGAAGACATACAGACATAGCAGTTTCTCATTCTTTAATTAACCCTAGGACCTTCTGTAAATGAGGCCGTTTGTAAGGTACTGGCACAAATGTCGACTTGCCGTGCTCTTAATCGTTTGCTGTTCATGTGTTTTCTAATCCAGTTTGCTGAACCCGATCTGGACTTTTCATTGATGTTGCCCTGGACTGGTCTCGTTTTGATACTTGGGTACGTTTTTGCGCTTGTCAGCCCGCATTGTAAATCATTCCAAGTGCTGGATCCCCGACCTGTATAATTACAGTTTACATTCGCGACCCCTGTCGGCCGTGATTGGTCCCTGCACGCGTGCAGCTAAAAATGCTGCCGGGTGGTGCCTCTACCGTAATCAATACAGTACAAGGGAAACGTGCTCCGGCAGGCGCTGCCCAAAATACCGTATTATCACTCGGCATAGTGGTGGAAAATGCGACCCGCAGGAATTTTAAGGCGAAAACAGGAAGCTGCAAACAGTGGCCCTTCACATTAGAGTGGTTAGACATTAAGCCCCCATATCCACTCAGGATGCCCAGGCATGCATTAGAAAGAAGCCACATATATTGTCAAGATTTCCTGTTTAGGCTCGTCACAAAAGAAAAAAAAATGGGTTGCAAGATTACATGTTCTTGAAAATATATCTGGCTTCTTGAAATGGGTTTATTTAATGACTAGTAATGCTCCGATTTCGTTAAAAACGTTATTTGAATCCTTTGTGAGGTCTTTAAATAGCAAGAATAAGCCTTAATTATTCATATGGAAGCCTCCCTGAAAAGGCGGCGTTTTCGCCTAGACTTAATGTAATGCTGAAAAGAAACAATTGCTGTTTGTTATGAAAAATGCGGTCGTCTTACCTTCGAACCTGTAGACTCCAGTGAATCGCGGCCATACCCTTGTGATTTCATCCGCATAACTCTGGTGCCTGTTTTGTGAGTAAGACACCCTCTGAGAATGCACCAGTTTTTAATATACTTTCATAAATGTTAATGCATAGAAACGGAATTCAGTTACAAGTAGGATTTGTATTAATGAACAACATGGTAACTATAATCAGGGTAAAACAAAATCTCCGCAAAAAGCCCCGCTGTAGCTGTTCAGACCTCATCGAGTTTCTACGTTTTTTATCGCTTGTGTATACTTGTGCATTTTTCAACACTAACTGCGGAGCTTGCTGGATTCTGGGTATGTCTATACGGTCCAGATTGATATATTGCTGCTTTGCTAGTGCAGTAATTTATGGGGGGAGGGCACTTTTCTCATTTAGCAGTAGTGCAGGGCCGATCAATCCTATACGCAACATAAGCGGTCTCCTGATTTGGGGACACTGATTTGCCTGTCAATTTCACTTTCTCTTAGACGTGGGGTGCCGGTGTTGTGATGCTCGCCTAGGGCGCCACTTTAGCCGAAACCGGTGTTCCGGGCAATTCGGTTTCCCTGTGTTTCCCCTGTCTACCACGAAATAATGTTTCCCCTAATATTAATGCAAAGAGGTATGTGAAATGTCTGAAAATCACTCAGGTACTTTAGGCTATTACATGTGAATACAGTAGATCGTCGCGCATAATATAGTATTATAAGCAATAGGCCTACTATAACGTTTTCATCAAGAAATATCTCTGTCCTACGAATTAAATACTTAAATTTATTATCTGTAGAAAACAAAAAACATCGAAAAGGCATGTGATGTTTTAAAATATATGGCTTGTTTACCTGAAGAACTTAAACGTAAAAAGATATGAAAACAACAGCGAAACCTTGTACAAATCAGCGCGCGACAGGGGAAACATACTACATAGGGAAACTGAATCGCCCGGAACACCTGTTCTGCGATAGTGTTTAAGCTAAATTAGCTAAAACGGTCTCACTACGGAAGAGGATTAGGGCCACCATGAAAATATTTTTTGAATTCTGACTTTAATGACATTAAATTCTGACATTAAAGTCAGAATTCTGAGTTTACAAAAAAGTCCGAATTCTGAGAAAAAAGTCAGAATTCAAATAATCTTCTTCCGTAGTCTCACTAATGTTGCGAAGATCATTTAATGACAAGCCACGGAAACGTATTTGTCAGACAAATGTGGATAGTCAGCTAAAAGTACAGGAGCGACTCCTTTAAAATACCGATGTCATCTATAGCGGAGGCTCTACGCGAAATTATATCATTTTATAGACCTATAAATAATGTGCGGGTAGAATTCATATATCTTATTCATAGATCTTAATTTCTTTTTGCTAACGACACTCTGGCTGGTAGGTTCATTGTGGAAAACGTATAAAACGTCTCGAAGCTGTTTTTATCACTGAAACTGGCAGCAAGACCTTTCTGTGATTGGTCTGGCACAGTCATGCTGAAGCACCCGCGCTAATCCTCCATTTACTTCATCCACAAGATGGCGATATTGAACGTAATTTGTGATTTTGTGTGTATGTGGGGACCCATATTTCTTATTTTTGTTCTTTCCAACCATGCTATGCCTAGCAAATTTTAATAATGAGACATAATATCAGCAGTAGATCATTTCACAAAATAATGTGGAATTAATACATTTAAACTAATCAGTCACCCATCCATCCAAGCATTTACCCAAAACAGGACTGGGATACACACACACACACACAAGCGCACGCACGCACACACCCACCCGCCATCACACTCTATGGACATTGGAGAGACTCATTTACTTGTTACTACATGTGTTTGTATGCAGCAAAGAGAAGCGGCTCTGGAGAATGACTGGATGGATATTTCCTGGCACTCAATATACAACAGTTGTTATAGATTTGTGACTGAGTGGCGTACCGAATCCCCTGATTAAGCTAGACTTTTCTGCCATGCAGAAGGAGTCCTGAGCAGGCTGAGCTTGTCTGAGGTCCAGAACTTCAGAGCCGAAGTCTGGCTGGTCTCTTAGATAACGCAGCTGCAGCCAGTTGTACTGACTGACGCCACCTGCATACTGGGACACCTTCCCACAAATCTCAGCATCGCAAATGCACCGATCTCTGCCTTTCCAGTGACAATGTGATGCTTTTATTTATCCTGTCCATGTGAGGGTACTGTGAGAATGACCATATGCAAGAAACGCGCGACCCCCTTAGGTTTGGTGGCGACCGTTGGACGGGGCGGCGCTGGGCGAGCGACATACAAATGGAAATAGTGTGACTCGGGATCATGGAGAAGGTGGAAGGAAGACAAACAGAGGATGGGAGTTGGAGTCGGGGCGGAGCAAGAGCGTGGAATGCGTGGGAGGTTACAGGTCCTTAGACTGAACGCCAGTCAGTTGGTAAAAGTACTGGGACACAACTCCTAATCATTGAATTCAAGTGTTTCATTCAGACCCATTGCCAATGTGAATAATATCAATCACCAAGCCATGCAACCTGGTTTACACACATTTGTGAAAGAATGGGTCGTTCTAAAGAGCTCAGTGAATTTAGTCATGGTACTGTCGTAGGATGCCACCTCTGTAAGAAGTCTGTTTTTGTAATTTCTTCCCTGCTAGGTATTCCACAGTTATTGAAAGTGGTATTATTGCAAAGTGGAAGAGTTTAGGAACAACAGAAACTCAGCCATGAAGTGGTAAACCATGTAAAGTAACAGAGCAGGGTCTCTGATTGCATAGTGCATTAAAGTCACCAACACTCTGTTGATTCAGTAACTGCAGAGTTCCAAACTTCCTCTGGCATTAACTGCAGCACAAAAACTGTGCGCAGGGAGCTTCATGCAATGGGCTTCCATGGCCGAGCAGCTGCATGCAAGCCTCTCATCACCAAGCACAATGCCAAGTGTCGGATGGAGTGGTGTAAAGCACATGCACTGCCACTGGACTCGTTTGGTGGAGTGATGAATCACGTTTCTCTGTCTGACAGTGATACATAAGTCTGGGTTTGGCAGATGCCAGGAGAACATTACCTGTCTGACCACATTGTGCCAAATGTACAGTTTGATGGGGGACGATTAATGGTATGGGGTGTTTCTCAGGGGTTGGGCTTTGCTCTTGCTCTTGTACTCTTAATGCTTCAGCATGCCAAGACATTTTGGACAATACTATGTTTCCGACTTTGTGGGAACACTTTGGGGAAGGAACCCTTTTCTGTTCCAGTGTGAGTGTGCCCCAGTGCACAAAGCAAGGTCTACGAAGACATGGTTGGGTGAATTTGGTGCCGAAAAACTTGACTGGTCCACACAGAGCCCTGACCTAAACCCCATCAAACACCTTTGGCATGAATTAGAACGGAGATTGTGAGCCAGGCCTTCGCATCCAACATCAGTGCCTGAGCTCACAAAAGCTCTTCTGGATGAATCGGCAAAAATTCCTCCAGACACACTCTCCAAAATCTTATGGAAAGCTTTCCCAGGAGAGTGGCAGCTGTTATAGCTGCAAAAGGTGGAACCAACTCCATATCGATGCCTGTGGATTTAGAATGTGAATCCATGAAAGCTCCTGTGGGTGTAATGGCCAGGTGTCCCAATGCTTTTGTACTTTATAGTGTATCTGAGCCACTGGAATCAAATACAGAAAAAACAGCATAAATTAAGCAGGAGTCCTTATAGGGACAAGTGACCTTTACAAGATCCTTAAAATGTCATATTTAAAGGGTCTCAACTCTATATAGTATTTTTTACACAATACAATAAACATAATTTGATTTCATAAATAAAATATTATTGTCCTTTTAAAGTAATCAAGTATAAATCGAATCTTAGAATCACAAAGGAAATCGTTTAATTTATGTGTAGAAAATTTGTCTCTACTAGATCTGACATAAAGCAATTATGTTTCTGTTAAGTCTAATCGTTATTCCAACTTCAATCAAAGCATTGCTTTCAAAACTGACCTGTTTTCAACAAGGAACTCGGAAAGATAATAATGTCTCCACAAGCTAATCCTGAAAGCCGAAGCCGCTGCAGCCACTGAGGGCTGTGAAACGCCATATATGCTGTAAGTCACGGTTTTATAATGCTAGTTTAACACATATGCTTCAGAAAACATCGTTTTGTAAATAAGCACAATTATGGAATATACTGTATATGTGTCGTTATACATTAAATGCAATACAAATAACATACAATTTGTATATGCAGCAGTGAAACCGATAGCCTGGCTAATTTGTAAACAGAAATAGCCCGAAGATCCAGACAGAGATGAAATGGTGTTTTTATTCATTAGTGATAAAATTACTGGTGTGGTTTAGCCAAAGACAAAAAGCTCTGGTCAGTCATTCGTCACGTCTGACAAATTTTGTGTGACACGGAGCTGAAATTCCCGACAAATTAACAAATGCAGTAGCCTATATTTCTGATGGGATATGAGTGTTTAGGAAGTGGACTGTGGGTCATCGTGTGTCATTTCGGGTCTTTCATTCCCTGCTCATTATGGCGCGGTTTCAGACTTAATCCCGCATAACTATTCAATCATTTTTATGGACCAATTTATCCGATTCCACCAAAAGCGAAGCCCGATGACGGGCCCAGAGTAATATTCCCCTGTCTGAAGCACGGTAAGTATTTCTCAAGAGCTACACATTAAAATGTAGTCTTATTATATTGTTGTTCGCCTGACTCTTTGATCCAAAGGCTTCATTTTTGCGTATCCACTTACAGGGACGCTTTTCATTTGGAGGTACTCAGATCAAGCACCTTGCTAGAAAAAATATCTTTCCGGGAAATCTCCAAACGCCACGCTCATTGTCTCCCTCTTAATAATATTAATTTCGTATAATTTAAAGTTTCTTTTTTCTTTCGTGACACTGGGTAATATGCGATCGGGGGGGCTCAGCACTCGGGGGCTCTTACATGCCATATGCGTAACAGCTGGCTAATGAACTCAGACGCCCCGATTTCTCTGCTCATAAAATCTGGCTTTCCCCGCAACACTTATTTCTTTCGCTTTTTCAGACACAATAATCTACTTTGCCGTGGTGGAGCGCCTGGCTGCGGCTTCATTGCAGCCGCAGCTTCCTCGCTGAGGATCCCCGCATCGGGCTGCAAAGACCGGCAGGTGTCCACTTTCTGACTCCAGCCCCTTTGCTGGTGAGCAGCTGCAACCTGGAGGAGCATCGCCGAAGAGCATCGCAGGCTCCAGGAGCTTCCCGCAAGTTCCTGATGTAATCGGGGGTTTTGAAGTTTCCACCACACCGCCATAGGCGCCGCCGATGAGAAGCACTTTCCATTTCAGGTCCCAGGCACGATGAAAGCTCCCTTTGTAGGAGTTATTCTGTATGGGATTACAGGTAAATGGGTTGGATTAAAGGCTGGGTTAGGTCATCCTGCATTCATCTCAGTCGGAAAATATCCCGTTAACCACTCATTTGTACTCGACATGCGCTTGGACTATAGCCGTCTCGCCGTTTTCCAGCTGAAAATAATTTAACTTTATTATGTGCAAATCCTTTACAACGCTTGTTGAAATTCCAGCGGTTTTATTTTTAACGAGGGTCTAAAGGCTGATGAATTTGTCTGTGAGTTTGATTTGCTGTCTTAGTACACCAACAGCCCGGGCTGTGTATTTATTGCTGGGTAATGCAGACCGACTCACAGCAATTCAGATCGATAGCTTTATTTTATTGGTCCCCACTGGAATTTCCACCTGGAAAGTAAGTTGCGTTTTGAATGACATTTTAATAATTAATGACCATGTGTACATTTCACATAAAATGCCGCGCTTTTAAGACTTTACAGTGTATAAAATATCGTTATATTTTATGAATTAAGGAGTCTCACTCGTTGTGTAATTAAAATCAATGTTCCGTTTTAAACCCAGCCGAAACCAGCAAATAATAACACAGTGTCTCAGCTAATATGAATTAAACTCAGATATTGGTCATTATTCATAAGCCACTGGTAGAGTTTCGAAGAAAAACTGGGGCGGTGGTCCCCAAGAGTTAAAATGTGTGATCTCTGTTACATTGGTACTGTCACTTGTGTCGTGTGTACAATACAACTAGGCTACTATATTTAACTTGCGTCTGTAAACTAGCATAAAACGTCATGACACGTCTTTTAGTAAATATTGTAACCTTACTCTGCTATCTGAATTTTTCATTGACTAGTTGTATATATACGTAGTTTTTATGCGTCTGCTTATTCTGGTGCTTGAAACCCTTCAAAATTATTCATGCACCAATGTAAATTTTATAAAGAAATACTGATTTCAGAACATTTTTAGGTAAGAAAATCTGCTGGATTTTCTTAGACACGGTAGGTTTACTTTACTTTCATGATAACGGATACTTTTGGCATTCTTGCCAGACTAATTAATGCCACCAAAAACCGGCTGAAATTAAATGGTAGTCCAAGTAAGAACTCATTATGATATTACTGGGGAATTCTTAGTATTGGACAGAGTCAGTATGCTCTCAGAAAAATGGTAAAAATGTCAGCCTGTCACTGGGGCTGTACTCTCAAAGGTCTGCGAATTATATATATCTTGAGGGTACAGCCCCAATGACAAGCAAAGCCGCAAATTTTTACACTTCTGTCTGAACGTATAGTACTTCTGGTTGATTTTGCTGTTGATCTGTTAATCTAACTCTGTGCTACGTTACAGATTGGATTCTGTCGGGAAGCATGAATTTGCGAGGTGTGTGGGTGTGGGGGGGGGGGCCGGGGGGCGGGTGAA
>JABFEA020000017.1:4642030-4654434 GCA_019775915.2 Cyphomyrus plagiostoma | reverse complement strand
CGTCCCCTGCCGGGCCCCCGCCTGGCGCCCGGGGCGGGTGGGGGGGGGGGGGGCCTGCGGGGCGTGCCCTGCCTGGGGGCGGGGGGTTTGGGGTACCATTGCCAGAGCCATCCGCCAGCTGCACTGAGCCGCTGTGCTGGCAGTCGATAGGCTATCAGATTTTCATTGCTGTTATCGCTGCTGTCCTCTTACGCCAGTGCTGAACATGCTGGTGTCACTCAGTAGTGAGACATTTCTAATATACTGGCAACAGAATCTTTGAGATTCACCCTGTTTTATGTCAGTGTAAAATGTAGGCATTTCTTATAAATTCATTTTTGATGTTATTATGTTAAGCTGTTTGCTCAAATTGTCTGTACCTGGAGAAGAACATTAATCCAGGGGCTTAACGCTCTTCCCAGTTATGATTCAAGGCAATTATTAATACATATTAGCTACTACTACTAATATTATTACTAATATTATTATGCATTTCTGATAAGTGCTTTGTATTGATGTAGCTAAAAATTACAGTACCAGTAAAAATGACTGTACACACCTTCTTTTAATGCATTTCTATTTATTTTAGTTATATTATTCATTTTATAGAAAAAAGGCAATAAAGTAATACATATTAAATATTGCAACAACCAAGAAAAGTGTTCAGCATCTCAAAATTTTCTCCAGTTTCAAACTCCCCAAATAGCCCCCTTTTGCTTCGATGCCATCATTGCAGACTCTTGGCAGTCTTTCAGCCAGCTTCCGGATGTAGCCACCTGTAATGCTTCTCCAACAGGCCTGAAGAAGTTTCCACAAGTTCTGGGCACTAGTTGGCTACCTTGCTGTTACTCTTTGGTCCAAATAATCCCAAACCAGCTCATTAGGGCTCAGTTCAGGGGACTGTGGGGCCACGTCATCTGTCACTGCTCCCTATCTCTCGCAAGATAATACAGTGTATTTACATATTCGCATGGTGTGCTGAGGGACATTATTTTGTTGCACAACAAATGACTTTTGTCAGATGAGTCCAGAATTCATTCATACTGTATTTGCCCTAATTGAAGCTCTGAAAGGGGAGCTTGCCATGCTGTGATTTGTAAAGTAATCAATCCACATCGTAGCTGCCATTTGCTATCATGAAGGCATGAAATCGTACTCTAAGGTACATGCATTAAACACCCACCGATCCAGCTGTGAATCAGGACCACAGTTACAGGGACATATTAAATCTTTTTTAAACTTCCTTACATTTCCATTTGAAATGGAAATTAAATTTGAGTAGGGATGGCATTGAAAAAATATTGAAGAAGCCAAAGTTAAATTAATATGATTTGAATAAGAATGGAGTTACTGGACTGATTTTAATTAAAGTCACCAAAAACACATCTTGACTGAGAGGGTGAGAATTCTTTAGTTTTGGTGCTACTGAGAGAACATACTGTCTGAAGTACAAAGTGAAACATTTCAGTATAACTTTCCTGTTGGCACTGTACTGTAGATCTTGTTTCATTTGCTGCCCTTCTTTCCAGTCGCATTAGCCACATATAACAGCTCTGAAGACAAGTCTGAGTGCCAGCTTGGATATTTCCCCTGTGGGAACTTAACCACATGCCTCCCTCAACTGCTGCACTGTAATGGAGAGGATGACTGCGGCAATCAAGCTGATGAAGACGACTGTGGTGAGACGCCCGCTGATCCCCCATGATCTCTCATACTAGTGATGGACAAAATGATGCTTCATGAACCATTTGCTGTATTTTCTTATGCCACTAGATGGTGCTCTTTGCTCAAAAAAGAGCACAAAGCATGCCCCAAAGCTAACCAAGAGCACCATCTAGTGGGTTAAAAAAATACAGCAAATGGTTCATGAGGCCTCCTTTTGCCCCCACCCCCAGTGTAGTGATTGTTTGTAGCCAACAGGGAGCTACCAAACCCCTGGGGGGGAAACACAAATACGTGGTTTGAGTAATGCTAAGCACTGCCGTTGGGAACATCAGACAGGACCATGTGACACAGTGATGAAAGACACAAGAATGGCAGGAAAATGCTAGGGGGCAGGGTTAAACAGGAGGAGTGGGAGCAGTGTTAATTTGGGGGGGTGGGAGCTGGGTTAACCAGGGTAACAGAGATGAATGGAAGCAAAATCTGGCTTCAGCATGGGAGGATGCAAAATACTCAAAAATTGGTCTATAGAAGGTTATACAGGTGAAGATCTGGGCATGAGAAAAAATAAAATTCTGTGTTATACAAAGATTGGGGGGCGGTGTGTCTGTGATCTCAGGGTCGGCAGGGTGATGTCATCGTTGGTCGCTGAGCAAGGCCCTTAACCTCAGTTGCTGCAGGAAATCCATGACCCTGCTTTTGGAAAAATGCATGTTGCTTTGGGTAAAAGTCGGCTAAATAAATAAAATGTAAAACTCAGCATGAAATGAATGACTACGCCCATTACCTAACATCACACTTTAGGATACCCACCCCTACATATAACCCCAGACTTTTTGGGGTCTGGGGTAAGAACAGACATGTCCCCCATTACAAAATCATACTGACCAGTGACATCCAGGGTCTGATCAGGTTTCCTACACAGCAAATTGATGTCGGTAACATGAAAATGAGTTTGTTGCTGTAGACAGGTGGAACCTGAGAGCAGGACTCATTAGTGGCATGATGTCAATTAAAAAATCATTATTGTAATAGAAATGTCACAATTTGCATAATTACCACAAAGGCAAGCTACCCATAGGGGAAGCAGAGAAAGGAATTTGATGCAATGCCTTCCAACGCTCATCAAAGTCTCCATCTATCAAACGCTTCCTGTTGTGCTGGTATTAATAGGGCTAAATGCTTTGTAATGCGTTGGAAACTGTCAGATTAATGAGAGTGAGACTTGTGTTGAGTGCAACCTGGATGTTCACAAATGCAGCAGGAAAATGTGATTCATGTCAGGTTTTCATAAGAGTGCATGTCAAAATGTCATGGAGATACAAAATGATGAAGACTGCTTAAAATCTGCCAGGTACAGACACGTACAAAGATAATCAGTGGGAACGGCGTAAATGCTAATCCCTGCTGGTAAGGAGACATTTGCATCTGAAGTAAGTCGAAGGAGATGGGAGAAGGTGATAATTTATTGGCAGATTTCTCCAAAAATGTGCTTTTCTTCACAAGCAGCTCTGATCACTGAAAAAAAGAAACACATTAATGCCATCCGTATGTCATTGTGCATAAACTGCACTGACCCAGATGATGCACTTTCACTATGAAGCCCGGTGTTGATCCACTGCAGGTCTGATCCCCAGCTGTCTCGGTCGGAAGGGATGACGTGGAGGAATTACGAAGCAGCAAAGGTCATTAGTGTTGGGACAGCGCTGGAGGGCATTTCACAGTCTAAATATTTAATGCTAATCACCAATTTCTGATGAAATGTCCTTTCTTTTTGCGCCAGTCTGGAGTTCTGTGTCTTCATCTAGCTTACATCATCCCTTGGTTTTGAATAATATGATCTGGAGGGATACCAAGCCAGGTCCAGAAACACGGTGCAGGTGGGAGACGACTCCATCACAAGGAGAAAACACAAAAATATAATGCTCATATTCAATTACCTATTTACTGAATTTGAGGAAGCACTTCTTTACACGGCGTGTCGTTAGAGTATGGAATAGTCTTCCTGCTAGTGTAGCGGAAGCTAAAACTCTGGGTTACTTTAAATCAGAGCTAGATAAGATTTTAACAACTCAGAGCTATTAGTTAAGTTCTCCCCAAGCGAGCTTGATGGACCGTTTGGCCTCCTGTCATTTGTACATTTCTTATGTTCTTATATACAAACTGGGGTGTATCCTAGTGTCCTAATCTGTCTGTTTTAGCACCCCCATTCCTGACCAGGATAAACATTTGGACGGATGGATGTATGGATGGATGGATGGAGAAGTAATGTTGCCATTTGATGAAACAACATTTTTAAAAGTGTTAGAATAGGAATCATATGGAATAAAGGGAGATGGGCTGTACTGTATATGTGCGGGGGCATATTCTCCCATCTGTGGTTGAATTGAATGACCCTCTGAAATTACATTCTAAAACATGGAAACAATTTCCAAAGCATACACATATTATGGGAATGAGTAGCCAATTGCATAATTTTAATAGCTAACCTTCTATTTTAATAGCTAGCTAACCTTAATAATTTTAATAGCGTTGCTCACCTTCCTTTTATGCTGTGTAAATATATCCCATCTTTAATGAATGAATTAAATGAATGAATTCATTAATATAGCCTATTTTGTACTGATCACCGCCACTTGGGATACAAATCTGCAGCCTGCCAACCGAGCGCAATTTGCTCCACTTAATAAGCTCTTATTGTGGAAAATGTCTTGCATATTGGGCCTGATATTGATGAGCACTAAACCGATACGAGTAAAAACGCAGTGTAGCAAGCGCTTATCCTGGGACATTATACTGCAGCCCCTGGACAAAATACCTTATTCAGGATGTGTGGGTGAATTTTCTACTTAAACTCTTCCTGAAAAACAGTTCAGTTTTATTATTAGTGTTCTTTAATGGCAAAATGTAGCTATATACTATTTTGATATATGTGTGTACTTCATATTGCATGCAATTTGAATAAGAATTCAATTTGCAATTTATTTTTTTAGGTGATAACAATGGATGGCCCCATCTATTCGACAAATATTTTGGAAACCTTAATAACAAGTCTGGTAACAAGTCAATGAAATGCTGTAAGTATGGCTGCAAATTGTTACCACCAGCACCACGTAAGACATAGTATGCAAACAAAATTACACAGACAAGGGCTCTATAAAGCTGCCCCTGCAGACTAACTTTAGTACTTAAATTGATTAGATTAGTACAATCTATCTTAGTCCCCCAAGACCCTGTGCGGGATAAATGGGTGGAAAATGGATGGGTGTGTGAGTTGATCGTTTAAGTGATTAAATAAAATCAGAAAAAGTACAAATGCAGGTCTTACATGGGCAGACCTGAGAACCATCTATGTTTTGCCCACCGCACACGGAGAGCAGAGAAGACGCAGGAAGCCGGAAAATTGGTGAACACAGGCTTTAATTAGATGAAAGGCAGGCAGAATGCATGGACAATACACGTACCATGACAATGACCGGACTGGGGAAGCAAACGGAAACGCGGACTAAATACAATGAACTAATGACAACGATCAGGGACAGCTGGTAAACACGGGCAATCCACACCGGGTTAACGAGGGGGCGTGGCACACAGGAGGAGCGGACGATCGGGGCGTGACAAAAGTAAATTACCTGATGAGGTGGATTCAGTTCTTCTGCAGGCCTGTTGCACTGTAAGCTTGTTCATTGCACTGCATCAGCATATGTCAGATCAGTCTCTACCTGACCAGCAGGTGTCGCTGGTCACCCCTTTCCTAGTGTTTGAGTTCATGGTTGTGACCTTCACCTGTGTCTCAGTATTCCCAGCCCTAATCTTTGGTTATGTATTTAAGCGCCTTACTGCCTTCTCTGTTCCCCAGTCGGTCATTGTGTGTCTGTAGCTGTTGTTGCCCTGTGTTTGCTGCTGTTTGCCCATGTCTGTTCTTGTGTTGCTCCCTGCCTTTCTTTTGGTCACATACCTGCTTTGTTGTTGACCCCTCATGTTTCCTCTTGTTTCTTGTTTTTTTTTTTAGCAAAAATAATGTCCCTTGTTTGTTGGAGCTGCAATGTGCATCATCTCTTCCTGCCTGTCTGTCTCGGGTCTAATCAGGCCTTGATAATTATTCTCTGTGGAGGGCCAAATCTTCGCCATGTTAACAAGGCTCATCTTTTTAATGATTATTTCCATGTCTTACATACTGAACAAAATTTTCTTTTGTTGAGAAAGCTCATCTTTGTGTGACAGTATGTAAGTAGCAATTGTATTTGCAATTATTCATGGGACTTGAACATTTTATTATCAACTTATTTTAATTGTTAGGCAGAATGGCCCCCTCTCCTGTAAATTTCTTATGTTCTTAATAATCACATGGGCTAGTAAAAATATCTCCACCGGTTAGCTTTTGTCTCGGTTTAGTCTAAAACCTTCCTCCGTGTCTCCAAGTGCTCGGGGCCGTTCCAAACCCCTGTCTCTGCAGAGACCTGGAACTGGACTGCGATGATGCCCGTCTTCGCACAGTCCCATCAGCATCGGTGAACATTACTATGCTGTGAGTTTCACGTTGCCCTGCCGTCTTCCAGGGATGGTGCTTTAAACAGGTCCTGAATATAATGTCCTGCGTTGTCCTCAGGTCCCTTCAGCATAACAGACTGAGGAAGCTGAATGCTGACATATTCTTACAATATCAGAACCTTCAGAAACTGTAAGTTCCTAAAAAAGAGCCAATAAATTTGTACTGGGGTTGTCACCGTGATGAATTCTGATGGACATTTTGATCAAAAATTTCTATTATGGACACTGTATATAAAAACCATACCTACGCAGTTGTTTTTTTCCCATAATCAACACACTTTCCACAGACATGTTTCTCCAGGCATGTACAGGTCGACAATTCCTGGTACAAAGTACGAGATATAAGTTTTATTTTCCACTGCATTATCAAGTAAATAAAATAATCATGACTCTCTTTGAAAATCTAGAGATAATAATATGAAGGCACTAACCTGCTGCCTTTACACCGTAAATTCATTACATTTTCTTCCCAGATGTTTGAATTATATCTTTGGATAAGGAAATGTTTCAGTTGCTGTTGGGGTAGGTGTGATGACCGCGTGCAGGGCCAGTGAACGGGGAGCGGGGAAGCAGGGTGGGGCACGCGGAGATCCAAAACACGGGGGTTTATCGCTGGCAGAACAACACGGTAAAAACGTCTATGACTGACCTGGGGAAACAGACTTGAATGCGGACTGAAATACACAAGACAAGCCGAAATGACAGGAAACAGCTGGTCACAGTGGGGATGCACGCGAGGGTAACGGGGTGGGCACGGCACGTGAGAGGGATGGACGGAGGGATGTGACAGTAGAATCTATGCCATGAACCTAAGTGTGTATTGTGTACCAAGTGTATGTCTGCCTGATGGAAACAAATGCACCTTTTACTTTGAATATTTTCCCACACATAAATAAATTTCAATGTAGCTGCCTAGAACAGACATATAGTGCTGACATATTGTCATTATTCATATATACAGATATCTGCAGCACAACAGAATTCGAGCTGTGCACCCGAACGCGTTCAGAGGACTTTATAATCTAACAAGACTGTGAGTCTTCATTTATTATTGTACTTCCTTTGCAAATATAGCAGCTATAAAACTAATTTCGTTGAACTGAAATTGAAAGTAGTTTATGCATTTTGAAGCTCATAATTATGATATGCATTTAAAAGACCATTTATGTATCAGATCTTGGAAGTGATTTCTTTTCATTTTGATGTGCAGTTTAAATTATACCCATGATTCAGTAATATTGCTAAAACTGCCCACTTCCAAGGTGACCACAAATCTCCTAAGATCAGAGCTCCTTGAATATTAGTTAAGTGCGTCCTGAAGCTTCCTTGATATTTGTTTTTAGCTTATCCTGATCCTAGGTTAAAAGTCTGAAAAGTTTGAAAATGATTATGTATCATTATTCACCCCTGTGATAGCAGTTTGGACAGTCCTGTCACCCTGAGCAGGGCGAGCAGTCTGGAGATGTGTACAGGAATGGATGTTTTTAATGTAATCGGATGATGGATGTCCTTGACTTTATTGTCTGTTTTGGACTATGCGGCTTGTTGCCATAAAATGGATTAAAATGCATTTATTCTTGATTCATTCCATTTTCTTTTTCTTCAGGTATTTGAGTTACAATAAAATATCTACTCTCAAGCCAGGCACATTCAGGGACCTTCACAAACTGGAATGGTTGTAAGCTCTCCAAGGCATTTCTTGTTGATATTTGCTGATTTCATTGATTGTTTTGTTTATAGTTATTAAACATATGGAAGATAGAGAATAAGGAAGAAACCACCTACAAAGGAGAGCGATTGTGTCACATCACATGACCCGGCCACCTGACCATGCCACATCACATGACCCAGCCACCTGGCCATGTCACATCACATGACCCGGCCACCTGACCATGCCACATCACATGACCCAGCCACCTGGCCATGTCACATCAACTGACCTAAACATGGCAGAAATGATTTTGGCCAGAGAATGAAGCAGAGAGTAAGGCTGCTGTGAGAGCTCAGCATGTATATGGGAGCTCCGTCAGGACGGCAGAAAAAGCATCCCAGGAGGAGGCCTCAAGAGGTTGAACTTTGACACATTGTCACATGAAAGAAGGCACTGAACTGGGCACAGAAATCGAGATGGAGAAGAAACCATTTAACTCTTCCTCAGAGTTCCCAGAGCTGTATGAGCCGAGCCAACAACGAAAAGACAGCAGCGCATTGAGAGCAAACTCTTTTTTTTTTTTTTTTTTTTTAATGGATGCGCAAACTCCGCAGCCCGTGCCGCCTTCGGTCTGAAAGCCGCCTTAGATTTTGGTAACTGCTGCAAACGCGGATTCGCTCTAATGCCCGCCCGACTTGCTGATTTTTGTTATGCTATCTCAGCTGTGTCTGTCTTCCACAAGACTCTTTTTACAGGTTTTGATTAGGAGCTTGCGGGAGGCATCTTACTGCTGGAGCTCATTTAAGATCCTGTGTTCTGTCCTGGATCAGGAGCGTTCAGCCAGTGCTAGCTCACTTGTCACTCACCGGGCTGTTAGTGGGAGGGAATCCAAACTAAAAATCATGTGTTTATATCTAAGTCTCCTTCAGGTGTCTTAAACCATGAGTGTTAGCTTATCGGTGGCAGTTCTTTCCAGGGTTTTGTAGCTACGACCAGGAGCTGTCATGAGACCGTTGGACCACCATTTCATCACAGCTCTGGTACTTCATGTTGCCGGAGTTGAGGTTGAGGAGGCCTGATATACAGCCAGCTGACAAGCTCAGTGAGATGAAGGCACAACGGTTTGCAAAATGATGCTCTTTCACTTCCCTGCTATTGACGGCTGCTGGAGATGGTTCAGAAAGGAGTTACCATAGGATTGTCCTGGCCCTCTGCTGTGGGAGATAATTGCATGCCAGAGTTCAGGATCTGCTCTGCTGTCTCTCTGATTCTCTTAAGCTGTGAGCTGCAGATTTTCCCCATAGTCTTTCACGTTGCTGCCTTCTTTGAAATTACTGAGCTGCTGCACAATCTTCAGTTTCAAATGGTCTAGCATCGATTGTGATGGATTATGGGATTTCATTGTGGAGTGCAAGGCTCATGAATTGTCTGTAAATCTGACTATGGCTACGACGTGTGTTAAGAAGGCTTTTTTATTAATTAGCCGATAATAGAAGGGCCTCAACATTTTTTTCTTTCATTTCAGGACAACAGCTTCACGTGTAGCTATTTAAGGAACCTTAGAGAAAATCAATGACTTCATCTTACCAGTTTTACTCAAGTTGTCTTTGTAGGCACCATTGTCCAGTTTTTCTATATTCTACAATACATTAATTTTGGACTTGAGAAATAAATTAATGTTTTGGTCTAAATGGTAATATGACAAATATTGTGCTAAGAAACGGCTATCAAAGAAGTGCAATGTTTTTCATGTCACTGAAAAACCACAGATACAAAAGATTTTTTTATTTGCAAGATCAGAGAAAGTTTCTTAAGGACAGGAATATCTTGTTTTCCATGTACAACTGTGGCTGTTCACAAGAAATATCTTTCTTGGTTCTAGAAAGCATGAAATGTGTAAATGCAGTCTGATTTTTGATTAGCATTTGTCTTACACAAATACGCTCTGTGTCTGGTCATAGCTACACTAATAGTCTTACCAATAGCCAGTGCCTCTCTTTGATTCATGTAGCCTTGCTGCTAGTTCATACTTAGCTTTTTCACCATGGAGTGTCTTTGCAATGCTAAAATAACTAAAGACACAACAGCTATTTGGGTATTTCTGTCCCAGTTTCAGGGTTGCAGGGAGCCCAGAGCTATTTTGTGTTCATCAGAACATGTGTGTTTTAAATTTGCATCCACCGCATTATAAATATTCCCAGATGTAAACATTGACGTGGGCTGCCTGAATATTAAGGAGAAAATGATTACTGATTATGATTACTGATTACTTTGATAAAGGACTGAAATTCATTCCAAAACCAGTGCTTTTATTACTGAATGACCAGTAATTAACCCATGTGATGTTGTTCATCATTGTGTTTGATATTACAGGATACTGGAAAACAACAAAATCAGTCAGATTTCACCCATGGCCTTCTCAGGATTAAACTCACTGGTCCTTTTGTAAGTTTTACCAGTATTTTTTATGAAGCAATGCATTATTGAATAATAAATAGGGTTTATATAATAAGTAGGGGTGAATGAGTTCTACTTTTTGAATTATTTTTTTGTGTTTTTTAGGGTGTTGCTGAATAATGCCCTAGTACATCTGGATGACATCTGTCAGGGGATGCCCAGACTGAACTGGCTGTAAGTTAAATTTTGAAAATTACTGCACATTTGAGCCTTATCTTAGTATCTTAAGAGGACAGATGCAACATGACGTCAATGAAAGTCGTAGTGATGGACAAAATGAAACTTCTTGAACCATATGCTGTATTTTTTGACTCCACTAGATGGTGCTCTTGGTTTACTTTTGGACATGCTCTGTGCCCTTAATGTGAACAAAGTACACCATCTAGTGTAGTCAGAAATATAGCAAATGGTTCATGAAGCTTCATTTTGTGTGTCATTAGAAGGTAGTTAGGTAAATGATTGCAAAGCCCATCCTGTGATTTCAAAGCATGTGAATTTACATCAAAACTCTGTGTTTCAGTGATTTGGAAGGTAATCGTATAGAGAGTGTTGGGAACGTGTCACTCTGCTCCTGCCACATGCTGACCGTGCTGTAAGTCTGCGCTTCTCACTTTGAGTATGATCTGAACAAAAGCAGACTTGTTTTATCCTCATCTTAACGAAACAAATAATCGACCCTGCAAATCCATAGGTAATTAGTTTCATTCAGACAACAGTAAAGAACAGTTAACTTAATATACTTCGACACGTATGTTTCATAGCGTCCTGCAACGTAACAGAATCTCCCGTTTAGATGAAGGAGCCTTCTTACCGCTGCAGAAGCTAGGCGAACTGTGAGTCATCATTCTCCTTGGTGCCTTTACATAAATTGTTGTATTTACTACAATCATAAGTGTGGTTATGTATAGCCTGGTGTGAGATGTGGAGGGTTAGCATGCTAAGCCTGTCATCAGAAGGTCGCCAGCTTAAATCCCAGAGTCGGCAGAGAGATCTCACCATTGAGCCCTTGAGTGAGACCCTTAACCAACCAATAGCTCCGGGGACTGTCTCACCTGATTACTCAAAGTATTCATTTCTTTTGATAAAACCGTCCGATAAATACAATGGAATAATACATGTACAAAATTAATCAGAGCTGGTAATGTAACACTGCTGGTTTCTTTAAAAGGGATGTTGACATGGTTGTTGTTTGAGATTTGTATTTTCTCCCATATTTTCTCAGAGATTTGTCCAGCAACAGAATTGAAAATATCCCTGAAAAGCAGTTTGTCAGTCTCACTGATCTTCTCCAACTGTAAGTCTCTCAAGAAACATGTTTTTACGAAGTTCCAAATGATTGAATTCAGTGGTTATGCTAGTGCATTTCAAAGATATTGGATTTCAAAATGTAGTTCTTCCCCTGAGGCCTGTTAGCTAACTGTGCCCTTATATGGTCTGCAGAGTTACAACTGTTGGTCAGTTTTTCTGCTTGTATTGCTTAGAAACATTTCATACAACCCCATTGTCGAGTTACAACTGGACCACTTTGCTAAGCTGAAGCAGCTGAAATCCCTGTAAGTCATGTTTTTCTATTATTAATTTTTAGTGGTCAGTGGATCATAAAGTAAAGTATAAAATTAACAATTTTACAAAATGTGAATATACCCTTAATAATTGGTCAGAAATTCCTTTGTAAACTGATGACTTTTATGTAAAAATCCAGTACGGATGAATAGGTGATTGAAGTCGATGTTTCTGACTTTAGTGGGATTGAGTCCAGGATAAAATGTGCTGTCATGATTCCTAGGAGCATAGAAGCAATAGAGATTGGGAACATACAGAGAAGAATGTTTCAGCCGCTGAAAAGTCTGACTCATATGTGAGCATACAACCTATTTTCTAAAATTCGTCTCCTAAAAGCTTTTTGCATAATTATAAATCAAATATGCTAATATATCAGGCTTCATATTTGATTAAGGCTTTATTTATTAAAAGCCAGTGGATTTTGTGATTACTGGGGGGTTCACTGCCTTTGATTAACTACGTTTGCGCCGGGCGGGGGGGGGGGGGGGGGGGGGGGGGGGGGGGGGGGGGGGGGGGGGGGGGGGGGGGGGGGGGGGGGGGG
>JABFEA020000017.1:4612114-4626444 GCA_019775915.2 Cyphomyrus plagiostoma | reverse complement strand
GCAGGCCGTGGTCATAAAGGGATGGACATGGTCAGCAGCGATAGTCAGGCTGTGACATTTAAACGATGCTCAATTGGCACTAAGGGACCCAAAGTGTGAAACAAAATATCCTCCACAGTCCACACCATTACAGCACCATCACCAGGCTGAGTTGCTGATATAAGGCAGAATAGATGCGTCTTTCATGTTATTTACACCAAATTGTGATCCTACCAGTTGAACGTTGCAGCAGAAATCGAGTCGCATATGACCATGCAATGTTTTTCCAGTCTTCCATTCTCCAGTTTTGGTGAGTCTGTGCCCACTGTGCCTCAGCTTCCTGCTGACAGGAGCACCCAGTGTGGTCGTCTGCTGCTGTAGCCCATCTGCTTTGAGGTTCAATGTGTTGTGCGTTCAGATGATCTTCTGCATACCTTGGTTGTATCGAGTGGTTATTTGAGTTACTGTTGCCTTTCTATCAGCTTCAACCAGTCTGGCCATTATTCTCTGTCCTCCATCAACAAGGCTTTTTCTCCCAGGGAACCGCCTCTCACTGGACATCTTTTCTTTTTCGGCACATTCTCTGTAAACCCTAGAGATGGTTGTTTCTGAAAATCCCAGTAGATCAGCAGTTTCTGAGATACTTATTGCAGCCCACATGGCACCAATAACCACGCCACATTCAAAGCCAATTAAATCACCTGTCATCCCCGGTCTGGTGTTTGATGTGAACATTGACTTAGGATCCCCACCCCTATGACCTGAATCTGCATGATTTTATACTTTGTGCCGCTGACATCAGGGGTGGACAATTCGGTCTCGGGCGCACCCGGGACGACTGGTTTTCAACTGTGGGCGACTGGTCATGGTTACGTAGAGTAACTGCCGGATGACCCAAAACTATCGATGTGCGGGTGACCAAATTAATTTTATTCAAAGGTTTTTGTCGCTCAGTGTGTACTGAATAAATCTACGGAAAATAATTTCAAACAATTACAGCAGATTATGTACGATGATGGCCGATTTGTGATTGATGATTTGGGAAAGTATTATCGTTAGTCTACATGATGCCCGCCGAAGATGAACGGAGATTCCCAAGCAATGCCGATCGGACTGGTGAGTCTCGCGCTACACAGGGATTACAGTGTAGTGATAGTATTGTGCATGCAATAGTATACCGGTGTCTGATTCATGTATCTGGGCAAGACTTCGTCCGATTTCCCAAGCCCCTGTGACATGAGTACAGAAGTTTTCGCCATGTTTTTTAACAAAGTGCATGCTAGACTTGGAACGGTCTTTCATTCACGTGTCGTCAGTGGATTGTAGATTATTCGCGAGAACCGATCGAGGTGACAGTCATGACAGTTGATATGCCGTGTGTGTACGTTTTGTGTACGTGCATATTCAGCATTTTGTGGATTGCTGTGATTCATGTGGTGTTTTCTCTTGGTTGTCAGAAGAAATAATGTGTATCGTCTGTCTGCCAATGTAATATATATTTTTCAATACTGGTTTTCAATAGAAAATTATTTTTCTGGCAGGTATCAATAATTGGATATTTGTCAATGCTGTGACCTCCAGAAAATGGATACTAGTATATTCGTCTTGAACAAAGTCAACCTATCAGTACTCAGAAATCAGCATATTACTGAGACAGAAAAATGATAAATTTCAATACCTGAAAACCTACATGCACTTGAGGCAACAAAAACACAAAACGGGACGAGAAGAATAGTTGTGAACCATGAAATTTATTATCTAGTGTTTTTGTAAGGTGGGCGACCAGATTCTTTGGATGTGGTCACCCAACAAAGGTCTCCCAGGCCATGTGTGTGTGACCACAGAAAGAGCTGCTGGGGTCCCACTGGGAGACCACCTTTGAACTGGAATTGTCCACCCTGTGACATGTGATTGGCTGATCAGATATTTGTTTCAAAGAGCTGTTAAACAGGTGTAGCTAATAAAATGGCCATGGAGTGTATATATCAAAATTGAGAGCTTTTCTTCAGTCATGGAGTTAAAAGTCCTGCTGTTGAAACCAGCTATATGTCCTGCCAGCAAGTGCAGTGAATCTAATGCAAATTGATTCAAGAGGTTCTTTAGCCTTTGTCCTTAGATTTGCAAATCAAAATTGCGGAATAGGGTTTCTGCACAGCTGAAATGTTATTTTCAAAAAGCATTCAGACATCGCTTTAAACAAGAAGCCCAACCAATTTGGCAAAGGCTCCTAATCTCCCTCCCCTACACTGTCATCAGCAGGCAATGAAGGTCCAAAGCCAAAGGACGTCTTAGACATCCCGGCCTCCCTGGTGGTCTTGCTAGTACTTATGTCGTCTTTCGTCCAAGAACACTCTCCCTCTGCCGCACCTCTTTCCATTTGGTATAGAATCTCTGTAATTCATTACGTTGGGAGCTTAGTCTTTCATTTTCCAGCACAGTCATTGTGTCGGTGCCCTGTTGATACAGTGCACCAGTGCAGTTAATTTCTCCCTTTTCAACCCAAAATGCATTTTAGTTGCTCTTCTTGGAAAAATCTGCCACCACCTTGATTGATTCAGGGACTCATCAGTGCTCTGTAGTTAGTGTGATCTCACTTTGGATTTAATTTGCTGTGAAAATGCAAGGTGACGGCCTGCACACGTGCAAGGTGTCTGTGCTCTGTCAGCTAACCGGTCTTATTCACGCATATGGTGTTGCTGCCTCTGCCTAGTGCTGAGCTAGTAAGTATTTTTGTCTAACATTACAGATGCTGATAACCAGCTAACCTTTAAGTTCCAAAGATCTGCAGGGGAACTAATGTCGATCAGGTTACTTCTTAAGATCCGACTTGGGAGACTGTAGCGAGGTTCTAAGTGACAACCAACAAAATCCTTTGTTCTCCAATGTGAAAAATGTCCAACTGTCTAATACTGTCATCTCCATTATTTTGCTAGTTATATCTTTAGGTCTGATGCTGCTGACTGTCAATATTGACTAAAGTCTAAATATCAACAGGCACTATCAACCAAGATTGATACATTGATACATACCCTGATGCTGATATATAGTACATCTCCACCTCTGCCTCAACAAAGCAAATCCTTCACAGGTCCCAGGTTTGCCTTCTCTCACCATACACTACTGTGCAATTTCAAA
This sequence comes from Cyphomyrus plagiostoma, assembly GCA_019775915.2. NCBI lineage: Eukaryota > Metazoa > Chordata > Actinopteri > Osteoglossiformes > Mormyridae > Cyphomyrus > Cyphomyrus plagiostoma. The sequence continues at coordinate 4,623,330 of JABFEA020000017.1, read as the reverse complement.
TGTAGCTGATAAATGCATAAGTGCTGCCCTGGTGGATTATGAAAAGCCCATTATATCATTTCTAGGTATACGCTGCACTCCTGCATTTACATTGTATTCCTCCAGTATTCTGTGAAACCTAAACTGCAGATTTACAGCATTTGTTTTAAGTAAGTAAACTCTTGAACTTTCTGCAGACCTGTGAAATATCTGCTGTGAATTCCCAGTGCATACATTCTTATGTTCCTGAAATAAATAATAGATCGTATCTGAATGAAAAGCCCTGCAGAGAGTATAGCGACCAATACAAACATATCTGCACGGTCAGGCGTGGGGCAGTGAAAGGCCGTGCTGCACATTTTAATGCAGAAAGTTCACTGTTATTGTTGGTTCTTGTCATAACCTGGGAATAACAGCTGCGAACCGTAGCTGTTCCAAAATCAACGATCGCTGCCTGATTCTTTGGACTGCGAGTGCAGATTTGGGGAAATTTTCACGGTCACTTACTTACCTGCTGGGATATTTTTCAGAAACGGGATGTACCTTCAGTTTCTGTTATTTATTGAGTGAAGATACTGACTTAAATATCATCTGTGGCTGGCTTGAATCCCTTATCTTGCTGTCGTGCTGTGATGCTGGTCCTTGCTGTACGCTCTGCTGGCTGGAAACCTAGACGTTGTCATGTAGTCAGTGGAGAGTCAACATTCACTGAACATACCAAGCATGTGCAACGCTTATGTCATCTGACATCAGCATTCCTTCAATGTTGTAAGCACCATGTCGCAGATTCTGCAGGTTCTTCATAACTGCCTGGTGCCACAGTGATGTGCACGTTAAAGCGGCTGTTGCGCGCATCCTGCCGCCTGCCGTCCTGCCAGCCTATGGGTTTGGCCGCAGAAGGAGTTTAGCTGGAACTCCTGCACTGCATGTGACGTCAGGTGCGTCGTGTATTAAGGGCAGTGATTCAGTGTGGAGTTGGAAGCTGCAGGAGCCGGATGCGGCTGCTGTGAGGAAGCGGAACGGCTGGGAATGGCTGCATGCAGCCTGCGAGGCACTGTTATCGCTGCATGTGAATTTCCCAGCTCTTTCGGTTGCTTATGGGGCTATTTTCATTTTTACCACTCATGTCAAGTACCTTGTTAATTTATTTTCGTACAGTTCTACCATCTGGCCATTATACTGCGGTGTATATGGTATTTTGACGGGCCTACAGCTGTACGAAATTTTATTTTTACATACGTTTACTTATTTTTAAAAATAGTGTGTGCGCAGTCTGAATCGGGAAGTTCTGTTTGGCTATGGTTTGTTTTGGGTACATTTTCAGCTGCTATTTTTGCTTTATAAATATTGCAATATTTACTGCATAAAAATCACATCACAATATTTGAAAAATTTTTCTTCGTCATGCAGCCTGAGTACATAAATTTAATTTTTGTAGATTATTTATACTGGTCATTTCATTGATGGGACCATCTCCCATTCCTCCTGTTGTGCTGCTTAAAGGGCTAATTGTTCATTGGACGGTGAAGAGCGTCTGCATGCGCGGAGAGCTGGAGATCTTTTTCTCATCATGCTTCACATAGCATCGCCGGAATGCTGCCAGCATTATTTAAACACACCGTCTCTTTCTGTTTTTGAAACAAAAAGACTGCACACTGGGGTCTTTTGAAGAATAGGGTCTTTAGTACGGTTTCCCTGAAATAGCACCCTGTTTTAAAAGACCCGTGATTGCAACAAAAGACCCAAGAGTGGAGGAATGTGTTCGCAGGATGAATGAGATCTCTTCATCAATATGGCCAGGGTGAATAGTCTGAAGTTTCAAACTCCTTTTACCTTTTGTGGATAATTCTCCAAAGCATTTCGAGTAACCCTAACATTTAAAAATTTGGATATTTTATATATTACTGCTATATATTATTTTCTTTGTTTTTTGCCTTTACTGAATGGATTGAGCTGAGCTGTTTGTTTGTCGCACGCTGTTTATCTACTGACTCCCCCTGGCACCCTCTGGGAAGCCATTATTCCCTTGACAGAAGCCCCCGTGTCCTTCCCACATATTACAGCCTGGCAGAAGTAAGCAGCCATCTCGGAGGAAAGTAAACATGGCTGGAAACGGAAGGAGGTCTCCTGCTCCTCTTGCTTAGTTTCCGCCCTGGTGCCTGACAGCCAAAATGGCCAGATGAAAGGGCTGGAATGGGAGAATGCGCATCAAGAATGCGTATGTGCTTCATTTTAGCCTGGAATGCAGGAATGCGACTCGCCTCCATTGTTTTGAGAATTATTGAGAATGGAATGAGATGCCATAGATGTATGAATGATGGGTGCATTTATTGGTGACATGGGCCCCGTAGACGGGCAAGGTGAGGTAATGAGGTTAGGAATGTATGTTTAAGGTCCCAGTATCGTCATGACGCCTTATATAGGGAGAATGACCCCATCGCTGGAGGTTGTTGTCATCTTTCAGATCATGACATGCGTCAGTCTCTGGTGAAGGCTCAAGTCCCTAGTGACTGTCCTGTATGTAGTACTGCCAGAGGTTGGGATTACTCTTGCGTTTTGGCGGCTGCAACCTGAATGTTTGTTTGGGGAAGGCATCGTACAGGAACTGCTAGTTGCATCGCTGTTCTTGTACACCTTGCGGTTTGGAGCAGAGCCATTTTAAATGTACACATATTAATCTGCAAATGTTGTGCACCTTTTTACAAGAAAACGATGGCACCGCCGTCCCACTGCTGGCTAGGGGCCAAGGTGACATTGTGCAGCCCAGATAGACCGGTATGGGCCGCATGTCACGGGACGCAATGCGGGTTTTTATGCAGGTGTCAATGGTGGGGGCTTTGCATGCCTGACTGCCAGAATTTCTGGAGTGTCCCCCGATAGCCCGTGCCCTGCGATTTACTGTGATAGGAGTGTTTCCCGATAGCCCGTGCCCTGCGATTTACTGTGATAGGAGTGTTTCCCGATAGCCCGTGCAATGCGATTTACTGTGATAGGAGTGTCCCCTGATAGCCCGTGCCTTGAGATTTACTGTGATAGGAGTGTTTCCCGATAGCCCGTGCTCTGCGATTTACTGTGATAGGAGTGTTTCCCGATAGCCCGTGCCCTGCGATTTACTGTGATAGGAGTGTGCCCCGATAGCCCGTGCCCTGCGATTTACTGTGATAGGAGTGTCCCCAATAGCCCGTGCCCTGTGTACCTGTTCTCAGTTTCAGGTTTGCCTGCAAGGTTGGCTTTGACACCATCTTGCTGGAATGCCGCAGAAATGCACGCAACTAGCGGCGCAGGTCAGGCGAGGGATATGGTTGCATGCCGCATGAGTCACCGCCGCAGGTCAGGTGACTCTTCCATCTCTTAACCTCTCAGCTCTGCCTCGATCAAATATTTATGTTAAAAGAGCAAATGCTCCCCCGACTGTTGTTCTTTCTGTGCTTAGCCGGCAGCTTTTTTATCCTTGGAAACATCTGGATGTCCTTAGTGTAGCACCGAGGTCTTTGCTCTGAGCTCTACAGCCGGGCCCCTCACTTGGATCTGAAGCTGGCAGCCTTGGGGTTAAAAGCATGCATTCTTAGCAGTGGGACTACCTGCTGGCCCGGCATGATATTAAGAGGGTCGTGGAAAAGAAGACGGATGGAGCAACCCCCCCCCCCCCCCGAAAGGTTTGCAGAAGGTCGACGTCCCTGGAGCTCGATGTGAGGCGGTGGAGCCGTGTAATGGAGTGCAGGTGGACTTCCTCCTCTTTTAAGACGTTACAGACAGTAATGCTGATCCGGGGGGTTTCACAATGCTCTTCTGGGTGATCCTGATGGGCCCCCACATTGATTCTGGTGGGTGTGTTTGGCTGGGGGCTCATTAGGTTAACAAAGGAGGGCAGCGTCAGCACGATTCCGCCCTGTGGCCTCCTGACAATGCACCATCCTCCGTCTTTCAAGGGGTTCTGCAGATCGATCCCTGCACTCGCTTTTCAGAGCGGATTGCTTGGTGTAAAAGATCCTAAATCCAGTTTGCCAAGGTGTCCTTTTGTACACTTTGAAAGTCGCCCTGTTTCTGGGGATTTAAGGCCATGTGACACCCATTTGGTTATTCTGATAACCTATAATTTTCAGATTTGGAATAAAATGCATCATTAAAATCTGCATTTGTGTTTTACTTGACTTATTTTAAATGAACCAAAGAGAAAATCCATGTGATTCAGCACTTTATATCATTGGATAAAGCATCAAATGTCTCTTTGCAGGGAGAGCACTTCAGTTATTTAAAGACCATTGTGTGTTTCGCTTGCGTTTTCTGGGCTGGTAACGTGAAATTTTCTTTTCAGAGACTTTTTTTTTGCCGTCGTGAGAAGGGCTGAGCTAGCGTGAGATATCAGCGCGTGTGACGGTCATTGACCTGATTGATGGTAATGCTACCTTCTCCAGGAAGTACTCACAGCAGAACAGCAGCTTTTGGGGAAATGGCGTTCTCGGCCTGCTAGGTGCAGCCTTCATAGGGGAAACGGAACAAAAGATTTGGTGCAGTGAGTAAATGGAAGTTAACAATAGGGTCGCATTCTGAAGCTTGTTGTCCCAAGAGAAAAGTCCTCCAGCCACTCTCCCTGCCTCAGTAAGTGTGATTTTTTTTCTGTCCATATGTGAAATATGTCTCTCAATTGAAAAGGTCAGCTGAGCAAGTGAACATAAGGTAGTGATCAGTATTGCATGCTTTGTACAGGGATCTGCAGGCTTTGCTTCACCATTTTCAGATGCTACAGTCTTCAGAGAAACTGCGTCATTGCTCTGGCGTTACACAAATGCCTTGATGGCCATCGGTAATGATTTCTCGGGGGGGGGGCATGAGGCTCACGTAGTGCCCCCATGTGTTTTTATGTAGTAGAAGTTTCCTCTTGTAGTGGGACCCATTTCGAGGTCGAGGGTCTGCTCCATCCAGTGGAATTCATCTGAATGAAACATTAAATTTGCTATTTTTCTTGAAGAACTTCCAACTTTTATATATAAGATTAAAAGAGGTAGAGATGTTTTTCTTAAACACATTTGCTTCTTACCTGGCTTACCAGTGCTGCCAGTGATGGTGACCAGTGCTGCCAGTGATGGTGACCAGTGCTGCCAGTGATGGTGACCAGCACGCCACCTGCTGCTTGTGCATCTTTTTCTTTCTTCAACTTCTCTTTGTCAGTGTAGAGTTACAGAGTGCGGTTTTACTCTTTGATAGCTTTGTACTTGTCTGCTAAATAGTTTAACACTGTGGGCTTTGCCTCAAAAGACGGCAGCCAGCTGTTTTCTGGAGATGACGTCTTTGTGAGCCTGAAAGGATGTGCAGATTGTACTGACAATAAAATTTATCATGTTACCCCCGGCGACCAGGGCTGGTGCTTTGGGGAAGGAAGCTTTTGTCTTTGCATCCCCGGACCTGCCTTTCAAAACCCAGCCAGCTGGGTTAGGGTTCCTACAGGAGCAGACTGGCAGACTCGCATTGGGGTATGAGGTTTAAACCTGTGTGACGCTGGCTGTCTCTGGGTGACGGGGCTTGTCACATCTTCGGCTGGGCTGGTAAAAGTAACAGATTAATATAACGTAATTTACACGTTCTTTTGATGTGTTTATGTGTGGTGAAGACGAGGTGAAGATAGCAGACAGTAGAGGTTTATCTGTGAGTCAGCTTGTCTGCTGTGCTTGTTTATGTGTTTTATAGTTTTATGTATATACTTTTGATAACTTTTTATTTATANNNNTGTGGTCAGTGATCTGCTCAGTGTTCTGTCGCGCAGCAGACTCTATGTATTGGTGGTTGGGGAGTGTGTCTGCAGTGCTCAGAAACATTCCTGAGTGCTGTAGCAGTGAAAGCAGAATCACGGAGCACACGAACAAGGACACACTGTCCCTCCCCATGTCTCTGCACGTCTGACAATAAGGGGATTCATTTGCAGTTGATCTTTAGGTGGCTTTTTTAAGGGGGTGTCGTGTTGCCCACTGGGTTAAGCCTCCATCCTTGTGATCACACGGTCGCTGGTTTGAATCCTGCGTTCAGCAGGACTGGGTGAAGCAGGGAGGTCGTCCAGGAATGACATGCTGGATGATGTAAACACGTCACCAGTGAAGCATCTGGCATTTACTGCATTTATGTGCAGAAAGACTCCATAATACAGTTGTTCAGTTCCTGCCAATATCACCAAAGCATTGCCTCCACAGTATGGAATATAATCTGTTGGATATGAATAAAAATGTGGTCCTAGACGTCCATTTGTGGCCTTGTGGAGCGGATGGCTCTCAGTAACTCGTATTTTATTTGATTTCTTTTTCTTTCTTTCTTGTGGCTTCCTTGTTTCATGGCGGCTGTCCCAAGGAGCCGTGAGCGGACACATCTGTGCCTGTGGTGACCCCTGAAACTGATGGTAGATACACTGAAGAATTGTTCAGAAATAATGCCGCCCCCCCTCGCTGTTCTCCTTTAGGGTCTCGACTGTCCTGCGTGGGAAAGGGGAAACCTATGAATGCCTGGCTGGAGAGTCGCGCTGTCATGCGGCGGGTTCTCTCCCGTGGCGCGGATCGCGCCATCTGGCTGCAACGTGCCCGCTGCCGTGGAGGTGCAGCACAGCCGGGTGCCCCGCCCCCCTGCCCGCAGCTGCGTCCTCCTGCCGCTCAGCTTACTGGCTGCTGACCTCACTGAAGCGTAAAAATGTCCCCCTTTTTTCCCCCAAAAGTGAACATAAGAACATTGTTTGTTCTCAGAGCGGAGCTCCAACGAGTAGGTTTACATAGATCAGGAGATAAAAAGCAGTGGTCGTGGATTGTATAGTAATTCAATTCGCTGTACAAATTATTAGGGTTCATGTGATACTTGATTTGTGTGTTTCAGGTTAAGGGCAGGGCTTGGACTTTCCCATCTCCTGTGGGATTTGTTCTATGTGGTGGTGGTGCTTTTGTGTAGGGGGGGGGGGGTGTATGTGTATAATGTTCCTCCATTGGACCATTATCAGCTCATCACTCAGGTCAAACCGAGAATCGCCACACACACTAGGCTGCTCCTTCCTGATGATTACTGGGAGACGGAGATTGAATATAATATTTCTTCATTACACTGGGTACAGCATAGATAAGCTTTTCTGCTGGGGTGTGGCAACACTGGGGGCAGGAATATCTGTGCTGTACCGTTTAACACCGAGAGCATTTTATTAATGGCGTTCTGCATATGTGTGTTTAGTGTTTTATTAAATTCACATATCTAAAAAGGAAAAACAACATTTTTTTGCATTGTTATTTGAGCTGCCCTCATCACAGGAGGGGGGGGGCACTTTGGGAGTGGGGGCAGCTGGACTTGCATTTGCTCTGGAAAGGATCACCTCCCTTTGCTTTCTGCTGTAATCATAGCTTTGGGCATGTATGGACCACTGACTCCATCCCACACTTCCTGCGAAAACCTCACCATGCGGCGATGAAGAGACGCCATGCGGCGGCCGATTGGTCCCGCTGGCGGACGGCCCCCGTTACCGTGGTGACAGGGCGCGCTCCTTAACAGGGCTGCTCATGCCGGTGGGATCAGGCAGGAAGCATCAGCCTCATCGGCTCTTTCTGTGAAATGAGGCGCTTGGAGTGCGGTTCCTGATGCCAGGCCATCAGCATGCAGATGTTCTAGAGCAGGAAAGCACAGAATGGAGGTGAGAGCAGCCAATAGCCAAAGTCTCTCCAGCACAAAGAGAGAGGCTGGTCACATGCCCAGGAATGCCCTCCTCGGGGTCTCCCGTCCCCAAAACCAAACGCAGCCTCTCAGTAGACCCAGACTCAGCACAGTCGTCTGGGTTTTATTAACGTGGTTGCCTGTAGTCCCTGGGTGAGGTCCTCCTGTGTTGCCGTCGTCCCCGGTGAGCCTTCTGTGCCCTGCCTGTCACATGAGGGCCTGCTGATTGGCTCGGCAGCTCTCCGACAGAGCGCTCTTTGTGGAGATCTGTATGCATTTATATTTTGCCGTGTAAATAGAGCTGCGCGCTTGGTGGTTTCTTTTCTTAACCCTTTAATCTGTGACAGCTGCACATTTATGCTGCCACACCATGTGTGATGGAGTTCAAACAATTCCAGCTTTGTAAGCGTGATGAGTCTGGCGCCCTCTAGCTGGGGCCTGCCAGTCGGCGTCTGTGGGCAGCGGCCTTTTTTTTTTTTCCTGTTTCCCCTGCCAGGCGTACGGTTCACGCTCCACGCCGGTGAACACGGGGCCCGGGGGAGACGTTCTGCCCGGATGGCCGTCTCGCGGCAGGTTGGCGGGTAGCCGCGCTGATGTAGGCGGGACCCGGCTGCCTGTGGCTCTTTGGCGGCCGGGAGGGAAACCTGCTCGCTCATGCAGATTTTAGCAGGTAGGGGGGGCTGAAGACCTGCGGACGGTGACGAGTGCTTTGTATTAACACTGCTATTTAAATAAAAATAAAATACATCCCCCCCTGCTTTTAACTGCCTATCCCAGTGTGTGTTATGGGAGTGTCAAGCCTCTGAGAGGACATCCTGGATGGGAGGGACAAAGGGGACTGACGCAGGGAACCTGCCCCCCCCCCTCCGCCATAGAGAAAAGAGTGTGAGTGAACGGTACTAAACACTGAGCCCTTAAGTTTATATGTGCATATGGACTTTTTCCCCATTTAAAAAAAACAAAAGCCCTTTTTGGCCAGCTGCCCCCCCCCCAAGCACAGCAGAAGCCCCCATAGGCTGTCCTGTGACCTTGGAGAAGCCTTTGATCTGCCAATGCTCTGCTAAGTGCTCCCGACTGGCCACCGGTTTAAAAATACCCTCAGAGGACGCACACATGTGAACCTGCCCCCAGAGCCTGGCACGCACCCCTGTGCCCAACAGATGGCACAAGCTTTATCTGAAGGGTGCTGAACTTCATACCCACATAAGTGCATGGCTCTGTAAAGCTGGAGCTGGTCATTGCGTATAATCTGCACAGTAATTCTTCACCCATGAATGTCGCTCACGATGTGACTCCCAGCCTGCTGCGCGGACATGCGGCCTGATGGTGTTCTGATCCACTCAGCCTCAGACTCTCATTTGGCTTCGACGTTCTAATATTGAGCTAGAGATGCGTAACGTGTTAGTTAAGATATCAGTATTGGTCCAGTGTATCATTCTTGGATGATATTGCTGGCCCCTTTACATTTTCAGAGTCAGCAACATCAGAACTAAAGACATAACTAATAAAATAACTGAGATGATCACATTGGACAGTCGGCCATTTTCCACAGTGGAGGACGAGGGATTTTGTCGGCTCATTCGTCACTAAGAACCTCACTACCGTCTCCCAAGTCGGCACTGCTTTGCTGCCATCTCACTGCCTGCGTTACAGGTTGTGGTCGCTACACACTTTCCCCATGTCCTCAGTAGTATCCTCACTGCCAGCAGTTTCACTGTAGATCAGTTATCAGTAATATTAGACAAAAGTTTATTGGTATCAGCTAAAATTTCCACGTTAATGTCCCAGTAGAGCGAGCGTGTTGCCCCTGAGGTGGCGATGCCCGCCGTCTTCGGAAAATGAGCTCAGGACCTCTGCGGGTGCCGTGTGATTCTGCAGGCCGTGTCACGCTGCGTGCGAATCTGTTTCCGCGTGACCTGTTATCTTTGCCGAGTGTGGAAACGCACACGTGTCCCCCGCATGAAGGCCACGCCCTCAGAGCTGGGGGTGGGCAGGCAGTGCAGTGTTAACCGGGGTAATTCAGGCTGTTCTTAAACGGGGGTAAATTTCTCCGACAGTGTAATGTATTAGGGGGACTTGTCCTGAATGTCAGTAATTAAAGGGATTTTGGAGCCTTTATCCTAATTAAAGGGATGTCCTTCTGAAGGGCCTGTTTCACCTTTTTGATCTGCAGTGCTGTTTTGCTTGCAGATGAGCTTGACTTCTGGAAACGGCCCGTGCCCAGACCCCATGGCTGAACCCTCTCTCCCCTGCACAAACGTTAGTGCCAGGCGGTCAGCACTGCAGAGGCCATGCCGTCCTGGAGGCGGGCACCCCCGGGAGCTGGCCACTCGGGGGTGTGACAGGGGCGGGTGGATAGTGACCGTGTTCCGCCTGGCTGAGCCATGTCTTGGCACCGGTACGTGTGTCAGGTGCCCCTCCCCCCTGCAGTCGGTGTTTACAAAGTCTGCTGCACTCTTATCAGGTGTCTCATTGTTTATGGGCAGCTCAGGTAAATGTTCTTTCAGAGACTCCCTATCTTTGATTTTGTTTGCGTCTCGTGACACTGCTGGGATAAGAGAACTTCATGGTTGTGTATAATGTGTAATGTATATAAACGTTAACTAGTGAGCATAGTTGGTAGACCATAGCTAGTGCTGCTTCAGCATCTCCTACACCCTGGTATGCATTGATTTAGTGTAGTGACTATTTTTGACCGTGGCGGGGGGGGGAGGTGAGGTAAACACAGCCACTGATCGCCCCGGGGCCCGAAGCGGAGCCTGGTCCTCTTCCCGTTTTACGCCCCCGCCAGCCCGGACATCGTCCTTGTTGAGCCTCTGAGCTCAGCTTGGGAAAAGCTAATGACTGTGTGAATAAGGACTACAGCAGTCATGTGAAAGCATTCTCTGCACGGCTGAAGTGCGTGGGAACTGCGCTGGACACGGCCGGCTCACTAAAGCGTTGCTGTTTTAAATGATGCTTTCATGCGTGGACTCCGTAAATGGAAAAGCATGTTAATGTGTTCCTGCTACCACTAAAACGCGTTTATGGTTGTGTGTCGTTGGCATTAAAGTTTTTCCTATTTATCGTTCTTGTTTGTGGAGTGAGGGGTATATTCCAGCCCTCGGAGGAGCTCCGGCCCTTCGCCACTCCTCACGCCACACTCCCAGTCCACCTCCCTCACCTGATTGCCACCTGCAGGAGCTCATTGGGAATTGACGCTCTAAGGCTGAGGTGGAAAAATGCAACCCAAACTGTCACTTAAGTGAAACAGCACCCAATGGGCTAATGGTAAACTGTTCCGCACCAATATATATTAACGAATCAGTCTATCAAGCAGTTGTGGATGGAGTCGAATATGTGGCTCCTCCTCCATGCTTTTCATTTCACAGAAACTTGGAAAAAGCCGCAGGCAGAGGCCTTGTAAGCCTACTTAGGCTACGCTCACACTGCCAGCCACATCGTTCAATTCCCATTTTTTGCTCAGATCGGATTTGTCTATCTTGACGGTTCACATTCATAAGTACGAGTGACCTGTATCTGACTGTAAAGTGAACGCATCGGTCCTCCGAAACGTCACGCATGCGCAC
>JABFEA020000017.1:4551668-4565255 GCA_019775915.2 Cyphomyrus plagiostoma | reverse complement strand
TTTTTTTTTGCAGCCTTCTGAGTCAATTGTCCAATTACTTTTGGTCCCTTGAAAAAGAGGCAGCTATGTCTTAAAGAGCTGTAATTCCTACACCCTTGCTCCAATTTGGATGTGAAATTACAAATTACAGCTGAGAGTCTGCACTTTAAGCCCGTATTGATTATATAATTGTATCCTGAATATGTTTTCGTAAACAGCTAAAATAACAAAAGTTGTGTTACTGTCTAAATATTTTTGGGCCTAACTGTAGATGTTCACAATTTTGGTTCATTTTCATGAGTTAGGTTTTTATGAGCACTGTAATTAGAAAACTGATCTTGGTCTGTACCGTGCATGATGGAGGTAATTTTAATTGATTTTGTGAGGCTTCAATGCTAAACCACCGCAATTGGACATTTAATCTCCATTAACACACTTTTATTTTACCACACCTGACTTGGAGTATAAATGGACACTTCTAACTTCAAGTTCAAATGTAACAAAACTGTGGGGCATAACATTGCCTGGTAAAATAAAATAAAATAAATATTAGATGCATTTTAAGAACTTGGGGAAAATCAACATTTTTCCCCACAAAACTATGCAGTGTTAAAAAAATCACAACCCTGCAGTCAGACACTTGTACATACATGGTCTCTAGAAAAACACTTCTTCTAATATATTCCACATATTTTCCTGAGGGATTTGTTCAGCCACTCTATGTTTCTTGGTTTTCTTCCTTGATCCGCTCTCTCGATTACAAACCCCAATCGATATTGTTATATTCAGGCGCGGACATTGTAATGCCCAGTCAAAAACACACATTCAGTATATTTTTTTTGTTTATCTGTCCATTTCGCTGTATTTTTAATACACAGCACTTTTCACCTGAGAACAGCTTGTTAGGGGGGTTGGGGTATTTAGCCCAAGTTTTCTAGGTGCAACTTCAATTCAAAAGTTCCCTCCAAAAGTTGCCAAATAACTGTGTCATTATATCCTCCTTATAATCGTAGAGTGAGTGTGAAGTTTTCCTTACAGTGTAACTTTCTGTAAATTTCAGCACTTGCTGCGATTGACGCCACATTGCTGCATCATCTTGAATCTGGGACCAAACTGATGAGATAATGGATCCTGGACTCTGATAGGTACTTTAGGGCCCTGGCAAGTTGTCCAAAATGGTCTGTATTTATGGTGTAGTCCTAATGCCAAGGTTCGCTCTGGTCAGGCAGTGGTATGTACACAAATACATGATCTCTAAGCACAACACCGACTGTGTATGTAACAGAGGAAATGTGAACACCACATAAACAGAAATATGAGAGGTGACATTCCTGTTTTTAGCAAATATTTTCCACAGGCCTTTTCAATAGCCAGCTATGGGGTTTACAGACAACATGCTGGGTGAATGTTACAAGTTCATTTAAGATGTTAATTTCCCACCAAACCAGCAGACCAGTGACAACCCCGTATTTCCACACTCATATTCATACACGGAGCATCTGCACACACTTTATTTATCAAACGAATACATGATTTCCCTACAGCCAAGCGCCTGTTTAGGGCAGAAGCCAGTGTAACTGCGCAGTAAATGAAAATCGCTGAACCCCTGGGCAGATGTGTTTTGGGACGTTACCTTAACCCAGCTTGATGCCCGCCCCGAGGGGACGGCATCCTCGCCTAAGCCCGTGGTTGCGTGCCACTTGGGTTTTTTTTCCAGAAACCTCGACCACGCTGTGAGGAGTCCGCGAATGCCCCTGTCCGCCTCTCTCTCGCGGCTGGCTTTTGTCAGGGTTCCTGCTCTAACCACATCTGTCTGGGGGGTGGGGAGAAAAACACAGTAATTACCTGCTGAACTGTGTTTCAGCTTCAAGCACAGCCTGAAAAGCAGAGCAGGCGTGCCGAGGGGGAGCCCACGCCGTTATCGCGGGCGGCGATTGTGTTGATACGCTACCATTGTCAGCGGCGAATGTGGGCCCCGGTTGCCTCTGAGACACGGTTTAGTCTTCCTCTCTGAGCCAGGAAAAGCTTCCTCCCCGCATCCTGCTTGCCGTGGAAACGTGTATCTCTCAGCCGCACATGCCAGCCTTTCCTGGCCTCTCCTTGGCAGAGTGGCGACATTCCCTGTGACCTCGCGTTAATGATAGCCTCTGGAAGGTGTAATATTTCCTGAATATGGCTCCTCGTCTGCTGCTGGGTCTTCAAGCCTTCCCTTGCTGATGGGCTGCCTGGATGTTTAGTCTCTGTGATTTTTTTTTTTCCTCCTTCGCTCCCTTCCCAAGTTTCCCTCCAATTTACCCCAGAGAAACATTCTGAATGATAGACATAAATAAATTGTAGCAAAAGATTTTCAGGATTGGTTGGGTGACTCAGAAGGTGCTATTTTTAACTAGATGGCCAAAGAGCAAAGTGTGAGGTATATGCTGGAAGCAGGAAGTCATGATAAGCGTTAAAAGCGTCTTCTTGGAGATTGTGTCACTGCAGTCTGTTCGCTTTAGGGTTCCGCTCCATGGATAAAATCAGGTTGGCAAAATCCAAAACGTTCCATATTTGTATGTCCTCTTGGATGTTCTATGAATATTGCTGGCTACAGGGTGCTGTGGTGGTTAGCATTGTTGCCTCACCTCAGGGGAGTAGGTCTGAGTCTCCACAGTGACTCATGTCTGTGGAGTTTGCATGTTCTCCTCGCGTCTCTCCTGCACGTTCTATTGTTTTCTTCCACAGTCCAAAAACTTTCTAAGGTTAACTGGAGTTACAAAATTGCCCATAGATGTGACTGGTGTGTGAGTGTGCACTGTGATGGGTTTGCGCCCCGTCCTGGGCTGTTCCCTACCTTGCACCCGTAGGCTCCGGGATGGGCTCCGGACTCCCATGACTGCATAGGACAAGCGGCTACGGAAAATGGATTGATTGTTGACTGTGCTCTTTGACTGAGATTATTGTTATTTTTCTATCTGATTTTCGTCCTCTCTGATGACAATATGTTGCTAAGGGTAACACTACCAGCTAACTAGAGAATTGAAATATATCCCAAGTATAAATAAATTACACAATACAGAGGCAGAAAACACATAATCATGTCTTTGTTATGAATTAAAATACTGATTATCCCCCAGTTATAGATTTATAGGGACCAGTCTTGGATCACTAATGAGAATCATGTGACTAGTCTGTTGGGTGTCAGGGTTTCCTCAGGAATGAAGGGGTTGGGGAACAATCAAAAATGTAAAGACTACAAGCAGAGGAGCCAGTTCAGCATTCAGTTAAGGGCCCAAGGGAACTTAATGAGTGGGGGTGCCGAAACGGCAAACCAGCCCCTGTGTGCAGCAGTGAACCAGGCCCTCTCTGTGAGACTAGCCCTTCATCGCTTAGAATGAGGAGGATGCACATCTTCCTCATCGTCACGGTCACATATTTGCAGTATTACACGTGGTATGTATGTTTACATCTGAAGCACCCGTCATGTCTTCTGTGACTCCAAAACCCCGTCAACACAGCATCTGTGAGTCCCCACCAGTCAAAGTAAGCATTTACACAGCATTTACCTCTGTGCTAATCTATGCTGGCAAATTCACCACAAGCATATTTTTCTGTAAATACTGGGCATCTAAAAGATGATGTAGTGACCAGGGCAGGAATTGACCTTCTTGTTTAACCTCAGCGCGCAGACACACACACACACACACACACACACACACACACACAAAAATACAACCTCAGCATTCTCGGGTACCTTCAATGTTCAGGAGTCAGGTGCACGTGGGCACAGTGACAGTGCCACAAAGGTTAATAACATTTCTGACATGGTCAGCTGCCTCCTGCCGGGCTCTCATTGAGAGGATAATTGCTTAGACCAGCTCTCTGCCTAAGAGTTAAATGATTGTCTTTCTGATAATGTCAGCATGAAATTATTTCCTGGTAAACAAATGCAGGAGACAGGCAATCGTTCCCATAAAACCCGTGCATTTGCTTCCCTGCTTTTTTCTAGGAACAATCCCCCCCCCCCCCCAAAAAAAAAAAAAAAAAGTTTTAGCTATGTCCTGCAGGTGGCAGTGTTCTCAAGTGGGAGTGTTTAACTGTATGATTTCTTTGTCTGCATTCGTTCCATTTCAGCTGGGCTTATCAAGGGCTAGCAGGTAACCACACTGTCACACTTAAGCCTGCATGTGGGTTCGTTTACGATGCACATGTCCGGCTTCCTTGTTCTGAAGAATGTTCTGGTGCATCATGGTGTCGCTGCTTTGTGTATCACAAGCGCGGACATTTTTGGATGTGTGCAGGCCTTGGGGAGTGACAAGAAGTGAGATCTTTCTAGATGGCTGGGTTTACAATTGTTTGTGGATGTGGAAAGGGCAGGAGAAACCTTCCCAGCTTCCAGTGGAGATGCTGTGCAGCATTCAGACTGGGGCAGTGTAAGGCTAATGTCACTTTGGCTCTATCGGGACATAAAAGGCCATTTGGTGAATAAAAGTAAGACCAATGTGATAACATCCATTTTCTGTAGCCATTTCCTTGGATTCGCTTTGAGTCGCTGCATGTAAATATGTGGGACTTTAAGCAGAGCTGTGAAGAGCTGGCATCCATCTCAGTCTGGAATAAGACACGGCAGTCATTTGGCTCAGTATATGTGAGATAGTGAAACTTCTGCTTGGCGTGAAGTCTTTCATTCCAGCCTGACGCTTCTTGCCGGCTATCGTGCTGCTCTTCCAGCAGCCCCTAACCCCTCAACTCGCATCTGGATTTAAGTGACTTGGGACCATCCTGCCATCTCACTGATGCCACGTGCCGTAGATGCGGCATGAAGGAGGACCCTGATAGTGCCAGTCAATCCGCTCACTGCATTCAGTTCTTTTGTTTGGATGCGCCCCCCCCCCGGATTCCCGCTGCCCCTCAAAAGCTGTGTGAAAGTGCATTGGTGGCCCAGCCTGATGCATTACATCTCTTTTCATTCCAGGGCTTTCTGATAAATCAGGGGATCTGACCAGCTATTTCTGCACTGGTTTCCTTGGCTGAGATAATGCTCCATGCAGTTGAGACATAGACTTGTTTTTACCCCAAAAATATGTCCTAGCAGTGCGCTTTAAATCGCCGGAACAGCTGAGAAGCAGCAAGGGGGATTTGTGCCTTTTCTGCTTCCTCTGTTCCCTCCCGAAGAGGTGTGTGTGTACAGTGGTTATCGCTCAAACGCCAAACCAGTCTCCCCGCTGTAAATTTCCACCTCGGGTGGCAGCTTCATTGTCGTCTTGGTAGCGTTTCTTACGCACCTGTGCAAACGGAAGGGTTATCGGACTTAGATGTAATAAAATATCCTGTAAAAATGAATTTGACAGAAAAGCAAGGCTGGGGAGGCCTGTCCCTCCAGTCTGTGCATTGCTTCTCATTTCCATGCTGTGGTTACGTCCTGTGCCACCCCCCCCTGCCCTCAGCCCTTCTGTAATTGGCAGTTGAGACTGAGCAAATCCCGAAAAGCTCTAGTCTGGAATCACCCTGACCTCAATGTCTGCGGAAACGGTTTAATCACCTCCTCAAGAGATCTGGCTTGATCCATGTGAAGCGACCACACTGGACCGGGAGATTGAACTTGAGCGGCGCTCAATCAAATGTTCTTCTGACCATCTAATCACATGCTTGTACAGCCGGCTGAGCCAAGGCTGAGGTCCTCGTATCGTTTCCAGACCAGCATGCTGATTTTCAGCCGTGCCTTTGACGTTCACCTAGATGTCCAGACGTCATTCTGATCCCGTTACGCTCTGCTATGGGTCACAGTTGAAGCACTAAGGATTTGTTCGATTGACCATCAGTAAACTTTCTATAAACTTTACAAGGGTGGACAGTTGGACTCAGGACAGACCACCTGTCCAGTGATATATATATTTAAAGGATTGCTAGCTTTTTCTGTTGTGCTGTGCGCCATGTAAGTTTCCAGTGTCATGATTGTTAAGCTCTCAATGTCGGAATTGTTTTGGGGAGATCTTCACAGCCTTCAACCAGAACAAGAGCCCAGGTTGATGGGATCCTGAAATTTTGATGAGAAATTTGATAGAACTTCGAGAAGCACCTCTATACATTAAGAATCACTCTTCTCATTAAACTATTTGGTATCAGAAATACAAAAAAAAGAAAGAAAAATCTCCAGACATTCTAGTGTTTGTTTTTTGAGAGTACAGACCGGAGACAAAGTCAACTGCAAATAGATTTCAATAGATTGCATTAGATACCAAATCAGAGAGCAGAAGCAGCAGACAGACAGCATGTGGTCTTGGCAGCTTTTCTGCAGCTCAGTGAGACTTTCTGGACTTGGGCTGCCATCACTGAAAAGGCTTTAAGACCAGAGTGAAAAGGGCAGCCTTCCCCTGTCACAGAGATCACCCATCATTTCATTATTCCCAGGGAAGAGAAAGATCAAGTGGCCATAGTGTTGTTCTCTATGGACGTAAAGGTCCAAGCGAAGATATTGGTGAATCGGCTAGAGGGAATATGGCCGAGTAACAAGCACGGAACATTACTGTAAGGATTTGATGAATTCATTCTTTGATTTCTGATTTGGCTTTGGAAGGGCAGTTGATAGGGTTTAGAGCAGGGGAGGGCCATCTTACCCACAAAGGGCACGTGTGTATGTGGGTTTCTGGGTAACCTTTAGGTCAGCTGTTCAAACCCAGGTGTGAGGACTCTCCAGCCAGTCTGTCCTCTGATTAGTAATCTAATCAGTGAAAACCCACACACACACAAGTAGGATGAACGTGTACCACACAGGGTGGATGTTGAGGAAAGTGTTTTACAAGGTGTGCCTAACGGGCTTCTCACGATAAATGGTGGGGCTCAGGAGGATTTGACCTTGGCCAGGTTAATAATCTGCGGAGCCCCTGTCACCATCCAATATGCCTGAAGACCTCAAAATATGAGCCCCAGTGATGAAACGCCTCATGGCCGTGAGGGAACTTTTTATCCCAACGCCACGGTGACATCACACTGCCTTGAGACTCAAAGCCAAGCGTTCAGGACTGAGATTCATGCACACAATTCCAGCTTCGTCGCTACACGACGATTCATAAATATTTATTAGTACCTAATTTAAAGCCAAATAAATCCATCTGTCATTTTACCTCTTTCCAGTGTGGGCAGAGACCTCACATCTTGGACGACTATGTCGAGAGACTGATGCTTCCACCTTGTAGATTGAAATTAAAATCGAAGTGCTGCCCCGCTGTGTTTTTAAATGATAGAAATTCCTTTGATTTCAAAAAGTTTGAAATGCATCAGGTTAATTATTCAATTCCTATTCGTCAAAGACAAAAAAAAAAAACAACAAGATTTCTGCGAGCAAACCACAAGATGGGGCGGCCTGACAGTCTCCAATCAGAGGACTTCTAATTGGCTCCTGAAAGGCAATTCCAGAATGAGTGACTTGATTTGCCTATTTAATCATCTAATTGAAATACTCAGAGTGTGATGTGGACTTTAGTTGGGTTGTAAAAGGGACAAAGAATCTGCATAATGAATGCAGTGATCATATGCAACGATCAGCCATAACATTAAAACCACAGACGCGTGAGGGGTGCGCTGGACAAACAAGTCCCACCCATGGAGGGCCCACTTTGCACGTGAAGGATATGCTGCTGACGTCTAGGTGTCAGATACCACTGGAGATTTTCAGAGCTCTTGTGGAGTCCAATCCTGGTTCTCTAGCATGTGGCTCCTACACAGTATTAGGCAGGTGGTTTTGATGTTATGGCTGATCAGTGTATAACCTCAAAGATACCATTTGCTACTAAATCATGCTACGATCCATCAAGTTTCCACATGCACTTGTACTACTAAAATATGCATCAAGGTAACGGTAGGACCATATAAACATCGTGGGGTAGAAAAGGTACAGACACATCCATCCGTTTTCCAACCAATTATCCAGAACACACACCACAGGCGACTTAGTGCACCAGTTACGTAGCATGACTGTATGTCTCTGGGCTGGGGGAGAAGCCAGTGCTGGAAAAGACACATAGAGTAGCGAATTTAATTAACAGCTTTCATGTAATATATTCTAATTGAATACACAATTATTTACATATTATAAACTGTAACTATAAAAAAGTACTGTGATGTTTTTTAACAACTACATATTTTGTGATAAAATATTGAAAATGCCTACAGTCTCTAAAACAGCATTAAAATAACAGTCAATATTTGAAATGCTACAGGAACGTTTTTTTCCCACAAAGGTCGAGCGTACATGGAAGAATTTGGCGCTTCCTGAGATGGCCGACAGTCAGTCAGATTCTCACACGCACAGAAACAAACGCAAACAGACCCTATGCACTGCTTGTTCTCAATAGTGAACTTTTTTGGTAGTAAAATAGATCTTAAATAAGGGCCAGAGCAGATGCTCTAAGCATATATATATTATTTTGAATATTTTTCCACCATTATATCGTATTTGTGTAGGCCAGAGAATGACCCTGGAGTCACTTTTTCATTGCAATGCGTACACTTATTGCATACATGCAAACAAACACAGAATCTGGACTGAACCTGAAATGCCAAAAACGAAGCCTGAAATCTTACCTCAAATCGGCGAGCTGAGAGCTCTGCATCACCTCACTGCATTCCTAAGTGTCATCCATTTTCAAAACTTCGTAACGAAAAGTCATGTGCTGCAGTCCGCTAACATGAGTTCGCCTCAGGTCATTAGCAAAGTTTATCCAGGTTACATGTACGAAACTGGACGTGAAAAGGTAAGCCAGGAGTCATACGCACACCTGCTATTCCACAGCTGTTCCACTAAAACCCAATAATTATTCCTTGGAGGCTCCTCCGTCTACAAACTTAATGTACATATTTTGTTTTACTGCGTTGTGATGCTGGACTTTTATATGTTTACTGATATTCACAAACTTTTATTTTGAAGGTGATGTATTTCACATAGACAAGGAAAACTGCCATTTTGTTTCCTCCTGAGAAAATGTGAGCTGTTTTGTTTGCCCTAAACAAGATTTATGTTTTCTAGAACTTTATGTGGGATAATATGTAAAATGTGTGCTTGCTATTATCATAAATTGAATGGGGAAAGAATATAAATAGGCACCACACTGTCTGTTAGTGGCTGGGAACATTGTTTGAGCTACAGAACTGTGATATTGATTAGTTCATTACTTTTGTTGTCTGCTAAATTTGCCATAACTGCACCCGTTTTAAATGCATCGTCCTCTCCCCGATAATGCATTTGTTTCACCTGCAACACAATGGCTTCCTTAATGTTTAATCAATCACCCGAATTTCATGCCTGTTGCAATGGGTTTTGCCTGCCTATTACAAACCAATTAGTACTCTTCGATTGTTAAGAAGTGTCATTACCCAAACAATTCAAATTAGTCATTCATGAAATTCAGTTGAGCTTCTCCCCTGTATACTCATTCACAGTTTAATGTTAAATATCTACTCAGTTTATTTATGAATTTAAAAACTTTTAAATTTCTAGTAAGAAACATTCCAGACCTAGGCACAAACGCAGCACACATTCATATGCATGGAATTCATAAGTAATGCTTGTGTTTATAGATGCAGATTTGGATTTGTGAGATGGAATTGAAAATGCATGTTGTTTCCTGTGTGTTTAGTATTTATACTACCATTTTAGATACGTAAACAGGATTAGCTCAGTTTTTACTTGCAGTGTAAAACTGGATTTCATGATTTTGTGCGATGGAACACAGTTTGAATCCTCTCTACAGTAGTAATTTTGATGTGAATACGACCTAAAATACCTGAAATATGATATACTGATTAAACGGAAGGAATGTAGGCAGGTTTGCTATTTCCAGGCCTGTTAGGGTGTTAAGGTATACTTACATGCTGCTAATGAATGTTCTATGAATGCATTATACAGGCATTATAAAAGGTGCAGTTAATGTAAAGTGTTACCTTTAACTGTTTGTCCACTTCCATGTTCATGGAATAACCAAAGCAGTCTTTGATGGTCATAATGAGATGCACAGAGGAACATGTACCTCACAAAATGTCCCTTTTGAAGAGGGGTGGATGCAGTACTGACCGAAGTCCATGTGGTGCCCTAGGCCAGCTTCACCACCGGCGCCCCCTGTCTGAGACAAAGTGATATTGGCTGGCTAAGTTGGCTCCCCCTCAGAAGAGGGCGCACTAGGCAGCCGCCTATGTCACCTAATGGGTTGACTGGCACTAGGTGGATGTCAGCCAGGGCTGACCGAGGCCCCCTCCCAAAGCCTCACTGAACTCCTGCTGCAATGTGTTCAGAAGAAGTGTCCAGTAAAATGAGGAACCTGCTTCCATGGCTTTCCCTTGTGCTACAGAGGCCATGTAAACTGGCTGCATCTAACTATTAATAAAGGAAAGATCTGGAGGTATAGGCGGTATGGGGTCCTGTGAGCTGTTACACAAAAGGTTTGAGGAGAATTTGGCGGACGTGCTGTGAGCGAGAATATCTGCAATGGGCCTGTTCATCCGGAAACGGGGTTTTCCAATTAGTGGCCCGAAATCTTCATTTTTCCCGTTTTTCTTATTTTGCGAGGGGGGAGCGGATGGCTAATTAGCGTAGCTTTGAGTGAGTTTTGAGGTTGTGCGGAGCTCATACTCGGGTGCGAGGACTGTTTTAGCAACTGTCATGAGAGAAAGGGGCAGATGGCTCTGGGTGGTATGGATATGCACCAGCTTAGGAGGGGGCACGAAATACAGGGGGGCGGAGGGGGCATGAAGGGCAGAGGAATAAGGGCAGGGGGGCTGAGTTCTTTAAAGGCAGCGGAGTGAGATGGCAGAGTTGGAACAGAGCCCAGAGATGATCTGCCGGTTTTGGTGTGACCACCCATGGTTCCTGACTATACTTTAGCATGGAGTTTCTCGCACACACACAAGCTCCGGTATCTGAGGACTAAAGTTATGCATAGGTATTGTGAGATGCCAGCCGCAATGATGGACTAAGCAGAGTTAGTCTTCAAGTAACCATGGTATGTTTACTGTGACTAAGTGTTATGTATATTATTATTATTATTCTGTAGGGACAGGGTGGGATTTACAAGAACTATTTATCATCTACAGGCACTTGAGTCAAATTACAAAGAGAAATCTTAAGAATATTATACAGCGAGGCGGCAGTGAGCTCTACCCTCACGCCTCCTTGGCTGTGGGTTCGGTTCCCGTCCAGTGCAGGATTTGATTTCACTCTATTTATTTAGAGAACACTTTTTTTCACAATGAGTTATACTTTTCAGAAAGCAGGGTGAGGTGGTTCCTGGACCATTTTGAGGTGACACCATATTACTGAACCGACAACCTTCTGATCAGTGATCCAATCCCAGTGAATTATCAGTGAGTAAATGTTACCACACTAGTGCAAAACTCCAAGCGTTTTTCCTAGCCATGTGAAGTCTCATCGGCGTCATCGGCGAGGCTCAATGCCCCCCCCCCGCCACGTCATTAAGGCACGTTGCGTTCCCCACTCAGTGTGACGCTCGCTGTGGCACCGACTGCTTCACGAGGAAAAGAGAAATGACTGCGATGACTCACTGCCACCCCCCCCCACCCCCCGCTAAAGGAGATCAAAGGAAGGCCACGGGAAAAGTAATTGCATTGTTGGAAAGTGGTGTGAGCATGAGCACACAGTTCTTTGTTTTTGAGGTCACCTGCTCCGTTCGTGGTCGGTTTTCCTGATCACGGTGCCGCCCGCGTAGCCCCTTGGTATGACTGCAGGGCTCGGAATATAAGCCGGGTCCGTTATCTAGGAGCGCCCCCCCCCCCCATCCGGATGTTTGCCAGAATCTGCTTGGCTTTGCCGTGTTTAATGTGGGATGAGAGCGGCTTTGAGGGACCTTGCATCCGCTCGATATGAGAGCGTGCGGAGACAGACGTAAAATGCGCTTTCATATGCATGCGCAGCCCTGCACCCCTTTAAATCCCCTCTGACAGCAAACTGCCATGCAGGCATGACTAAACATATATCTTTTTTTTACATTTGAAAGGCTGCTCCTACTTCAGATTTGTGAGTCCACAACTCGATCTGCTGCTGTTTTTGGCTCCAGTAATAGTTTCAGTGGTAATAAACAATTAGATAGATGGATACATACAGACAGACATACATACATACTGACAGACAGACACTTTAGTCATCCAATAGGGTATTGCAGGTATGTGGTAGCAGAAGACAGTAATTTGCACAATAAAAACATATTTAGATATTAAAAGCAGTAGAGCTACTTTAGCACAAATTGTTCATGCTGTCTATGATCGACATGCGTCAGAACACACAGTGAATTGCAGTTTTCTGAATATGGGGCGTCCATGCTGACCCCTGTCCACCCCTGAAAGCACCTACAATGGCACGTGAGCATCGGAACTGGACCATGGAGCAATGGAGAAGGTGACCTGGTCTGATGAGTAATGTATTCTGTTGCCTCATGTGGACAGCTGGGTGCGTTTGCGATGTTTATATGTTTATAAACCCGAGAGAGTGATGGACCCAGGGTGCATTATGGGAAGAAGGCAAGCCGGCAGAGGCAGTGTGATGCTCTGGGCAACGTTCTGCTGGGAAACCTTGGGTCCTGGCATTCATGCGGGTGTTACTTTGACATGTACCACCTACCTAAACATTGCTGCAGACCATTAACACCCCTTTATGGCATCGGTGTCCCCTGATGGCAGTGGCTTCATTCAGCTGCAGAATGTACCACGTCAC
The DNA here is from genome assembly GCA_019775915.2 of Cyphomyrus plagiostoma. Taxonomy (NCBI): domain Eukaryota; kingdom Metazoa; phylum Chordata; class Actinopteri; order Osteoglossiformes; family Mormyridae; genus Cyphomyrus; species Cyphomyrus plagiostoma. The sequence continues at coordinate 4,552,582 of JABFEA020000017.1, read as the reverse complement.
ACTGCAAAAATTGCTCAGGAATAGTTTGAAGAGTGTTGACTTGGTCTCCAAATTCCCCAGATGTCAATCTGATCGAGCATCTGTGGGACATGCTGGACAAACGAGTCCGTTCCTAGAAGGCCCTCTTGATACCAGATACCACAGGAGGCCTTTCAGAGCTTTGGTGGAAGTCATGCCTCCACACGTCAGAGCTGTCCTGGCAGCATATGGGACCTACACAATATTAGGCAGGTGCTAATGTTATGGCTGATTAATGTAAACAGTAGTCTTAGCTAACTGGGGCCATTCCATTTGTGGATATTATTTTATTGCTGTACATACACATGATTATAAGCAAGAAGTGAAAAACTCTTAAGTGATAATTGTCTGCTATAATGACTAATTTGGTTGATTAGCGTTGTAAAACATTTTGTTTTATGTGCATAATTACATAGTTACTGGGGCCTTCTTGTTCAGAAGTATAGTATGTAGGTATTCTGTGGGAAGGCATGGTCCACCAAGTCAGACCCGCAGGCTGTGGGTTCCATTCTGGTGCCGGACTTGCAGGTTCTCCTTCTGTTTGGGTATGTTTGTCTTGGGTTCTCCGGAGGGAGTTCTCCCACAGTCTACAGTTTAGGTGGATCGGTGTCTTTAATGTGTGATGTGATGTGTCTGTGAGTATGCGTGGCCTGTGATAGACTGGGTAGATTTGGATCTTTGTCTGAAAGGTTGTGGGGTCAAATCCCAGTACAGTAATCATATCACCACTGGGCCCTTGAGCAAGTCCCTTAACCCCAGCGACTCCGGGGACACTGCCTGTCTCTGGTCTCCACCACCAGACTTTCCTCACTTACAAGTCGAGTTGGACAGCAGTCTCTGCTAAGCAAATGTACATATAATAAATCAGAATTAATCTCGTCCCGGGTGTTTGTCTG
>JABFEA020000017.1:4509219-4523532 GCA_019775915.2 Cyphomyrus plagiostoma | reverse complement strand
AGGATGGGATTGCAGCCCATCACAGGGCACAAGACAGGGGACACCCAGGATGGGATTGCAGTCCCTCACAGGGCACAAGACAGGGGACACCCAGGATGGGATTGTAGCCCATCACAGGGCACAAGACAGGGGACACCCAGGATGGGATTGCAGCCCATCACAGGGCACAAGACAGGGGACACCCAGGATGGGATTGCAGCCCATCACAGGGCACAAGACAGGGGACACCCAGGATGGGATTGCAGTCCCTCACAGGGCACACATACACACGCATACATTTGTATTCATGTTTGTGGGGGCTGTTCATTCATTTCTATGGGGACCCCAATCATTTGTATTCATGTTTGTGGGGGCTGTTCATTCATTTCTATGGGGACCCCAATCCGGACAATGATGACCATAACCCCTACCCAGCCCTAAACTTATCCATAAATAACCAAACAAAATGCAAGATTTTTGGCATTTTTAGTATTTTTGATTGCATTTGCAGATTTTTATAAAATTGAGTTTCCCTTTGTAGGGACCAAAAAATACCCCCACAAGGTAAAAAGTTGCACAATGTAATAATTACAGAAACACACAAGCAGTCTGGGAGGAATCAAACCTACAGCCCTCGAGACATAAGATCAGAGTGCTACCTACTGAGCCTCACCACTGCCTGCAAGGTGTTTAGTGCTTAAAGATTACTAGCTAGCCAATTGTTATTTATTATGGAAGTAATACCTTGTAGTAAAGCCATTATAAACGGCCCTCGGATATCATGCCACAGCACATAAGCACTTATTTGTTTGTTTGTAAATTAATTGATTAATTAAGCAATTATCTTGATCTTATTTACAGACCTCTGTGCCCAGTAATCCAATGCAAACCCTTGTAAATATAAAAAAACCTCTGAAACGCTCCAATGAAAGCAGCAGTGCCCACTGCCAGGCTGCTTCGTGATCTAATGGCTGTTTATGTTCTCCCTAATAAGATCCATTGATCATGGCTTAGCATACAAAACAGATAATATAAATCAACTTCATCTTGAAATATATTTGCACAACAAAATGGATTCAGGCACATTTTTGTCGTTCTGTCCTTTGTCCTGTTCTCTTATTCAAACCAAGTATTATTTCGACTCAGTTTTTATTATTCTTTGCTGAATTTGTTGCTTAATTATTACAGTTTTTACTTGGATTAATCTAAATAGGTTTCTAAGGACCAGTACAACCCTGCTATCTAATAAACAGTAATGAGTCATGGAGGACTGGTTGATTTTACATCTGAAATATGCATGAAGTCTTTATAAGCCAATGTCAACATTAAAGTTGCACTCAAGCCAAAGCGGAAAAAAGGACCATTTGTGTCTTTAATTTGATTTTATCCAAACACAAATGCTCTGTGCATTATTGACTTACTGATGAATATTGCTGTATACTTGAATATTTAGACCATTACCAAATAGCCCCTATTTTCAAAGTCATTTTATTATTTCTCTTTTCTTTTACACAAGCACAGCAGTTGTCAAGGGCGTGTTTTTTAAATGTGCTGTGAGACTGTTATGTTATTAAGTACCATTGGACTGAACTGAAATGCATTCATATTTCTTCGACAGTCATGGCTATTTGTAAGGTAATGGAGCATAGAAATAGGAATGAAAATTGCTCTGATTTTTTTTTTTTTTGGCAATTTTTAAAGCCATTTGACAATTATACACGTACATTAAGGTGCTTTTCGTATATACATTCTATGCACTTGGACATTACTAAATATACAATAAAGTTTTTTATAAAATGGTGAAATATGAAAAATAAAACTGTATGTAAAATATGTAAAAAGAAAAGTGTAGCGAGTTACATATAATAACAGAATAACAACCTCATTGCTATTTAAGTATTCCGGCAATTCCATTTTAAATACACAATACTGAACTTCAAGCCATGTGTAGCAATTTATAATACATCCAATATAGAATTTTGACTGTCCATTTAAGAAATACAATACACAATATTAAAGCATAAAATACTTTTTATTATCTGTTTAGTATATTTCACTTAAATGTAATGGTCAGTGACTAGTACTGACTTATGAACTATTTCAAAATCCAAGGAGTGGTTAAGGTTCGGAATTATTGTCAAAAATTATACCATAAATGTGAAATTCCTATGTCTTTAAAATTGAATGGGAAGATGAAAGATGTAATAAAATTATTATTCAGACATAGTAGGTCTTGAGGAGAACAGGGAGCCTGCTGAATGGCTAATGGTTGGCAGCCACTGAGCCCTAATGGAGAGTTTAATTGCACCGACAGACAGCGGCCTTGGAGAAGAGCCTGTCATTTTAGTGCCACTTCAGTGTAGACATCTGGCTAAAATGCTGCTTAACATCAGCTAAAAGTCCAAATGAAGCACCAGCTTGCACCTCTTATCCACTTGAGTAACATTGTGAATGAAACACCAATTTGCATCTCACATCCATTCGAGTAACATTGTGGATATAACACCAACTTGTACCTCCCGTACATTCCAGTAACATTGTGGATGAAACGAAAACTTTCAGCTCCCATCCACTCTAGTTACAGTCTAAAAGAAACACGGACTTGCACCCACAGTCTGCTCCATAACAGGCAGCGTGAAACATGGACTTGCATCACTTGAGTAACATTTGAACGATTCAAACATTCATCGTTACGCCACGCCGAATCACACCATCAGTCCACTCAACCTCCTGTCTGCTCGAGTAACAATCTGAATGAAACATCATCTTGCACTTAATGTCCATTCAAGTAACAGTCTGCATAAACCTTTGGCTTCTGCTTGCTCAGCTAACAGTCCAGATAAAACGCCGACTCACACCTTGCTGGAGTGAAAAAGAAATTCCAACTCGCAACTCACATCCACTCAAGTAATAGTCCAAAAGAAACGCCAACATGCACCTGTACTCTGCTCCATTAATAGTCCAAGATGAAATGTAGACTTGCATCTCCCATCCACTTGCGTAACAATCTTAAAGAAACGCTGCTTGAGTAACAGTCTGACCAACGCTTGCCATCCACTCAAATAAGAGTCCAAAGGAATCACCAACTTGAACTTCCTATCCGCTCAAATACCACTCCAAAGGAGTCGCCAACTCACGCCTACTATCCACTCAAGTAAAGGTCCGGAAGAATCAACAACTTGCACCTCCCATCTGATCAAGTAACACTGACTTGCATCTTCCATCCACTCATATAACGGTCAGGGTGAAAGACCGACTCGCACCTCCTGTCCGCTTGAATAACAGTCCAGATGAAACACCGACTTGCACTTCCTATTTGCTCGAGTAATGGTCTGGATGGGATGCTGACTCGCACCTCCTGTCCGCTTGAGTAACAGTCCGGATAAAACACTAGCTCACGCCTCCTGTCAGCGCGAGTAACAGTCTGGATGAAATGCCAGCTTGTGCCTCTCATCCTTTTGAGATGAGTAACAGTCTGAACGCTGAGTTCTGCAGATACACAGACTTAATTGTTCATCCATGCATTCTCTAGCTGCTTATCCTGGTCAAGGTTGTGGGGTGTGGGCTCACTCACAGCTGGGGTACAGCCTGGATGGAATGCCAGTCAACTGCAGGGGACAAGACTGCGGTACCCCTGGATGGGTGCAGATCATCACAGGGGATGAGGCTGGAGTTCACTATTGATGGGATGCCAGTCCATTAAATGGTATGGGGCTGGGGTCCAGCCTGAATGGAATGCTAGTTCATCAGAGCACAGGGCTGGGGTCCACCCTGGACACCATCACAGGGCACACACTCACGCACTCCTCTCCTTAATGAACTTTCAAATATTTTTTGAGAGTGCTAGAATTCAAAAGTCCAAAATTTACCCCAAAGCCATTTACAGTTAGCCAAGGGCAACAGGGCAGACTCTGGAAGGTAATTAAGACTGCTGTCTTTAGGGAAGAAATGTCAGCTTCAAAGACAGGCTCACCAGGACTCCACCAGAGAGGTTAACCGTGGCTGGGACCAGTCCTCCTCTAGCCAAGGAACCGTGTACCACACTTTCTGAGCATAACACATCTGCCAAAGCAAGGAGCACCCGCCATCCCTCCATGGCTGTCATTCTCTAGTCTCTTCCAGCTGGCTTCCTGAGATGCTGCCTCTCAAACAATACCCTCTTGAAGAAATTTGTTTTTAATTTATAAGCCTGGAAAAGAAACAGAGATGTGTTTTGTTAATAGGAAATTGAGTGAGATTCAGCGATTTACTTTTGCATTCATACGGATGAAGTGAGCAACACAGTATTTTGATCAGAATGATTGCTACACAAGCAAAGAATTTTTTGGTCACACTAGTGTCTCTGTTTTAGTTCTTGATGTTTTTTCAGATGTAACTGTAATTGAACGATTTTACTTTCAATATGCAGAAATAGTCTATGTACATTTAATGCCCACTCCCCCCACAAACCCCTGTAGTATATTCAGAGGAATAAGAAGTAAGATCATTATTTAAAAATATAAATACTTACTGCAGAGCTGTACCCTACTGATCCACGAAGAACAACAGCATTGTTCTGGAACCTGAACATGTCCTAAATCTTCAACTATGGATTAAAGGAGGAAAAAAAACCTTTATACATATTAATATGACAGATGAAAGACATGCTTAGGAATATGATTTCTGTTATTAATCGGCTAACCCAGAAACATCACTGTGATCCTCAGCATTCACAATAGTGAAACGTTAGCAGCTGGTACTAAACATGGGCTTTTAGTAAATGCATATCAGCCAGTTGCACGTTTCTGGGACAGGAGATGGGAGGAGATTGGAGTGTCTGGAGGCAATCCATGGGAATGGGGGGGCGGGGCATGTACACTCCAAACACCCATGTTTGAGGGCAGGATTCAGATCCAGGACATTGGAAGTACATGGTCATGGGGTAATCTGCCCCCATACCACACGTCTGCTTTTTATGAAAAGGTAAACAAGAAAATTGATTTGCATAAATAATGTCAATCCATCCATCATCCAATTCCCTGGAAGCCCGGGCCATGAGTGAGGGGTGGGATGGAACACCAGTCCATCACAGGGTGCACACACACTCACAAGGAAACAGAAATCTAGAGTCTCCAGGAATCCACAGGGGATTCATGCAGGTTAAGCCTTCAGACATTTTCTCCTGTATACAGGTGAAAAAAAATATTGATTGCGTTGTATTACTTACAGAAAGCCTATTCACCAGCCCTATATCAACCATGTAAGGAGGATCAATGTGATTGAGGAGAGCCACTCAGCAAAACTGAGCATTAAGCAGTCGATGGAACAAAGCTGGGCAGCTAGGGGGCGACGCTAAATGCCTTTCAATTTTATAATAGTAATTATTATTATTATACATCCATTTTTGTAACTGCTTGTCCTATTCAGGGTCAGAGGAGGGCTGGAACCTATGGGTGCAAGGCAGGGAATGACCCAAGATGGGGCGCCACCCAATTGCGAGGCACATTCACACACCACTCACATTTACACCTATGGGCAACTTTGTATCTCAAATTAACCACAATCCATTTATGGACCTCATGATGGCACAGGGAGAACATGCAAACTCCACATGACCGAGACTCAAGCCCTGTTCCCAGAGGAGTAAGGCAGCAGTGCAAACCACTGCATCACCCTGCCACCTGTCATTGGTTGTTGTTGTTGATGATGATGATGTTTACGTTGTTGTTTAGTAGTAGTAGTATTCCAGAATTCCAGTTCTTTTGATTTCACAGCTTTTCAGCTGGTAATAAAAAACTATGCCTGCTCAAGAGAGGTCTTGGGTAGGGGTAAATTCCAGGATTTAGATCTTGTCAGGGTTAGGGGTGGGTGGTCTGGGCAATCTCAAAAGAAAATGTCTATCATTACTGCTAACTCTGCCAAGGACTCCACTGATGGTGGACAGCATGCATATCGTTGCTTGGTTTTTGTAGAATTGAGATGTTGATGTTGGCTAAGGGCTTTTTAGTATATCGCTCCATGGATATAGAGAACTCCAGTAGTACCTATCATAATAGGGGCTACTTAGGCATCGGTTTCCCAGAGTCTTTTAATCTTGTTCCCGCTGTTGCTGGTAGTGCTCTAATTTATGCTCTTCCTTTGGACCGATGTTATAGTCCGAAGGCACCAAGATATCTATTACAAAAGCTTTATTGGTGTTTAGGTTCGTATGAATGGTTTGAACAGGGAGCTACCAGAGAATGTTGGATGTAGCATTTTTCAGGATTTTATGCTCCTTCAAAATCCATCCATCCATCCATTTCCCAAACTGCTTATCCTTCTGGGTCACGGCGGGACACTCTAACGCTCTCCACAGTCCATCAGTTCTGCCATGCTTTAGTATCTCATAGCCAGCAGGTTATGGAGGACACTTATGGGCCATGTGTGTTGGTGATTCTCTGCTTTTTGTTGCTTTTGTTCCAAGGGTGTGTCCATGGCTATGAAGGACACATTACTGGCTATCAAGGGTTTGTTCTCAGCTAGATCATGCGGTAGAAGTCTTTATTTACTGCTCATGTTCCCCAACCCTCAGTGACGTCTGATCAATTTGTACAGTCAGTCCAAATCATTTTTTTTTCTCCCCTCAGATGAACAGTGCTAAGTCTTTTCTAATTAGATCCCCTGGGAAATGTAGGATCCCATGCTGACACTTTCCACTGGGGAGGGTGTAGTTTGCGTCCAATGCTGTATTTGTTGTAACCACTTGGGATGAGGCAAGCTTTAGTGTGAGACATTTAATCTTTACATCCATTTTCTATAGGCTTCTCCTGGTCACATGGGAAGGTGGGGGAGGAAGGTTAGAGCCTATCTCACACAGCAGAGTGTAAAAAGCTGGGGATGGCAATCCCTTACAGGGCACACTCACACACAGTGTAAGTTTGTAATTTTTATCTTTGTGGGATCTGGCAATTCATTTCTATGGGGAAAATCTAATCCCATCTAATCCCATGATGAGTGACACCCTTAACCCTTACCCAGCCCTAACCTTAACCATAAGCAACCAAACAAAATACGAGACGTTTGCCATTTTTAGTTTTTTGATTGCATTCACTAAAATTGGTTCCCACAACGTCAAATTAACTAGTTAATTAACATTCACATGCACTCATACCATGGACAGTACAGAATGATTAGTTAACCTTCATCTCTTCAGACAGTAGGAATCACCTGCAGGAAATGTTTATGACACACGGATAACAAGCATAAGTGCTTAAACTTGGCGAATTATTAACCTGATTATCACAACCCCCATAGGTGCTGCTGCCGGTTTCATTTGCATGCCTTCACATGGTCCTATAGAATATACCCACAGCAGATTTCAGAAGAACTCTAATGCTTACACCAGGGGTCACCAACATGGTGTCTCCCAGGATGCCCCCACGGACCACGTGACCTGTTCTAAAAATAGCACAACTCACCATTGAGCAGCGTCTAAAATTCAGTTTTATCCTGCTGCTATTTTTCTTTAATCACATTTGCATTTATATACTACCATTAATCATTAATAATAATACGTAACTAAAGAGAAACTGAGCAAATTTGTTATTTAAGAAGAGTGTATCAAACTGCTAGCCCTTCGTATGGTTCAGTACCCGTGAAGTAGCTCTCAGGTTCAAAAAGGTTGGTGACCCTTGGTTTACACTGTGCCTTCCAGTGATCAAAATAAATGGTTCATTTGCATTATATGGATTAGTGGTCCCACTGGTTTCCTCCAGGGGTCCTTGCAGGAGTGGATTACCTTCTCCGGGCCCCTAAATTGATATGGTTGGGGACCCCTGATTTTACTATGGTAGCTTATGCAATAATCCACCCCTGGCTACGACTGTTATACCAATCTGCAACTTTCCCTTGATTTCTGGGCAGCGTCTCTGTGAAGCTCGCTCTGCCATCAGGGGCTGGCTTGTAGTGTTCATAAGGGCATCATCTGTCTCCTCTGCTCAGCTTTGCTGTCTGCCGGCTGCTAGAGCTTCATCCCGCTCCTGCTCCGGGCCGACGAGGCTGGCCAGACTGGCTTTTTTGTTCTTGAGTGCGTCTCAGATATGTGTCAAATCATTTCGCCAGATTGACTGTACTGCTCGCTTATACTGTGTGGGGAGGAACTTTAAAAGCGGAGGTCATGCCGATACGCTAGACTATATCCAGTGCTATTCTTTCAAATAAAAAGGGCCAGTGTGCTAAAAAGCCACATTTCTCACTAGAATTTTCTATGAAAATACAGGGAGGCTGATATTATCTAAAAACCTTACAGTAAACTATACCAACACAAAAAAGCACAATAAATATACTCATCAACCACGCCTGATATTTCACATCACACTCTAAGTCATTGATTGGCTGGTGTAGCATGATCCCATAACATTGATTGGCTGGTGTAGCATGATCCCATGACATTGATTGGTTGGTGTAGCATGACACCATGACGTTGATTGGCTGGTGTAGCATGACACCATGACGTTGATTGGCTGGTGTAGCATAGCCCTCTGATGTTGATTGTCTGGTGCAGTATAACCCTGTAACACTGAAAGCGAAGCTGCTTGCGGCCATTTCATGTATTGATTTAAAGTCAGCGGTTGTTTGTTTAATTACGTGTTGTTGTGAATGCTGACGCTGAGTTGTAGGGGCATCAAGGCTGATTTCAGCAGGGTTCCTAGTCAGCATCTACAGGGCTGTGGACTGAATCTAACCCCACATCTCAGTGTGTGAACTTTGTGTGTTCACACACAGCTTGTGTTGGGTTCCAGCCATACTCACCTCCCTGTTAACCAAAGACCAGCCATTCAGATTAATTTGTGATTATAAATTGCCCCTCAGTGTGTGTCTCTAAACATTCCTTAGAGTGGAGGAATGGACTGGCCTATAAAATGTGCAGATAATCGGAATCATGGCTCACTTTATTGCCCGGGTACACCCACGTGCACTAGGAATTTATCGTGGCAGTATTGATGCCTACATTCACGGATTACATGGAGCACATGTCCATTCATTGATCTGCTTCCCTTTTCCATACCTGCCTGTCCTACACAGGGTCGTGGGGGTCTGGAGCCTATTCCAGAAGCTGTAGGTGCCAACCAAACACCACCAACACACATTCGCACCTATGGACAATTTGGAAACTAACAGAGAAGAGATATTTAAAAATGAAACTAAAATGGAGCACAGATTCCAGCCAAGCAACCTTGAGCAAGGCCCTTAACCCCCAGGTCCCTGAGCGCCTCCACAGATGGCTGCCCTTCGCGGACTGCTTGATTTGTAGATCTTTGTAGAGACCAAGTTGAGGGAGGCGTAAAAAGAATTTCCCCGCGAGGGACAATAAAGGATTGATTATTATTATTATTATTATTATTATTATTATTATTATTATTATTATTATTATTAATAAGCAGTGTTGGGTCAGCACAGACGCATGTATTGTGTATCCTGATGGCGTTCTCACTCACACTGCATGGAGACTCCGCTTAGACTGGCAGCCTTTTCATTCCTGCTTCATCATTTAAAAAGCCGCAATGCCAACTGTAACAAAGGTGCAAATAAACGCAGTTTGTTCACTGGTTATTTACTGTTGCACAAAATAGACAGAAATAATCACCATTAACTCCCACTAGCTGCTTAGTTAACATCTGTCGGCATGGGAGACATATGTTTATGCAATACATTCTGCAAAATTCCTCACAAATTTTCTGTAACAAAAAAAAGACAATGTAACACGACGCAGTGGCACTTACATTGCGGGGTATTGCCAGGGGCCGTTGTCTTCTTATGATGAGCCATTCTCTGTGTATTTACTCTGATTTTAATAAACCCCATCGTGGACTGGTACAAAGTAGCGTCACACTGGAGAATACACACTCAGCGGTAACGAGTTGCGGCCTCTCTTTTTGGTAATTGTCCTAATTATGTCCGAATTTCTTTACCTCCTAGTTGCTTAAATGCCAGTTCTCTGCAAACTGAAAGATTATCTAATGCTTGCAGACTCACGTCCCTTAAAATGACATGGAACTGAAGAGCACAGGTAACCAGTAGACAGAGCAGCCGCTGATTGCTAACTAGGTTACCAGGGAAGAGAGACGATCACAAAAAGATTTAATTTTGCTGCCTCGTCCCCAGCACTTTGCCATCCGCAAAGAGGTTGCTGTAATCAGTGCGATTATTATTATTTTTTTAACAGCAATAAATTGCTCTGTCTATTAATAGAATTGAGATCTCTTCATGTGAAAATGACGGAACATTAGGTGGCATTTACATGTTACCTGAATGTCCATCATAGGAGCAGTTTCCTGTTCAGACAACACAGCAAGGTCACCCCGTAATTGTTCAGGATGAAATGGAAGAATTTGCACAAAACAACCAGCCACATCAAAGGGATTCCTAATTTGATTCTTAAAAAGCCTTCTAGATACAGAAACAAGAAAACATTGCTTCGGAAATTTAATTGCTGAAGCAGAAATGGGTTTGTTTAGGTATCTTGGTTTCAGATTCTTGTGACAGAAATTGCTTCTATAGCTGCAAATAAACTCACAGTCAGAGACTCTTCCTGCAGAGCTTTCAGCTGTTGGGTGGAAGATGTTCTACACGGCTCCAAAAACTCGTCCTATAGAGCTCAGCTTGCAAATGATCCTACTGTTACTCCAGCCGCATGGGAAGGTCTGCGAATGTCAGTCATTTGAACAACCTGCAGCCTCCAGCCTGTTGATCCAAGCTGATCTACACAGATACGCGGTGCTGAGGAAGGGGAGGGGTGTTTGCATGCATCAGATGGGGGCTTGTGGGCATTTTGGAAAGGAGGGGCAGGTAACAGGCTTTAGGGCGCTGATCAGAGCTGCCATTCCTTTATTCCTGGATTGTGTGCAAATCGCTATCCTTTTTTCTTTTTACCCCCAGTAACCGGGAGCATGTTCCGGACGGGAGCGTGTTGTGGGAGCATGTTCCGGACGGGAGCGTGTTGTGGGAGCGTGTTCCGGACGGGAGCATGTTGTGGGAGCGTGTTCCGGATGGGAGCGGGTTGTGGGAGCGTGTTCCAGACGGGAGCGTGTTGTGGGAGCGTGTTCCGGACGGGAGCGTGTTCTGGGAACGTGTTCCGGACTCCATCTTGGTCCCCACAACATCAAAATATCAGGTTTATATTACATTGTGGAGACATTTGATCCCCACGATGTGATATATACATAACCCACGCACACACACATACACGCACACATTCACAAAAAGTAACATTTATTAAATGATCTTCCTTGCATTTTAGGATTAGGGGCACAACCAAAGCTCTTGCTTGCTAAAGATATCTTTCGCTGGCCCTGTATGTTAAAGAAAGCGCTGACAGACTGAGGAGGTGTTTTCCTATCAGACATAGGGCTCTGAGGACAGACACTCGCATGAGTAGAGTGGTACGCAGGGTCTGAATAACAATGTTAAACTGTCATAACTGAAAATAATCTCAGCATACACAGATACTGGAATATCTGAGCACAGAAATTTTAAGTCATCATGTTCATAACCCACATTCTCCCATATACGTTATACTGGACAGACAAACCCTTTCGCTCGTATCTGAGATTTTTCATAACTGGCTATTTCAGTACCCTTAAGATAAAATCAGTATATACTTTTTTTTGTTTGTTAATTTGCAGAAATGAATAATCTTGATGGTCTGACAAACATGGTATTGCTGATCTCTGGTCACGGAGCCGGGACTTTTCATCTAATATTTTTAGCCAAATTTTTTTAGTATTTTTGTACGTTAGCAGTATAGTGTGTACAGTTATGCTTTGTTTCCGCTGTTCACTAATCATTTTCATTGCAAGTGTGTCCTCTGAGTCAACAAGTTTGTTCTGGTTTGACTGGCGTCGTTGAAGTACCTTGTGTTAGTCTCCTTCTTAATGCCTACTGGTTAAATAGAATAATAATTTTAAAAAACTGGTAAGAAAAAGTAATGAGCTTAGAGAGACGAAAAAAACAATGGCACCCCTAATCCATTTTCCAAACCGCTTATCCTATTGGGTCACGGGGGGTCCGGAGCCTATCCCGGAGGCAACGGGCACGAGGCAGGGAACAACCCTGGATGGGGGGCCAGCCTATCGCAGGGCACACTCACACACCAGTCACTCACACATATGGGCAATTTGGCAACTCCAATCAGCCTCAACATGTTTTTGGACTGTGGGGGGAAACCAGAGTACAAGGAGGAAACCCCACGACGACACGAGGAGAACATGCAAACTCCACACACATGAGACCAGGCAGAGACCAGCACCCAGGTCCCAGAGGTGTGAGGCAACAGTGCTAACCACTGCACCACCATGCCGCCCCCTGGTGCCCCCAATAAAATTATGAAAGCAATTACAAACATCTGAGTTGAGTTTCATCAGAACTTTGTTTTTATAAAATTATGAAAACTGATTTCCAAAACCTTCACAGAATGCGAATTAAATTAATAACAGCATAATGTGGGTTTTCATAAACAGATTTTTTTTTCTTTCCCAGCATTTATTGTTAATTTGCCTGAGGTGCAGTTAGTTACAGGTGCTGTCTTTCATCGCCGTGCAAAGGAGCCCTTGGCCAGTGCAAAGATTTATGAGCCGCTTCGCATTGGGTAATATTGGCCGCTGATAAAAAGCAATAGCCCACCTGTGACGTGTGTGTCAAAAAATAAATAAAATACATAAATCTAAATCTCTTCCACATAACACATGCAGTAGGCTCCTTCGATAAATCAGCCCTGAATAGGGCGAGGGCTGCATTTTTCTATCATGTATTCTCGTCAGTTGTACTTCAGCAAAGAGTGAACAAAGGGGCAATTAACAGAAATCAAAGAAAGAAAAAAAAATCACCAGCTTAACTTGTGCAACATTTGCTGCTCAGTGTTTTATATAGAAACAAGCAAAAGTAAGAAAATAAACCCTGATATAGAAAAGAATGAACATACCAGGTTAAAGCCTATAAAATAAAGAACTTATTGTTTGACACTGTTGCTGGATGGATGGATATAAACAAAATAGCCAGGTCTAGTTTAATATATCCAGAAAGTTTATTTAAATCGCAAATGGTATAGTATACTAATATACCTGCAAGCACAGCATCCGCCTGCTAACCCCAACCTTGACATTATTCCCTAATCCTAACAAGGGAAACAGCACCTGCACTGATGCACGCAGACGCGATGGCCGTGCTTCTCGTCTTCCACAGTGGACTTCACAATTTCTGCAGGGCAAATCTGAGGAAAACAATCTACGGTTTCTGAAACATAAAAAAAAAAATCACGTACTCCAAATATCTGGGAGTAATGCAGTTGGTACACGGTATACACACTCCAATCAAGAGTGAAATGCTGCTGATTAGCATTTCAGGGAGGGCTGTCAGAATTTGCCGATATCATTAGGGCTTGGTAATAACAAATTATGGCCCGAAAACAGCCCATGCAGCCAATGCCCTCCAGGGCCAGCTGAGAGACCCAAGCACGAGAAGAGCCAGAAATCGTACAACATTTAAAAAACTAGCCATGTTTGGGCATCTCTGAATTGCCCTGTGTGTGTGTGTCTGTGTGTGTGTTTGTCCTGCAGTGAACTGTCGCCTCTCCCATCACCCTTTACTGAATAAGCAGTATGATGGTTTTGATTATTTTATTATATGATGCAGGTCGTAGCCAAGGCTAATATCACCTTTACATGCGGTTGTTGGCTCTCTTTAACTAGCTATTTAATTAAAGAGTCACTTAGAGTCAGATGGAGCCTCCAGACTGATTTCCAATAGCACTGCAGGAACATTCCTCTGTGCGCTGTGAAACATTTCCTTACAAGTAACAATACTGCAAGATTCGTATGTGAGTAATAACTTTGACTTTCTAGAAAATTCCCCCATCAAGGAGGTAGCAGGCTTTAATGTTGCTGGGCGTTGGGAGGGGGGCAGCGAGATGTCAGGTTATGAACTCCCTCCCTCTGCTCCCAATCTCTATGTCAGATTGAGTTCTCTCTGCTCCGCCCAGACCCTGCTGTCCAGCGCAGCCCCCCCCCCCCCCACCGGAATCCCCCCTGACCTTATTCTTTTTCCTCTTCACTGGCTTCTGTTAAACTCATCTCTGCTTACACACCTCCCCCGTCCTCCCTAAGCCACCTCAGCTGGCTCTCCAGTCTGGGGCTTCATTTCTCGCGCATACAGTCATACACTGCACGCGTGTGTGCTGAACGGCTGTGTACGGGGGACCCACTGCTAACTAGCATACAGTAAGGGGCCTCCACTGCTAACTAGCATGCAGTAAGGGGCCCCCACTGCTAACTAGGATGCAGTAAGGGGCCCCCACTGCTAACTAGGATGCAGTATGGGGCC
>JABFEA020000017.1:4496067-4509119 GCA_019775915.2 Cyphomyrus plagiostoma | reverse complement strand
TGCTAACTAGGATGCAGTAAGGGGCCCCCACTGCTAACTAGGATGCAGTATGGGGCCCCACTGCTAACTAGCATGCAATATGCGCCAAGACTCCAGTAGAGGTCTGCACCATTGAAACAGTTTCTGGGAGGACTCAAAGATAATACTAATGAATCCATCCATACATACATCCATTCATCCATCATACATCCATCCATCCATCATCGACAGCTGATCCCAGACAGTGTTATGGTGGCAGCACAAAGCAACTGTTTACACTGAACACTCATTATATTGAATGTAGTCTTTACATTTCCCAGTATCTCACTGACATTTTATAGCAGCAAATGAATAATTTGATTCATTTTCCAGTACATTATCCAGTTATCCATTTATTACACATTTCAAGTACAAACTTTTGGAATAATCAGCATTTTAATTTACCATATATTCGTAATACTAATGCAACCAGCAACATATTGATAAAATAATAATCTATAATCCATTCTGTTTTTAATTGAAAACAAGATTTAATTTATAATCTCTACTGAAAAACGCAAATTTAGCATTAGATGATACAGATTGTAATATAGGTTGTCAGCACTGGTTTTTAAAGTATTGTCACCAAATACAAATTGCTTGCTTGATTCTCTCTGCCAGGGATAATCCTAAATATATAATATAATCATATAATATAATCATCCATTTTCTGTACCTGCTTGTCGTATGCAGGGTTGCAGGGGTCTGGTATCTATCCTGGAAGCAGGGAACAACCTAGGACGAGGGAAAAACCACAAAGAATCACAGGGTACGTTCGTCATTCACACTCACCATTCACCCTTACGGACAATGTGCTAACACCAATTCACTTTAGCGTGTTTTTGGATGGACAATTGGAGGACACCCCAAGAAGACTTGGGAAGAGGAAGAGGGCGGAGACTCAAACCCTCTTCCCAGAGTACAATTTTCTAAAGAGAATGTCACTGGCATTTTTATTTTGAAATATAACTTCCTTAAACAGGAACAGAATTACCCACCCCTTCCACTGTGTTGTTTGTGAAAAACCAAAGACAAACCAAAGGCTTAAACAGCGAGACAAAGGTAATTGCAACATGTTAGCCAATCATCAGCCACGCTAATTTCCTTTAATGAGCAAGAGTCAGCCCGTTGTAAATTAATCACAGCTAAGTGACACTGAGTATTAATTTGAAATGGGATTAAGGAGAGAATAAATATGCTATTTTTTAATCACATGAATACATTCATTAAGACGTGCAAACGAAACTGTCCCTGGCCTGCAATAAAAATGATCATTCTCCATTGATCATAACAACACCTATTAATTCAGATTTATGAATAAATTTCTAAATACATGGAGTTTCCATGACTACCTGCAAAGTGAAAAAGAACAGCAGAGAGAGCTTTTTGAGAAGTCTCAGTGCCTTGCTTGACATCGCTGACCTTACCTGCCCTGTTTGAGATGTCTACAGGAGAATGGGCTTCCAGTGTTGACATCTGCTGCACAGGTGGGCTTCGGGGCTACTTTTCTGATTATCTGATTTCCTGATGCTGGGTTTGCTGCCTGGGTTCTTTAATCATGTGTCAGTCTCTCCTGCTTTTCTTTGGGCTTAAGCTGTTCACTAAGACCTGAATAAATAAATCAAGCATGGAATCTGCTAGTGGAGCCACGTTTCATTGCCTGCGTCTCCTAGTTCTGACTGTTCATGCAGTTATGATGAAGGTATTCATAAAGTTTTTTTTATTTATTATTTGAATAATCTTATCAGATACCGGACATTGTGTAGCATACTGATGGGTTACTCTTAAGTTTCTGTGAGGAATGTGCAGTCTCCTTTAAAAGTGAAACCACATTCTATGTGACCCGCTTCCAATATCTATTTTGTTTCTCAGTGACTAATATTTATTGTAGTCTAACTCTTTTTCTTCAAACACTGCTGCTGTTGCAGCCGACGCCCTCGACCATGAACTTGGCAAAAGAGCACAGACAGTGCACAGTGAGTATCACGCCAGATGGGAAACTGTGCACCAATATGGCAGCATTTTCTTGATGTGGGTGGTACAGCACGACATCACGGGCAACCCTCCTATAACTTTGTCGGCCTCGGCTGTCTATGACAGCCTCTCTGGTTTGAGAAGTTATAAGTCTGTCAATGCTGATGTCTAATAAGCTATAGAGGTGTGTTAGACTTACACTTAGATCCGTGTCCCTGCTCCAAAGCAATTAACTGGATGAATTTTGTAAGCGGTCAATGTGAGTTGAGTAACAGCCATAAATACACTTTCTCAGTCCTATACTCCTACCCTCCATTCATTCAGGCATGTAGTTTGTTAAACACTGATCATGGAAACATCCTCACGCTGACACACAGCAAACATTGCAGAACCGGCCCTTTAAATGACTTGTGACAGGAAATTGTTCTCAAAAAAAGGAAAGAAATTTTGCAGTAGAAACCTGTCCTCCCTAAATGTCACAGGGAGAGATTACAGTGCAGGCCATTTTCTGAAGTTTGCAGCAGGTTAATATACAAATTCTGAGAATTATGTTGCTATCTGTCACTTTCATAGACCTCAGAAAAGATGGTTGGTGATATTGCTCAACCCCCCCCCCCTTTCCCCCAGCGGTATGGAGGGAAATATTGTTTGTGGGGTGTAATGAGTGTAAAATAGAGGGCAGTAAAATGGAAGAATATTACCTTTCAGGAAAATAACTTTGACTTAAATTCACAAGGAAATGAGAAGTGCATTTTTGTCAAAATCATATAATTTTGTGCATTATAACAGTGTGTACTTTACTATGATTCTGAGATGTAACCGACAGGGTAAAGATACATTCGGTAAGCATGGTTTTTGGAGTAATTACCTGGATAGATGGAGTTGGATAATTGTAACACATTTCAGCTATTCAGTTGTGCTACACCCTGTTTTATACGCTACTCCTGCATGCGCTGAGCAGCATGTCAAATTCAGGGTTTCATTTGGAGATGAGGTGCTATTAGCAGCCGACGTGCCTCCGCGCCCCCGCCAACCCTGCCCCCACGCCCCCGCCTCCGCCCCTTAGGAGCCAGAAGTCAGCGACTCCCGTGGAACAGCGCCTGACCTTTAGCTAATGAATTGTCTGTGGGCAAAGATACCATTAAAGTCAAAACCCACTCTGAACATCTGTAGCGTGGGGTGTTTACTTAGGCTACCTTGCAAAAGTGATTTTTTTTTGACTATTCAGTTATTACATCTTAATAGACAAATGTTTACCATACATAGAGGAAAAATGTCTATTATTTTATTCCACTTCCATGTAATCCAAAGCCTTTAAATTGTCACTTTGTGTTGGAAACTAATAATAGAAAGAATTTTCACTCTGCTTCCAGATCGTTTTTGTCTTCAGTTATACGTGAGACTCAGCTTGAGGGCTTTGCTCTTCATGCCACACAGAAATGCTTTTGCATCCTGTAAGAACTGTGAACATTAATATAGAGCAAGACATACTTACATTTAAATTACTGCATATAATGAATTCTTACACTCAGTGAAATACCACTGCATTTGCTGTCTTCTATCTCCTGCACTATAAACATCAGGACACAGCCAGTCTGGAAATCTGCCATCTTTCATTAATCATTTCCATGGCTACCTGAGAGGCATAAAATTCTGGGAACACGTCTTGGAGAATCAATGCCGGAACAATAATTTACTGTAAATTGGAGTATATAAGTGTAGTAACAGTATAGTATAGTAAGTATATAGTGACAGACCTGCCAATGGTGTAAATAAGGGATGACAAACAGGGATCTTGGTTTCAAGGCAGAGGAGCTGCATAAGTTAACATGAATGGAATATGGTTTATGTTTAAGCAACATCTAAGCCTAGTTGTACTTTATACCAGCCGCCTGCTAATCCCTTAAGCGTGAGAGACACCCCGGTTCTCATCGCTCGAATATGCAGCTCTAAATGGGGTCAGCTGTATCCAAGTCAATTATGATGAAAGCATGAGATGAGTGATGGAATAAGATTGATTGTAATAACAGGAAATATAGCTGTAAGCAGCAATGAAGGCACCCAAGCAGCACTGCTGTTTACTAGCGATTTATCCTCTGGGTCTGGTCACATGCTCTGAAGATCCACAGGCCCATTTGCAGTCAGCATCACATGCAAGCTTGACAGCTTATCAGCATTTTCTGTGATGTTGGGCTGCTGTGAGTGGGTCAGCAGTATCATTGTTATTATAATTTTTATTGTTGCCATTTTTGTTTGCTTGTTATTACATAATAGCCACTGTGACCTAGTAGAAGCTCGGTGAAAGATGCGTGGATGGATGGAAGGATGGATGCAGCAGAATTTCAGCCCCATATTTCACCCTAATACACACCAGTGTGACAAAACCCCCCGAGCAAGTTATTCGCTGAATTAAGATGTAGAGCAACTGCTTTCAATAAGTGATCTAATTCAAGACTTAATTGTTAATCGCAAATTCCTCCACCTACTTTAATCTGATTTGAGGCCATTAAATTCACAGTAGAAATCTGCTGAGATGATTAAGAGAAGTGAACTTCAGAGTAGGCCGCCGTGTTCCTGCCTACCTGATGCACAATCAGTGCCGCTTCACGAGGCAATCCTGCCTGGACAGGCTGCCGACCTATAAGAGGGCATTTATACACACATGTGCTGCTAATTATGTTACCCTGAACTGGGCTGTAACTGCATCTCACAGAACCGTTTGGGGGTGTGACTCTACCCACTGTGTCACTGCATTGTTAGAGCTATAAACCTGGTTGTTCTTTTCTAATGAACAAATCAAAGTAAACTAAGAACATTTCTAGTACCCATATCTGCTGAAGGGTGGATTTCCATCTTGGGCAGTGCTGTCTTTGGGCTCCATCTTCATTGACTGCCCATAAACATGCTGCCAAGACAGGAGAATAAGCTGCGTGAGACGTAGGATCTTTCTCCTGCTGGAGGAGCAGAGATGTTCCCAGGAAGGGACATTCTGGACAGTGCTGGGCCCTCACATGTCCCATCTGGGGCATGAAACTTGCATTTGCCATCACTCGGTTTGCTCATAGCAATAATAATAACCTCACGATCATGATTTCCTTTGTACCAACCCATTTCCTCTTTGGAAAGTGATATGAATTTTCAAGGGCAAAACTAACCCAGGCTCTTGAAGAACCTCCATGCTCCTAGCTAGCACACGCCTTAAGGTTATTATTTTTTAATTGGATCGAGCTATAGTCGGATCGGCCGAGTGATGGCGACACAAATCTCTCCATTAATGCAGCAAGCAGTGCGAATCTTTCAATGCCGGTGCCCGGATTCCCCGCAAGAGACCAGCTAATTAGAGGCTACAAAACTAATCCACCTCTGTGGTGATATTCCAGTTTACAAGAGTCAGGATTTCATTTTATTAGCCTCTCTGTATTTCCTCTTTTCCTCTCTGCCTTCACTGTAGGTATGCAGAGAGCCTGTAACCCAGCACACGAGTCAAGGGACAACCTGCAGGGGACAACTGGCCATCATATGACCATCATATTCAAAGACACTTAAAAAGATGTTTTAAAAGAGTTCCCAGAGGAGACATCCAGACCTCACACATGTAGGAAGACAGACAGATAGATGGATGAAGCCCGCAGTGCAGGACAGAAGTAGAACACTGCATCTCTGATGCTGTTTCACAATGACCTTCGTGATGTACTTCACCCCCCCACTTCCCCCATGAAAACCCAGCATTTTATGAAGAGAACACGAGGGAGAGATTTGCTGAAAGAAATGTTGGGAGACCTATTTATTGTAACAAGTGGGAGCGATTTCCTGAGCGGACCTTGGAGAATTCCAGTGGGTCCCACTTTCCGAACTGCGTGTCCGTCCAGGACACCGACAGATATTAGAAGGCACTTTGACAAAGTGGTAGATGAAGAAAAATGTGGGAGGAGCTTTGATGTCAGTGTTGTGAGGATACAGCCACCGGAGCCAAGAAAGAGATCCATGTGCAAACATCTCATGCAGAAAGCCCACTACGAGCTCAGAAAGCACCCCCTGGAGAAAGGAGGTCGTTTGCGACATACAACACATGAAGTCCGCCATCTTTGTTACCTTCAGGCTTCAGCCAATCGCAGAGTCTGGCCGTGTCCCTCAGCCTATTTCAGGGAACCACACCATTAATCTCGTTTTACTGCTCTGTTTATCAGCCAGCACTGATATGGCTTCCCTGTATTTTTGAGATATGGCTGCCATTTCCTCTGACTGTGTTTAATTCCCGCAATGTGAAGAGTGTGGATTTTGATCAGTGAGTCGCTGACGTGTTTAATTTGGGGACAGAGAGTCGCATAATAAGCCAATAGAAAGTATGAAATATGCTGTTAAATCGAGTTAATCTGTAGTTTCCCATTATGCAGGGGCCCTGAACTATCAAACTTAGGTTTTAATGTCTGAAAAAGCCATAACCTTAGTAAGCCTAACCATAGCTTCAGCTTGGTAACTGGGTAGCTGATTTGGGTGACACATCAGGCTGTCGGTATGAAATATGCTCTTATTAAAATGGGCACATCCATCTATCAAACCATGGTGAAGCTGAACCTGGAGTCTAATCCAGAAAGTAAAGGACAAGAGTCAGAGGGCACTCAAGCAACAGGCAGATTATTTATATTATTTAGTTGCTTGTTCCACTACTTTCGTGTAGCTACCTATGCCATGCTGGTGTCATTTTTGCGATAAAACCTCATTTCAGATATAGATAAACATGATGCAGTAGTAGGATGAGATGCTCTGTGAGAATGCAACCTTTGAGGCATAGATCATATTACCCAGATTTAATTTGATATGATTAATAAAAAACATGTGTGCAAGAGTGCAGTTAATGGAGGAACTGCTTTATGGCAGAGCCACTGTTCTGTGTTTGCTGCTCACGGGGCAGAGGGTGACTTTATTTCTGCTGATGGAGGGGGGCCGTCTCAGATGCTGATAGGTTCCTATGTGGGGCCAGTAGCCTGCGCGATGCTAAGTGGGTATTGAACAGCAGGTCCCAATCACTACCTAAATTAAAGTTATGTTTCAGAAGGCAGAAACACAAACTTTATATTTCAGGGATGTCATAACACATCCATAGCTAGTAGGTGCCCTGTGATGGACCGGCATCCCATCCAGGGTCTACCCCGGCCCCGTGCCCTGTGATGGACTGGTATCCCGTCCAGCGTCTACCCCGGTCCCGTGCCCTGTGATGGACTGGTATCCCGTCCAGGGTCTACCCCAGCCCCATGCCCTGTGATGGACTGGTATCCTGTCCAGGGTGTACCCCAGTCCTGTGCCCTGTGATAAACTGGTATCCTGTCCAGGGTCTACCCCGGTCCCGTGCCCTGTGATGGACTGGTATCCTGTCCAGGGTCTACCCCAGCCCCATGCCCAATGATGGACTGGCATTCTGTCCAGGGTCTACCCTGGCCCCGTGCCCTGTGCTGCCTGGGATAGACTCCATATTGAATGAAAGACTTTTTTTTTCCATCTTTAAAGGTGTTATTTTAAAATTCCTGACTTGAGTGCCTGGTGCCCACAGGTAAATCACAACCAGCAGTGTGTGAATACTGCTCACTGTAGGAGTCCTGGGAGGTGGCTAGGGTTTGGGGGGTGGGGGGGGGCTTCGTAAAGCCGTCATACCTACTGGTTAGATGTGGCCTTGCCTTTCCACAGTTTGACGCCACTCTGGGCCTCTAATAATAATAAAAGTCCACTCGACGAGGAGAATTTCAGATGAATCGCTAGTCAAGTGCTGCTGGGAATTCTTTTTGGTTGCAAAAGGCTGCTTGCTGCACCGTAATTACAATTACAGAATTAATTTGGTGCCTCCTGGGTTACTTAACATCTTTGCTCAGCTGTGGCTGCATTGCTCTCTGAGATTGTTTAATGCCTAAATTTTAAAAGCAAAACAACGAGTATGAATGAGCGTAGTTTTACAGCTTCCCAGGGCACTTTAGCTGCTGGTGTACACACTGACGTGTCCTCTAGGAGGTCCCGTTAAATCCTGTGGGGGGCTTAGGTGCTTTCAGCTCTCCGTCGGCGGGCTATTGCCTGCTGCGGGACTTTTCTCACTCCTTGAGCTGCTTCAACGTGGCTTTGAATCATGGTAGCCTAAAATAAACATGAAAATATTTTATATTACTATATGTATTTTTTAATTCCTTTAAATTTTGACCTGGCCTTAGGGCGCTTTTCCACCGCACAAAGTACGGTAGTTCGGTACCGTACTTTCGCCTTTCCATTGACTTCCGGTCGAGTACCAAAAGTGCCAAACCAGCTGGGGTACTTCTTTGGTACTTCGGTACTTTGGGGTGGGACCTACAAACGTATTTGCTGTCGATTGGTTATGCAAATAGCCGGCCGCTGAAACACAAAAACACACAGCGAAAAACCAGAAACGAAATAAAAATAAGTAGAAACAAAAATATATATAAAAAAAACTAAAACTGAAGATTGGACAAACAAGGAAACAAGGGTTTGATCGCCATATGGTCGGATGAACAGATCCAGCTGAATTTGGATGGCACGACTCGAAATAAAAGTATTTGCCGTTCCGGGCAATTCAGTTTCCCTGTTTCCCCTGTCGCGCGCTGATTTGTACATGGTTTCGCTGTTTTCATGTCTTTTTACGAAGTTATTGAGGTAACCACGCCATATATTTTACAACATTACACGTCTCTTCGATGTTTTTTTTTTGTTTTGTTTTAATAAATTAAATTATTTAATTCGCTGGATAAATATATTTCTTCATGAAAACGATATAGCACTGCTTACAAGACTATATTATGCGTGACGATCTACTGTATTCACATGTAATAATGTACCTGAGTGATTTTCAGCCATTTCACATATACCTCTGCTTTAGTATTAGGAGAAACATAATTTTCTGATAGGAGAAACATAGGGAAACTGATATATTACTTCCAGAGGCAAACAAACCGCCTTTTCTAAACAAGATCCGACGTGATGCGTAGTTTTCCCTACCAAAAAGCGACCGTCAACTTACTAGCAACGACCCGACGTTTAGACGACCAACGCTTTTCAACACCGCGACTATACGATGTTTTCGCAAATAAAACCCGATGCTTCGTAATGGAACGCAATCCAATTGCGACTATGCATCCGCCGTTTATGCGACGTATTGCCTACGTACTTGTGCTGACAGGGGAATTGCCCGGAACACCGTAATACCAATTGCCTCTTGGAAGAAATGGGGCACACGCGAAACACCGAACAATGCCGCTTGAAAATCAAAAACCATAATTAAATAGTTTGTTTGCTTTCAAAAGACTGAATTAGCAGTAAGCTAATTCTTACTGCTTTGATCGGCTTAGCCAAAGTAAGCGTACCTACGTAAACGTAAATGATGGCAGCATTCATGCAATCTGGATATTATACTATGATAGAAGCTGACATAATATGATATAACGATAAGCCGCGTTTTCCAGCCTAAACTTTTAATTTTGGGCTGTTTTTTTTTTTAATGATTTAAGATGCACGTTGTGACGATGTCAATCAGGGGCGGTCACTGATGTCATTTGGCGCCATATCAGTACCGAAAGCCAGTGGAAAACCGACACGAAAGAAGTACCCTACTTTCGGCACTTTATGGAAGTACCAAAAGTACGGTATCTGGTGCGGTGGAAAAACGCCCTTATAGGTGAATTCATGAAATTGTCACGAAACATGGCAAAGGTGACCCCCCCTGCCCCCAACACACATACACACCCCCACCCATACACTGTTCAGTGATAAGAAGCCCCCTTCAGAGTATTATGAAACAGCATAATAATACCCCACATCCCATGCTGTTCTATGCCAATCAGGCTCCTTTGATGTTTGAGTTGCACAGAATCTCGCTTAAGGGTTACGCCTTTCTCCACTCAGTCAATCCATTCCGCCTCACAAGTGCTTCGTTGTACAGTAATTATCTCCCTTAACAACTTATTTTTATCTGGAGTGTGGTAGTTAACATGTCCCAAGGGTTTATGTTAACATTCACCCACACTGAACAAAGCCACCCAGCGGCTGGCTGTCCATCACTCCGAGAGACCTTCGGTCATTGTGCTTTGGACCTTCGCTGTTTCTAAACGTCTGCCGCCGTATTTGTGCGTGACGCCTTTTAGTGGAGCTTTTCACCTGCTTTCCTTTGACTGCTGTATGCCATACAAAAGTGCAGATGACTTCTATTAGTACCACACAGATCGTAATCTGGGTATTACCATTGCGTATATGGACTTGCATATTTGCGTGTATGGTTGCGCGATGGAACTTGCTGTCCGTCCTCAGTGACGTGCAAGAACGTTTCCATTGTTCCGATTGTGAGAAATGTTACGCAGGCTAATCCAGTCATTACCAAGCTCCCATTCGGTCCATTTAGCAAAATGCTAAACCCGGATCACTGTCAACAAGGGCTTTCATTTGTGAAAGTCTGAGTGCCACACTTAACACACTGCAGCTGTCTTCACTCAGCAGGCACTCGTATCCAAAGAAACATGCATTTTTGAGAAGGCTGGGGCAAAATGTCCCCGGGGCAAATGTGGGTTAAGGGCCGTTCTCAGGGCTGCGACGGTGACATCACCCTGCCGAGGACCTTTTGATCATAGACACGGTGCCCAACACTATAAGCCTCACACCGGCCCGGTCTCCAGCTGCCACCTTCCGCGTCCTGCGCGCTGTTGCGTCGGCTTGAGTGTTTACCGCCGTAACGCCAGTGTTGTTGAAAAACCCCTGCGTGCTGCATGTCCTGACTCACCACAGATCTGGGCAGCCGTCGCCTCCATCTCTGATTGCTGCGGAGGGCCTATTTAATTTCACAACTGAATAGCTCAGTGGACATTAGCGTTTGGCATGTCACCCAGAACGCGCAAGCCTGTCCCATTTCGGCGCTGCCGTTTTGTGGAATCGTCACCACCTGTTCCCAGCATCTTATTACCATTAAAATTACATCAGATAGATGAGGAGTTTTCATCACGGGCAATGAGCCGTGCTTTTCCGTCGACGAGGGGCTGCATCTGTGGGCCTTCCTTGAATGTCGCTACCTGAAGGCACAGCGCTGTACGTTTAGGGACTGTCATCGGGATCCTGCAAGGCACAGCTAACAGAGGCCTCAGATTTGAAAAAGTTATTTTTCACTTCCAGTTTGGTTGCATTGCACTGTTGGAGGTCTATTTGAATAAAATTTGCATTTGGTGATGAAAGATGCAGATTGCACACATTTCATAAACCTGCTCAGCATTGGAGTAAGAGTAAGATTTCATTAGAAAACATGCCTGTCAGAAAAATCCATAAATCACCCCTGGCCAAAGGTAGTGACCAATTCCCGATAGGTGGGCTCAGCAGAGGGGTGTGGCTACAGTCACATAGCTTTGCACAGTATGTCTGCTTGATAAATTACCCTGGGGTTTTGGGAGTTTCCAGGCTGCCCACTGAACAGATTACTATATGAACCACAACAACAGTATATGGTAATGACAACAGCAATAAAGATGTCACAATAAAACTGGTCTCATTCAGAGACAATTTCATTTACTTTGAAATTTTAATAGTTATATATTTTATTTCAGTTGCAATTATGTGCAATATCATTTTTTTAGTAATGGATCTTAGTAGTCATTACACAGATGCTTCATTAAATTAGAAAGAAAGTGGCATTTTCCTTCTAATTCAGTACACCGAAATCTTATGGTCAGTCTAAGCAATATTAACAAATGCATCAGTTTGAATTTGGACAAGGCAGCCAACTGATACATTTGGCACATATATGATGTCAAACATCTTTTTAGCATGTGATGTTATTTCAGCAGTAATCAACATTGGCTGATAACCAACTTTATAAGCCTTGCTACAGTCACAATATTCTGTGAAAACACATGAAATATCCACTTATTATATTTAGATATTTTGTGTGACTTTTAATAAGCAATAAAAAACTCATTTGTCACAGCAGCATGGAGCCACTGCATTGGTTGGCGATCAGAAAAGGTACTGAGCAGGTAATCTATTGGGAGGTGCGGGAGGTTTCCAGGGTTGGACAGAGGGGGCAGCAACAGCATCAACACAAGACAGAACTGAGCGATGGTGCGAGAAATGATAATGATAAAATCCAGGCTTCAGTAAGGTTGTATGGGGAAATCAGTCACAAGTGTGGATCTGGGCCGGTTTATTGGCTTTCTAACCTTTATAGGTCCAAAAGAAACGAAGAATAGGTGAACTAAAATGCTATATACTACAGGGAACACGTCATAAACACTAAATAAAGATTTTGTATTTGTATACTGTAGCTTTTTTCCTCCACTCAAACTTTGTGTGCTGCCCCCTGTTGACCACAAACATTCGCTACACTAAATAATAAATAAATGCATTCCTTATTGAGGAGATGGCAACGCAGTGTTTTCTGCTATCCAGCTAGCTAGCCACGATCTTTTGATTCTAAAGCTGAGCTAATTATTTAGGTTTTGAAACATCTACTCAAAAATTTACTATAAAAGTAAATGAACTATGAACAAGTATAGTTCACTCTACCTACCAGCCACTCCTACAACTGACACTATTCATACCTGCAGGTGCTGCTAATCAGCCAGAACCTCAACCATCTGCGACATGCATGCTTATAAGGGAGCAGAGTGTCTGTACGCTGTCTCACAATCTGAGGTGCAGAAGCCCACTGGGCGCTGACCGGATCTCACCGGTCCCGCTGTAGCAGAGATCAGGCCGTCTAGCACCTATGCTAGTTGGCACGTGTGCCTGATTCCTCACCTGGGCTCGGTTCTCGAACTTAATCCGTTCCGGAGTCCGAATCGAATCCTAAAAAGTTAGAGTTATGATCGAATTTTTCCCATAAGAAACAATGGGAAAATAATTAATTAGTTCCCAGCCCCCCAAAATTCCACCTAAATATGTTTTTTTTTTGCATTTAAACACAAAATGAACACGATAAAACAAGAAGAGCATTACCCCTGTCCTACCCCGATCGTCCGCTCCTCCCGTGTGCCACGCCCCCTCGTTAACCTCGTGTGGGATCCCCATGTGATCAGCTGTTTCTGGTTGTT
>JABFEA020000017.1:4456036-4467798 GCA_019775915.2 Cyphomyrus plagiostoma | reverse complement strand
CCCCCCCCCCCCCCCCCCCCCCCCCCCCCCCCCCCCCCCCCCCCCCCCCCCGCCCCCCCCCCCCCCCCCCACCCCCCACCCCCCCTGCCCTCCCCACCACCCCCGCACACCATCCAGACACTGCGGACCTCAGACGCAGGTCTGAGTGACTGGCTTACCTGACGTGATTAATGATGAGTGTTGTGGCAGGGATGAAGAAGTCGTCTACCCTGTGGAAACGCCGGCCGAGGGGCTGCGTGTGGATGGTGTGGTGTGACACGCTCCCACTGGCCTGAGTGATCACCTACACACCAGCAACAGGCAAACATTCAACACCGGACCATAAATAATTCCCAGTGACACCCAGCTCTGCTTTACTTTGGTGGATTCTCCAGCACGTTCTGCTCTTAGTGAGTCTATAGCTCTGTATCCCCTGCAGATATCTTCTCCCTGCCTCCAGCAAAGAGAGAGCAGGTCCCAGATGACAAACTCTGGGAAAGCGTCCCACTGACAACAATGGATCTCCAAAAGTCTGAGAGCCTGAAAACAACCTGAACGGCCTATGAGACTTACAGCTACATGCTGCATTAAATTATAATTAACTGTTTTAAAAAAGATGCTTCTACACATTACTAAATTCTGGATAACACAGCACACATAGATCTTCTGGAACTTCAGCAGAAGGAACACTGATAATGTATCTCTGGGGTTGTGGAGTGGGAGTAAGTAGTAAGGAAGTAAGAAAAGTTCACTTAGAAAGTGGAGTTTACACAGACAGACGTCACAGAGCTGAGCAGTAAAATGAAAGGAAGGGAGTTGCTTCCACATGTGTTTCCTGGATTCCTTTTGATGATCCTCCTGTGTTCCCTTAAATTTCCCTTAGTGTGTAGTTATGCATGTGCCCTGTGGTAGACTGGCATCCCCTGGCATCTACAGTGTAGCCCAGCGCCATGCCCTGTGATAGCATCCGGCTGTTGAGTGTGGTGTCTTTACCTGCAGGGTTGGGCTGGACTTCTCCATGTCTCCCCAGCTGTGGACCCACACCTGGTCGTGGGATTTGTCGTAGTGCAGCTTCACAGGCACCGGGTCCGTGCCCACGGCCTGTGGCAGAGAAACAAGCTCAGCCTATACGATAACATGAATCGCATATATCGCGCCTCCAGGGCATCCCTGCCCCGCCTGCCGGTATGATGACATTAATTAATTGCTGCCCCTTAGTCCCATGCCATCCAACTTCTATGTCATTATATGTATATTGTATATATTGCACATACATTATTGTTGACTATTCCTTTATTTGTTACCAATTGTTCTTTCTCGTTTCGATGTTCACATCTGCAGGGAGGTACGCAAGTGCGTATCCGGTTCAACTTCTACAAATGGCAATAAAGCTTTTGAATCCTTTCAATCTCAAAAAACTGAAAATGCCGGATATGCATTTTCATGTGCATGCTGACTGAGGTGAGCGAGGTCCCCGACAGCACTGGCTGCCTCTCCATCGCCGTAGGGACAATCCTGCCGCTGTGTTAAGCGCAAGGCAAACACTCTCCTTCCTCTTATCCTACTAGAAGAATCTCAGTGGAGGTTCCACCCTGCCTCTTATCTGCTCCCCGCTATCACAGGCCTCTTTACGCTCTTATAAATCTCGGAAATTGGCCGTTGGCGGCGCTTGCTGGTTTTCCGCCCGTTCCTCTAATTCCTGGGCAACCCATGTGTTTGCAAGAAACATGGAACTACATCCCAACTCCACAGAGAGAATTAGGTTAGAAAAAAAGTGTGGTTTCTATGACAACCAGCAGTAACCGTGCAGATTCCACACAAACATCCCCTTTGTAGCACATTTCTTCATTAGTGCATTTCTTTGAGGTGATCTGTCCTTCGCTCTATTAAGGCTTCACAATGTCTCTAGTAAATATGACCATTGTTCTACTGTCCTCCCGTAATTGTGTATATGTTGGTAATACTTTGTTCACAACGTTTACTAATGTTACTGCATATTCTAAAACGGAACAATCCATGTGCACTCGAATAAACTCCCATTGACGAGAATGAATGAACGTTTCAGAGATTTTACATTTTACACCTTCCAAACAAAAAAACGCTATTACATTTCCTACCAAATTACACACTTGTGCATTGAGAAGAGCTGTTTCTTATTTCTGTTGCTAAATTGTTTCCATTTAATTGACTCCCTCGGCATTTTGACAATGAGACTGAACATTTCTCTGAGAGAAAGCCGTAGAACACAGTATATTCACACTCTAAAATGTTAAATTAATATTAGTTTTGAGAATCACAGCAAATATCTGCAGATCAACCTGCTGGGGGGACAGATGTATGAAATAATTATTTATATTTGCCTGACTTATTTTCATAGATAAAATAAACATCATCTATCTCCTGTGTAAATATAATCACATTTGTATATCCGTCCAACCAAACACATCTTAATGTGCATAATTGATTATATTCCCAGGTGATAAAAACCGTAAAGCCTTAGTACTACATCAATCATTTAGTCATTCTTTCAACATCCCTTAATACATTCTGCTCATTTCTCGAAATAATCCCCCTCTGCATATGATCAAATTTGGCTGCTTTGTCCCCCTGATGATCTCAGCTTAGCAAAATATCATGATATATGTTCCACAGACATTTGGTTTCATCAAAGACCTTCAAAAGGCCACGTCGCTGACGGTGACTCTGGGGCGTGAATGTCCGACCGTTTGGTCCCGGACCGTGAAGGCAAGGAAGCAGAGAAAAGGCGTACAGAGTGAGATTTGTGCTTCGTTAGCGGGGGATCAGGTGCCTAATGAGGAGCGGCTAATCTGACGTAGCAAAGCCAAACCTCCAGGTGACCTGCTAATGACTACTCCACCGTCGCCGGAGCAACAAGCCGTGGCAACAAGCCGTGGCAACAATCGCTTAGCGACCTTGGGGGGCATCACTGGCCTGGAACTAAAGATTTGTACCTCAGCAGTGCTCTTAAGGGTTTCCCCACACCGAAGTAAACAAGCCATTTTCACCCAGCTCCCCGGGGGGGGGGGTCCCGTGCTCAGAGACAAACAAACACATGTGTCTGCTAACACCCAGACCCGACGACCGTATCACCCACAGACTCCGTCTTAGTATGACTTAAGTAGTCAGGCCGGAAGGTGCCAGAAAAAAAAACGGAGTGTTAGAGCTAAAACCTGTAATGGAATACATGACCCTAAACAGCTGGGCAAGGATGGTGCCGGAAAAGACCCAAAAGCAGAAACAAAGAAAATCACAGGAAAACAGCACGAATGCTTAAACAAAAGGGCTGGCAACAGGGCAAATGGGAACAAAAAAATGATTAATCCTTTCTCCTTTACTAATGAAGAAAAATAGAAAACCATTGACCTGCACAGCCTTCTGCGACTGGACATCTATAATCAGCACCCTGTTCAGGGGCGGCTGGGAGGCGTAGATGTACTTGTTCTTGACATTAACGGCAGATGCCCACACACAACTCTGCGTCGCGTCACCATCTGATTTGGGGCAGACTTCCTCCTGGGGACACAAGCACACAAAGACAAACAGTAACGGATAAATATGGTCTCCAGAGGAGGACGGCGAAAAAACCGGGGAATATGAGAGGAAGAAGAATAACTTAGTAGACGTTACAAAAAAAATGCCCGACAGTTTGAAGAATGCCCGGTGTCACTTGGGGAAAGGCCCTTAAGCTGTATATTCCCCTGGCAGTAATTCACAGGAAGACTGGGCACCCGCAGCTCCCTGCCAGACCAGCCATATGGAACCAATATGAGGCTGACACTCGGCCAAAGATACAGAGTCAGGGAGGTGATGAGATCTCGCCCATCTGATGTTAAAGGATGGTGCCAGTGAAGGGGCCAAGCCCTTACAGCTACGCTTACATATCCATGATGAGACTGTAATCGCCTCTGTGGGGGTGGAGTGTAAGGTAGCACCAACGGCTGACTAGTGCCAAATGACATAAATATACTATAATGTATTCATTGTATGCATTCATCCATCTTCCAAACGCTTATCCTGGATGGGATTGCAGAGGGCTCTGGAGTCTATCCAAGGCAGTACAGGGCATGGGGCCGTGATGCACCCTGAACGGAACGCCAGTCCATCGCGGGGCTGGGGCCTGGTTAGACCCGGACTGGATGTGAGTCCATCACAGGGCACACACACACACACACTACGGGCAACTACCTGCATGTCTTTGAATTATGGGACTGGAAATACAGCACAATCCAAATATGATCTTGGGTTTTTCTTAACGATACACTACTAGTATACTGTACTGGTTTTAGTGCAGAGAAAATACTGCTTCATCATTCGAGTCGAAGCTCTCTTAGATTCCATCAAACCCTAATGTCATGTTTAAACTGGACATGACTGTCAAGTTCAATAAATTTTAATCCAAGTTTACGTATATGGGTAGCATTTCAACCAGTATGGAAAAGTCGGCTTGATGAAGAGACGTTAAATGTCGTCCCTCTGCTGTCTTCTCACTGCTTTGATAGGGAGCCTTCACTTTGTACCTGTACAGATACACAAACCCGCTCCCATCGAGGCCTGAATGAACTTTTCTGCATCCCCAGTGGCTGCCAAGCAGGATGAGGTCACAGAGGGCAGGACAGACTGGAGCATCGGTCATTTAAATATCCATGTGAATCTCCAGGGGCAGTTGATCACGCTTCCTCAATTATACACCACTTAGGAATAAAATGGCCACTAAAGAAATGGGTAACACTTTACTTGACGGGGCGCATATAATAATTTAGTTACCACTGAAGCACGAATCATGAAATACAGCAGCTACTTGTGATAAAAGATCTATCACAATTCATTAATGATGAATTAACATGAGTTCAGTATGCTATTAAGACTTACTATGTAGTTAATTAATACATAAGTAATGGCATAATTCTAAATTTGTGCCCCTTCAAGTAAAATGTTACCAATAAATGTAGTTTGTTCACAGGCAGTTTTGTTCTGCACTGTAGCTCTCTGTGCCTGTGAGGTTTAAATCCAATGATCAGCAGAACAGTCACATGTGCGTTGGGCCCCTGAGTGAGACCCTGTGCTCCGACCTCAGGCTTCCCTCCCAACTCTTTGTCCGTGTGTCTTAAAATGGAGTGTGAGATGGGGTGTGTGAAAATCAGCATTCCAATGTACCTGTACTTACAGTAAAGCGAATAAAGCATCATCTCTCATAAAATGCTTCAGATGCCCCCTGGACTGTAATCCAGCTGCAGGAACACGGCCACGTTACGGCACGCTTGCTGTTGCTTCTGATGCCAGGAAGCATGCTAGCGATTAGCATCAGGGTAGCTAAATGTGCAGTGCGTGTCCTGCGATGGGCCGGGAGTCTATGCCGAGCATCCCCAACGCGATGAAGGAGGAGAGATGGACGTCACAGGCGTGACGAACCATACCTGGAGTCCGGGCAGCTTCTCACCGGGCTGGATGTGTCTCTGGATCTCACACGCCACTGGCTGTATGACCTTAACGCCGTCTTCATAAAACACGTAGAAGATGTTCCCGACCCCGTAGCCTGAGAGGGAATGTTAGCATAGTGAAGTAAGCTGCAAATGCTGTGAAATGCATGCAAGGCGAATGCATGGCTGTCAGCTAGCAAGCGAGGAGGGACTTCATTACAATTTGCCTTGCAAATATATGTATAGCTTAACTGCAAATAAAAACAGATGTTTTCTCTTTTATAATTACAACTCAGGTAATTTCCAGTTCATAGTCATTGTGTAAAACACAGCTGGGCCAGTTTTAAAACGCCCATTTTTTGACTGTTTTGTTTAATTGCATATTTTAAATGCATAATCCAAATGAATGCATGATTAGCTATTTGGTTGTTGCCTGTGTTTTATGCTTTTTGTATTTAATAATTGCATAATGCAGTCAGTGAGTGTTTTACAACACGTGCTTTTTCTGTGACAGTTTGACAAAGAAAAAGAGGCAAATTGTCACCATAAAATGCCTGAGTTTTCAACGCCAAAAGAATCGAAAAACAAAAGTCAGGTCACTACTCTATGTTAATCTAGCAGCATTAAAGGAGAATGACTGAAAACTATTCATAATATACTGTACAATACTATATAAATAAATCTACACAAATACAATACAAATAAATACAATGAAAACGAGTATGAACTGTACCTTCTTCTCTCCATAAAATGTTTGCAACTGGGAATATTAAAAGTGACAAAAGAGTATGTATTATGATTGGTTAAACAGCAACACAAAATAATCATAAGATAATTATTATATTATTATATATTTATATGTATTTTTCAATTCAGCTTGCATGTTTGTTGGGGGAAAAAATGCAGTGAAAGACCACCTGTACAAAATGGAAAAACTGACAAATGTATACTGTTTTATGTGTTTGACTAGGGCTTTAAAAAGTGCAGTGAAATCCAGTGAGGAACAGCAAAGGCCGACGTCAGCCCCGTAAACGTAGTTCAATACGTAGCTTTCCACACAGAACAAACGTGACTCCTAGAGGACAATGGGTAGGGTGCATCGGCCCAAGGGGAGGGACTTGCAATATGTGCCCCCTATGGGCCACAGGCGGAAGTGCAAGCGTCAATTCATAATATACCAGAATGAGCGTTATCATAATCACACGCCGGGTCTCTGGCCTGAAAGGCAAAAATTTTCTGATCTTTTCCAATTTCTCATGGAAATTCAACCTCCTCCAACTGCCTTGTGGTCCCACAAACCCTCTGATTCCATCGCCAGTCTCTCCATCTCCAGTATCTCCATCGCCAGTCTCCCTGAAATCCTGGTCAGGGTGAAATATTGCAGATTCTGCTGGGATTTACTGCTTGTCCTCCTCTTTAGCTTTTTGTGTGTGAGGGGGAACCTGGGGATGAAGCTGCAGTTAAGTTCTCGCTTAGTCCTCTTTGATCTTCACAAAACGCTAAGTCTGGTTTCCGAGCACCGTGAACGTATTAGCGGCCCAAGATGTCACATCAAACATGGCGATCTGCACAGAAGCCTCCTTTGGATTAAACAGATCTAAGCATTCGGCCTGGGAAATGATTCCCAGCACATGTACCACAGGTGGGGAAAAGTGACTTCTGCTAACCCAGTTTCTTTGAGTAACAGACTGAATTGGTACAATTTATCACTGCATAGGAGGGCACTGGTGCTGGTAGTCTGATGAAGACTCATACATCACATTCCCATCCAAAGCCACCACATATTAGCAACTCATCCATGTTGATCTTCGCTGGCCAGTTTATGCCTAACGCAGATACTGTGGGGGAGGATTCTATATGAGGGTCTGCTTCTGCTTCTCATCAAGATCTACCAACTCTACTGCTTTGCCGAGCCATTATGAGATAATAGCCGGGTTTACTGGGTCTGAAAAAACCATTATGGAGACTGTAACAAACAGACATGTAGCTCACTGTCATTAATACTTGGTGATCAACCCAGCACAGTATTTTATAACTCTTTGCTCCGTGGGAGATTAAGAGGTGCGTAATTATAAGTATTACTGCAGATTGTTATGGTATATTTTTCTGTGTTTCTGAATCCAGCATTATTTACCAAACACGAGATGCACATGACGACCGCTGCCGATTCAGCTGTGTTGATTCTCTCCATACGGGGCCACAGATCTGCACAGTTTTACAGCTGGTTAGAATATGGTTTTATGACCATCAGACCAGGGGAGTTAGACAGGCATGGATAGCCTGGAATTCAGGGGCCCAGTGCTTGACAGGAGACCTTGAATACATAAAATTACAGGTAAAATTGGGTAAGGGGACCCAAGGCGACATTCCATCAGGGGGCTTGGAATTTCGGCAGATGCCCCTTACAGCTTGGAGATTCTGTGGTGGCAGTGGGTGGAAAATTCCTGCTAAATGTCTGACACAGTGCAGGGGTACCAGAAGCATTTTGAATGTGGGGGGGGCACACTGGCATAAAACTAATATTTTATGTTAAATGGTGGGGGGGGGGCTGGTGCACGCCTTTTTAAGATACTTGGCTGTATTTCCTCTCTGCTGTTTTTTTTTCTGAGAAGAGACTTAAAAACTGGGCCCCTCAAAATCCGCCTTGTTTATCACGAACATTGAGCTTCATGCACCCTGATGTGGGGCTCAGGAGCAAACAGGAGGGGCAGGGGGTGTCTGGGGAATACCTGAGTCTCTCCGGATGAACCGTCACATCTTTGAGATGCACTGTTTTATGCAGCATAAAAAATAGGTGAGGATCCAGAATAAACAAGCCTCCCCCCCCCATTTCAGCCAGAAGCACTGTGGCATATTTAACAGATCGCTCTGAATAACATTCTGTGGAACTGCACTCTGAGAAAATCACGGCCCGACTGGAACGACTAAAAATATGCATCGCTCGAGTATCCATTTCGCAGACGCCGATTTCATCTGAAGCGGATTTGATTTTTTTCTTCCTTTCGTGTAACTGTTTGGCTACAAATATTACCATGCAGGAACACACCCTGGGACAAAATACATATTAAAACGGCTTCAAAAAATCTGTCACTGCATTAAAAAAAAAAAAAGAAACACTGTGCTAAAACACAAAATTGGCCTGCATATTAAAGAGAGCCCAACAGACACCAGCAGCACAGGAATCCGAACGTACAATAAGGTCAATGTAAGCTGGAAATAAAGAAAGTGTGAAATCACAACCATCTCAGTAGAAATTTATTCAGTGAACACCTTCCATACGCTGCTCACAGAAATTCACTTCAAGCACAGACTTGCCAGCATAATCAGTCCAATGTTAATCTGGCTGGCTGTAACTAAAACTTAAAAAGGTAAAGTTACATGTATGTGTAATGAAGTCAGAATTGCCTAGAGGGTCTAAAAGCAGGTCACCAGCCATAAAAGAGAAATATTTAGAAAGTTCTAGAAAGGAATCACTGCAAAGGAGAGCTGAGTCAGAGGTTGCTTGATCTTATCATGCTTGCGCCAGCCACTCGGTGGGGGGAGGTAAGGCAGGACTCCACGCCTACAAAGAGCATGGCTGAGTGCTTGGACAGCTGACCCTCTGTAGATGAGACCTCTGGCCTCCAATGCAGGTCCAGTGATACTGGGGGATAGTCTTCACACCTCCCACCGAGTAGAAAGAAACAGCCAGGGTTGGTTTGGGTCGATACGTCGTGACCACAGACATGAGGCACTCTTAGAGGTCCATGCAAAACACAAATGAGGTGAATCTGCCATGAGGAAAAGCGTACTCTGGCATGCAGGTAATTACTGCTGTCGGGAATACACACTTAAAAATCGTAGGGTGCCTCCGGAAAATTAGACTTGAACTGTTAATAATAGGCCAGTGTAATTTGGGAATCTGAACCAGCCTACTAAGTTAGAATGAATGTCAGGGTCATGGTACCACCTCTGTTTTGGTAAGCACATTGGTATTCCATTTAGCCTAAAGCTGTCTCAAATTAATGAAAA
The DNA here is from genome assembly GCA_019775915.2 of Cyphomyrus plagiostoma. NCBI lineage: Eukaryota > Metazoa > Chordata > Actinopteri > Osteoglossiformes > Mormyridae > Cyphomyrus > Cyphomyrus plagiostoma. Next base: position 4,458,370 of record JABFEA020000017.1, on the reverse strand, counting down.
TGGGTAAATCTCGTTCAGTGTTACGCTTAATTAGATAGTAAGCGAATAGGGATTCATGGCGTGAAACCACACCAAGCATTAGTATGACCAGTAGTACTTTGGTTTCAGGTCTGCTCCTTAACCATTAATAAACTATCATTCATCATTCAATAATATATTAATAAGTAAAAAGATCCATTTCAGTTAAATTTAGAAGATATTTTACTACTGTCTCACTAAATTTTTGCAGAAGAACTTGTAAATCACTTATAACTAAAAACAACGCTTAAGTATGCATACTCAGGAATTAGTAATGGTTTATTACTAGTTACTGAGCAGACCGTAAACTAAAGGGCTGCCACACCTTCTCATAGGCATGCAGGGTTTCAGAGCTGGATCTCTTGAGTAAAATCCTCAGTCAGAATGCTTGATGTGGGTGATTGATTAACACTCGTATTCGGGTTTCACAGCGTAATTTTCTGGGCTGCGATATAGGCATGTTCTAATTAGAGCATTAGCACGGCTGGGCAAGGGCGGGGCCAGACAGACAGCATGTAGGATATCCGAGTGATGATACAGGGTACCAGTGATGGTTGAAGGTACCGGTGATGGTGCAGGGTACCAGTGATGGTTGAAGGTACCGGTGATGGTGCAGGGTACCAGTGATGGTTCAAGGTACCGGTGATGGTGCAGGGTACCAGTGATGGTTGAAGGTACCGGTGATGGTTGAAGGTACCGGTGATGGTGTAGGGTACCAGTGATGGTTGAAGGTACCGGTGATGGTGTAGGGTACCAGTGATGGTTGAAGGTACCAGTGATGGTGCAGGGTACCAGTGATGATGGAAGGTACCGGTGATGGTGCAGGGTACCAGTGATGATGGAAGGTACCGGTGATGGTGCAGGGTACCAGTGATGGTTCAAGGTACCGGTGATGGTGCAGGGTACCAGTGATGGTTCAAGGTACCAGTGATGGTTCAAGGTACCAGTGATGGTGCAGAGTACCAGTGATGGTTGAAGGTACCGGTGATGGTGTAGGGTACCAGTGATGGTTCATGGTACCGGTAATGATTGCAGGATACCAGTGATGGTTCAAGGACCTGGTGACCTCAGCATTAGCTGGACAAGGCAAAGGCTGGAGACAGAGCAGATTTGAAATTTTCTACAGTGCCATTTGTGGAGAATTGATAAGCCAGTACAGGACTTGTGCCTTTTCAAGAGGAAACAACAGGGCATTGAAGAGGGCAGTCATACTCTGAGCAATGCATGCGGTCCGGGATTCAGGAAAGACAATGCAGCATGAAGATTTTCTCACTTGATACAATGCTGTGGTTCATTGCTAAGGCTACAGTCAGAACCTAAACCTAACCCAAAATCTACAAGGAGTTCAGCTGCAAACACAATATACCACAGATGCCATTTGACCTAGATCTGTTTGGCCATTTAGCCTGCAATAGTGTTACAAAAGACTCCATTTTTGCCCTCTTTCTTGCCAAGAAAAATTGCCATAGGAATACAGTCCCCTGTGATACAGATTTTTAAGTGTAAAAAGGTCCCAGGCAAGTACAATTCATTCAAGCAGGACGTAAGTGTTACTACATACTTGTTTTCCGTGCAGAATCCTCGACGAACAGAGAGGAGATGTCTTCATCTACTCCAGCCTCGTTCTTGGCGATGCAGGTGTACGCTCCAGTGTCCTCAAAGTGAACGTTACTCACATGCACCTCGCTCCCATTGGCTGATCCAACAGAGCAATAAAAAAAGGCACATAGACTAATGTTAGTGAGGGGGGAAGGTGCTTACAGTGCTGAATAAACATTTGTGGCATTACCATTGGCGATGTTAGTAGCCTTAGCATTAGAAGAATTAGGAGCATTAGCATTAGCAGTAAAGGATGAAAACTACGATGTCGTGATCAGTCCATCACTCAGTAACTGTGGTTTGGGCCATAATTCCAGCACGCAAGCACACTGTAAAAAATGTCTGTAGTTTAAACGGTGAAATAAGGTAAAATGGTGATGGTAAAAAAATGTAAATTATAAAACATTAAATTACTGTTGCAGTAGCAGTTAAATACTGTTAATTTAAATACAAGAATACATTATCCTTTTTGCATTATTTTTTTGTAAAAATTGCAATATTTCACCGTAACCACACTTAAATCAACAGTAAAGTACACAGAAACACTAATAAAGTAAATCACTGTATTTTTTACAGATGCATGCTGTTAGAATTATGTTTTTTTTTCCTTTTTATTTTTTAAATAAATCCCAGTGTCAGCTAGAATGCGTGTGAATAATGTGTAAATAATCTTTGGAAATAAACCATTTAGGCCTGCCTTGTTCTCTCCCATAAATG
>JABFEA020000017.1:4439688-4455936 GCA_019775915.2 Cyphomyrus plagiostoma | reverse complement strand
GTATTGCTCAGGTTATTGAACATGTTGCTTTCTGGTAAATTGTAATTATTCAAATTGTTTATTTTGCAATATGAAGCTAACAATGAGTATATTCTTCATTGCTGTTTTAAGGAGAATATGGTTGAATAACTTTTTTCCTTGTATTTAAATTAAAAGTACTTTCTACAAATTAATGTTATTGTTTGTTGTTATTAAAGGGTATAAGGATACTGGTATACTTCATATTTTAAGTATAACAAACTGAAGAACATGCTTACAATATTTTTGAAGTAAACCACAGCTAGCAACCACAGCTGCCAATATTGTACTGTAAATTTTAGTTTCTTTAAGTTTACCATAACCGTATTTTTTACAGTAGATTTCTGGCAACCACAGCTGGCAGTTTTTTACTGTATATTTTACAGTAAGTATACCGTAACCTTAAGAATATTACTACCGTATTTTTTACAGTAGATTCTCGCAATTACAGCTGCCAGTTTTTACCGTAAATTTTACAATTCACTTATACCGTTAGCTTAAGAACATTTTGGCCGTATTTTTTACAGTAGATTTCTGGCAACCACAGCTGGCAGTTTTTTACCGTAAATTTTACAGGAATTTTTTTACAGTGCAGTTTTCAGTCATGCTTTAGCTGTTCCTTACTGGCCTCGTCCTTCCAGGGGAGTGAAGGACTTAAGGCAGCCAGGAAAAACCCAGCACTACAACAGCATGCCATTCCTTGTATATCAGAGTTAAGTTATTCCTACATCAAAGCACTTCTGGAGCTGTGGAATTGGACCGGATAAAGCCTCTGGTGCATAAAGTATATTTGTTATGTTGAAATTGCCATTTAGTGACGAATTATTCCCAAGCTTCACATGCTAATCATACCAGCAGGGAAGACGAGTGCCAGATCGCATGCATAAATCATACCGTAAGAGGCAGTGCTGTTCGAAGCCCATGTGGCACCCTAAGCGAGCTTCAGTGCCGCCCCCCCAGACAAAGTAATATCGGTCTCAGAATATAACATCCTAGTGACCACCTACCTCTACTAACGTGTTGACCAGCACTGGTGAGCTTGATAAGGAGACACACCGCTGTTTACTGAGCTCACCTTGCAGGCTGAGCTGCTTGGAGAGTTTGGTGGTGATGTCCATGCCGTTCTTCATCCACGCCAGCCGCGGGTTGGGGATGCCCTCAGCGTGGCAGCGCAGGCTGGCGGTGACCCCTGGCTCCCTTACCTGGCTCTGCGGGTATACCTGAATAACTGGGGGGACTGCGTGACCCCCCCCAAAAGGGCAACATATGTCAGGACGTGCTGAAAACGTGGGAGAGCAGTGCCCATGCCAAAAAAGCCATATCACTTATTACTTAGCCAAATCTGTACATGTTAATTAATCATCTATACAAAGGGTATATGTACAGTACTGTTAACACTGCTGTCATTTGCATTTCATTTGTGTGGACACTGAATGTGTGTGTGTGTGTGTGTGTGTGTGTGTGTTTACATGCCATTTGCCCAACTCCCATTTGCAGAAAAGTAATTTGACTGATTTTACCATAGTGGGACATTGTTTGTACAGTTCTTATTTATTACTCTGTAAATAGAGTTTAAACTGGGTAAAATCACCCTTTAATGTATTTATCACTTTCTGTGCTACTGTGCAAAGGCTGAACTAAATAAAATGCGAAGTCTAAGCATTTAAGCATTTAATATAGCATCTAATGTTATATTAGATATAAAGTGATTAGTGATTCACGTTGTGAAACAGCACAGAACATTAGCATGTTCTTATAGGTAGTGAGATGGTAAGAACTGAATCCCTTGCGTGAAGTAAGTATTTTCCAGTGTACAGAGTTCTTAAGATGGATGACTGCTTAATCGTTGATTTGGCATGTCTGTGTGGGCTGGTTACCAACTCCAGGATAAAGAAACATCCCCTCTGACTGTACTGGCTGTGTGGGACACGGCAGGTTTCGTCGCTGCCTCACTGAAGCCAGGACAGTGAGCTCACACTCACATTTGTCTTTGCATTTTCTAAGGGGCCCAGTGATTCTCAAAACCCCCGCTTCGGCTTCCAGCTCGATTCTTGAGCCACAGTTTGGTTCATACCTCAGTGTTTTTCTATTTTTTTTTGTTTTTGGTTGGGGGAGGGTTAATTCGAAAAACCGGGCAAAGAAAATTCTCCGTCATGATCGCTTGATCATGAATGGACAAAAATAGTCATGTGACACGCACAGAACAATAGTGAAATAACATTTACATCATTTACATATATTATAGTGTGAAAAATGAGCTTTGGAACATTAATGATGGTAATGAGAGCTCATCAGGATGTACCTGCAGTGGTGGGGGACAGTGAATCTTTTGAATCTTCACTATTTCGGTTATGGTTTCAGAACCATTATATCCTCCATCTGCATAGGTAGCTCAGTGTGAGACAGGGAGGAATGCGGAGATGCAGGCAGAATGTTTAAACGATATCAGATGTTATTGCCCCAGATTTACTGGAGACGATCAAATATATCCTTAATTTAACGCGATAATCACTTTGTGCTAAGCAAATGTTATTTTATTCATAGTCATGGAAGTTGCTTCAGTTTGAATCATATTAAGTTTGATACACATGGGATTGATGGCTGTACATTCTCACCGACGCCAAACGCGTTGTGGTAAACCTCATGTCTCCTCAGCCAGTGTCGTGTCTGATCCCGCTTTTCTAGGGGGACTGTTTGCACACATGCATGCTCCTCTGCCACCGAAATGCTCCTTCGAAGGATTTGTTTGGGAGAACCATGGGGGTATCGCGTGCAGAGGCCACGGAGGCACCATCTGCTCCGACACCGCGCTCAGCCAAGCTGGGGCGTGGGCACACCGCTACCCAGTCTGCTGCCTTTCAACGAGTAGCAAATGGAAAATTCCAGAAAAAAATGCAACAAAGCACAGAAGAGTCCTGTCTTGAAAAATTTATGCAGAAAAAAAAACAGCCTTGATTTTTTAACTTAACCCTGCATTCTTTGGCACCACAGAATAAATATTTGAATTGTAAAATACAGTGTTATAAAAAGGTTCATGATCATTTGAGTACAATAGCTATGTGTGGAGATATGCGATGGTGGGCTGCTTTGTTGCTACGGACTACGTTTCCGGAAAATATTTGAAAAGCTGCAGCAGTTTTCCAAGGGCTCACAATAAATTCATTAATCTGCACAGGCTGCTGTCATTCAGCGCCTTTGCCATCATCAGCGAGGCATCTGGGGCACACTGGCTCTTTGTTGAATATTACGGTGTGACTGTGTGTGATTGAGCTGCCTCTGAGGACCTGGCCTGTCCGCATAAAAGCCTGCACTCTTTCTAAAGACAAAACCCACTTCTGCCTCTCAAACATTACTGTGAAGCTCCGAATCTCACAGCAGACATCTCTTTTGAGACAAGCTAAACTTTTGTAGAATACTTCTTTGTCAGAGACTCTTCTTCACACTCACACACAAAAAGCCCTTCCCTGGACCCGAACGTGACCGTCGCCCTCCTACTCATTCAGCATGAAAGTCCCCGCTCCTGCCAAAATGGATGTGAACAGGCCCACATACAGTAGTCCACAGATAGTTCCTGTGGTAATCCCCCAATAATCTGTGGGCATTGCATGCACACTCAGCCAAATGAGGATCACAGATGCAGTGCTGGATGCAGGTTAAGTGAAGACCTGGCACAGTGAATGCAGGCATTCAGGAGACGTGCCAGTCATGTGATTCTGCCTGAGCACAGGCCTTTAAAATAATGTGCCCACACAGTTTTAGAGTAAGATACACTTTAAATTAATTTTGCCATTGATATCTCCCGCTCATCTGAAAAATTAAACTGTTAAAGAGGCTGACACAATTCAGAGAAATTTATCCAAAACAAATAAATTGCCTGTTGACAGGTCTTGGCTGGTTCTTCTTAGAATCTACAGACAGACAGCAGTAGGAAAACCTCACAGATCGACCAGCCACTTCCCCTAATAGCACACACATCCAGGCAGTGCAGATTGTACATCTTTCATCAATGGCTAGACGATGTTCCAAAGGCTAGCTAATTTGTTTTCGACAAATTTGAATAAGATCCAGTCATCGATTACCCCTTAAAGCTTAAGGTCATTCTTAATTGAACGGACAAAAGTCACAAAAGGTCGAAAAAAACGCTGACGATCCTGAGTTACAGGAGATGTAACTTATTACATTATTGGCAAAAAATTATGTTATCGGCTTAGAAAAGTTATTACATTATCAACTTTTATCACATTAAGAATGAAAAAACGATTATGTTACTGGCAGTTATTACATTATTGGCTTCTACAAGTGAGCATAAATTTGAGAACGTCCATCTCCTGGCTCAGTAAACACGCCCAGATTCAAACGCTGGCTCTGTCCCCATGACTGTGGGGCCTCCCCCCCCACCCCCTCACACACAGATCATCACACCTGACTCAGTGTTTTCTCATACTTCCGCTTGCCGTAAGGGCTGGGACCAGCACACCGGGCAGAGCTGATGCCTCACACCTTCAGGATTGCAGTTTGAGTCCCGGCCCCTTGCCGTCTGTGGTGTTCGCCTGCACGCACTCTGATTTCCCCCCGAGCTGGGAAGGGTGCCGTTAAGCCAGTGCAGAGCTCCAGTCCCGGCCTGCTGGCTGGGATTGGCTCCAGGCCCCACCTGTGACCCTGTGCTCAATAAGCAGCAGCTACACCATGGAAGGAAGGGCTTTTCTTTTTCAGGCTTTTCTGTTGTGTCGCTTCTGCCGTTCCTCTAACGCTGGAAAACCTAAAGCTTCCCTTATAAATCCGCTTTTCTGGGTCACATCTCCACACAGCCATATGGTCCTGTGCTCAGGGCAAATTTCACGCCTCCTTTAAATACTTTCAGCATAAAAACATCTATAATCAGCATTAAATGCTTTAAGCTTTCATACCACATTAAATTTGTTCATTCAGAGGTGGAGTTTTAATATTTTTTTCAGATTTAAGATTCCCGATATTTACCCAAGCTGATTTAATAGTTAAGGGCCCTTCTGACAGTAACAGAAAAACATTAAACCAGCCTGCCAATGATTTATTAGCTCTATTAGATGTTTCCAGATTTATAAACATAATAAAGCTTTGTATTTTTCTGAACCCAGGCCTTCATTAAATTCCATAAAAAGAAAAAAACTCCCTTTTGGCTAAATGTAAGTTAAAATATTTGATTTTGCCCGTTACATTTGATTTTGTAATAATGCTCCACTGTGCTTTGAGGAAACCATGTGCAGGACTAATTAGTTTGTATTTTTGGCGGAAAAAGAAAGTTTGGCTGAGATTTCCGTCAACGATTTCCGTTAACGCTACCGCGATGCTGTAGACATTCATCCCAGTAAACCAACCCGTGTAATGGTGCATTAGCGGCGTATCAGCAATTACCGTTCACTCGGAGGACGTGTGTCTGTGGAAGCTGCTCGTAACCCCTGGCATAGCAGCTGTAGTTCCCCATGTGGGTCGTGGTCACCTTGGTGATGTAGAGAGAGCCGTCGTCTCCAAAGTCCTGGCGACAAAGACAGCCCGTCACCGACCCTGCAAACACCCCGCGGGCGGCGTGCATCAGGCAGGAAACGTGCTCGCCAATTAGCACGTTAGCATAAAACTTGTGTCCATTGATTTAGAAATTGATTTTCAAAGCCAATAAAATTCATAAAAGCCCTTTAGAACTCAAGTCAAATTAAAGCGAAAAGTTCTTTACAAAAAGCGGGCATGGATTTGAATGGATATTTATTCAAAAGTAATCAAGTTACCATATGGCGAAAAAGCGCCCCCTATTTTAATGACACAATTATTTCTAAATCCATTAACTAGCCTTGAGTCTCAACTTTAATTGTAATTATTTGCTTTAGAGTTGGAAAAGTGGGAATCCAGGCGTGAACGCAAGTTTAAAAGAAGAGCCACAATTAAACACATCATAGCACTTAAAGGAACACGCAGAGCCACTCTGACGCATGTGACATCAGAACAGCAGCATGCTTACCCTGCTGGAAAAAGAGCTTTGACCAGCTTGAGCTGGTTGACCAGTTTAAGGTATGATAAACTCGTCACCCACCCACTTCAATCAAGAGCAGCAAGAGCTGGGGCATGACCATCTAAGGCCACCTTATACCAGCTAAAACTAGTTACCAGCATAAGCTGGTTTTTAGCTGTTTTTTTAGCAGGGCAGAGTCAACAGATCCTACAACATACAACATAAGGAAACCGCAAAATAATATTAAATACAAGTTACAATCTTTCTGATCACTGCTGCATACAACACTAATGACGGGGCAATCACGCATGCTGAAAAGTATGGAAAAAAATATGCATTTATTACATTTATGAAGCTAATGAATTCATAACGCTTAAGGGGGCTGCACAATTAGCTAGCGGAGTATTTGCCCAGAAAATAAGAGCATCTTTGCTCTTTTTTTCTGTCTGGAGCACCAGCACCCAAGAGCACCCAAGAAGAGAGGCAGGCCTCTTGCGAGGGATTACACGGCGCCTCCGTTTGCCTGGGCAGCCCCGCTAAGGCCGAGTTCGTTCCAATCTTTTGAATAAAAAATGGATGAAGGTAAAATGAAAAGCTGCTGGTGCATTGGGGTGGGGCCAGCAGCCACCTCCCCGCAGACGCGGTCTGCCATACGTAGCTTGGCCTGCCCTCATAGTCACCCTCATAGTTAGCTTCATAGGGTTTAAAATGCAAACGGTCAGACGGTCCAGCTCCCAGCAGACCTACCTCATGGGGGATCTGAAAAAGAAGATCGAGGTATTTGTTTAAACCAGTGCTGACACAGACCACACAAACAAATGTACAGATAAATATTATCAGGCAAACAGGTGAGCACCATATGAAAGACTGTAGGAACCAAACTGATAATTTTGTTATTTATTTCAATGCGGTGTCTGTGTTTGTGAGTTACCCACATTAGAGGCAGGAGAGGTTAAGACAGCGTGATGGTGGCAATACCTGGTGGGCGTGGCCTGGATAGGAAGAGGCAGTCTTGACCTCATTACTTGTGTCTCCACAGAATCTCAGTGCAGTCTTTACATTATCTACACAATCTTAATTAAAATCAACCCATTGAAATTATCTGTGATGCATTTTTTCATCAGGTGTTTTGGATGACATTGGGTTTGTGTCTGGATCTTGAGTGTAAAACCTATGTTCAGTCACCAAAGTGGTTATAAATTAGAACAAAAGGAAAAACCACCACAAAATCGTTTGACGTATGTAATGTCGGTCAACCCATTAGGTGACAGGCAACATAGGGTGCCATCTTCTGAGGGGGCGCTGACTTAGCCAGCCGATTTCACTTTGTCTCAGACAGGGGGCACCACTGGTGAAGCTGGCCTAGGGCACCACATGGGCTTCTTCTGGCGCTGCTAATTAGGGAGCATTTCTGAAGCCCTTGGTAGCAAAGCACCATCCTCTCTGTTTATATTACAGATTATACTACCATAAACTGTGTAATTAGACGGCACAACTAGTGAAAAATCACAAGCAATATTAAATGTCATAACATCAGAGCAGGATCATGTTTACTGAAGAAATATTGAAGCTAATATCTAAAAATAATCATCATTCCCTGCATATATGCTTCAAAAAATGCCCCATGAATTGGTTACTGTAAAACTGTATAACTATGATATTAAATACAACTAAGAATATTTCATTTTTGGTTTCAGAAAGGCAGCAAATTTCATATTACACTCATATTACATTTGATGCTCCTTATGATGACGGAAAGTGCTCCCCGCAGATTACATACACCAGACTCAAAGTGTGATGTCAAATTAAATGTCATTTTTGATCCATGCTATGCAGTAACATAAAACTTTTATCTTAGAAATACATGAAACATACAATTATAATGACATATTTCTTTTCTGATTGTTACTGCTGAGTTCTGAACCCTGCAGGAATGAGGTGAGAGACGTCATGTGACCTTATGAAAGCATAATACGTCCCACAGAAACTCAGAGGGACTTAAATATAGCGCTGATGCAGGAGGGAGTCAATTAAACTTCCTCAGTTCCCACAAAAAGACCTTGCAGAATAATCAAAACGAGACATTCCGGCTGCATTATCCTAATGGAACTTTTATAAGATCCATTTTATCATTGTGTGTTTTAATCTTTTGACCTGATTGGCATTGGTAAGCCCCAGTTCTAAGGGTGGGGTCACAATTAAAAACAGACATCACAGAGGTCAATGAAATTCGCTACGATGGGGGGAGTGCGGTCTGAATATTGGAGATCTGCAATGAGATTTTATGAATATGTTTCCTTAATTACACAGAGGGGCATACCTAGCACTTCTGGCCCCCCAATAAATATCACCTTGGGGCCCCACCCTAATTTTACATACAATTTTACATATTCAAGGGTCCCTGTGAAGTTCTGAGGCTCCTCAGTTTGCTAGGGTAACCCTGTCCCTCCCATGGCCTTAATTATGCACAGAAACTTAATGCACGGAATATTCATCTCAATTCTCTGCATATACTCTTAAGTTCTTTTAAGTGTTGGTGTCATTAAAAAGTCCTGGTAGTTCAATGCACCTGCTGTCATTTGGTGTCCTCATTATGGAGAGTAGTTAGTGTAAATCCGGAGCCACAGTCCAATTCGGATCGCAGGCATTGATTTAGTGGCATCATTAGTGCACAATGGATTTGGGGGAATTGTGCCGAATTTAATTATTTTCAAAGACGGCTCCATCACATAAACACACATCCGTCACTTTGTCCTTGTAAAAGCCTGACAGCGGAAGACTTTCTGCTGGAGACCGAATGAGTTTATTTCTCAAACAGAACAAACTGGTGTTTGGCACCTTTAGCAGTGGAGATTCACGCACACATGTATATGTATGGAATGGAGATTTATAGGTGTGTGTGTACAATATGGAGATTTATAGGTGTGTGTGTGTAATATAGAGATTTATAGGTGTGTGTGTATAATATGGAGATTTATAGGTGTGTGTGTATAATATGGAGATGTATGGGTGTGTGTCTGTATAATGTGGGAATATCTCCTGTGTTCAGTCCACAAGCATCCGACATTGAGGTATGAATAAATAAACAATTCCTGGCCTACATTTCTACCTTTGTACATGATATATCTCTGGGAAATGAAATGCCAGTTCTCCCCTTTACATTCGCAGTGAATAGAAGTTTTATGAAAATGTATACAGGTTACCAACACAATGCATCGTCTTCTGTTAATGTAATAAAGTGACGCCAGCCAGCGAGAAATGAGTTTCCTAGAGTGCACACGCAACAGGACATTAATGAGATTTGATATACCAATGAATTCGGCATTCAGATAGGTATCCACATCGAGGTGCTGTTAACGCTTCCTGTTATTGCTCCGATCTGTTTAAAAAGTGACTGCAAAGGACCTTGTGTCGGTACTGAATTACACGCACGTGGCGCAGAGGAGCCGCGACTGTACTACGGCAAAGGAGGCCGAGCGATCCCCTGAGATTTGCACAATCAAAGGACAATGAAACGCAGGAGTTCAGTGCAGAGCAGCGAAGAAAATAGTGTCAGTGTAGAAAAGACCTGCGTAATTACTGTGGGGGACAGATTAAACAATAGGAAAGTGTTCCAGTTAAAGGGAATGAGGGCAAGGGTGTATTCTTTATATATTACTTTAAATCTACCACCAAATCATAAACATACTCGAGATATTGCTTTGGATAGAAAATGTACACATGAGATGTTGCTAGGAAGACAACAAGATTTACTAGGCGGTAATGGACAGTCTGACACACTGTCTCCATCTTCAGGGGTCAGAATCAACTCCTTTCTGCATCAAACCTTCTTTTTGTCACAGTCCGCAAAGCTTCAGAGGAGTGGGCTAGCGAATGGAACCCAACGCTAGGGTGGCTCTTGCTAACGGGGTCTAGTGCTGTCTGGGCTGAGTAATGGCCTTGCTCCATATTGACTACAGGGGGCGCTCTAAGTTGTCGGCCTGCTGCTATCACTGAAGAAAAATGTTATTGTTTCATTTATTATATTTATTATAATATTATATCTTCTGTATAATTAAGTTTCTAATATTCTGTATGTTATTTTACCACAGTTTAGTTTACGCGACTAACTGGTCACTCTCCGTATGCGAGCCAGTGGCGGGTGATGATACAGCGACTAGGGTACAGTGCATTGCACCGCAAATGCTGGAGTTCACACTGGCCCTTACACTGTCATCACCATCTGCTGCTATATTAGTAACTGTGATATTAGACACTGACCTTTTCTCTCTTATGCCAGCGGTGACTTAATTAATCTAAAGCGGAGCTGCTGGGCATCCCCACAGGGGGGCGCTGTGCATCTTGTTCAGTGCATACTGATTCTATGTGTGGCTTACTCCCGAAAAACCATTGTCCGGCGCTGGTGTGCTAATGGCTGAGTGGCCTTCATCCCCCTGGGCCATTGTGTATGACTGCGACCTTCCCGCGTCGGAACGTGGGAACAGGAACTCTGCGAAGGGGAGCGGAGAGGAGTGTAACAAAGTGAAGCAGATCTGTGACTGTGCTGCGGCAGAGAGAGCCGGACCCACTCCCGAGATTTGCACAATCAAAGGACAACAGAAAGGAGGAGTATCGGTGCAGAGCGGTTTTGCCGTAAGAATGTGGAGAAAGCAGACACTGGAAAACCAAAGAGGTGATGGATGGGTCACGGGAATATCTGAGTGATTGGGGACCCAAGGTCTGGGGGCTCCCTATTGGCCACAAATGGTAACTACATTGAGGCAGGGGGATTTTTAAGTTGGGCCCCAGAAACAGCAAACTTACCCCTGACTGGGTATCAGGGTGTGGGAGTGTTTCCAGAGGAGGAAACCTTATATTTGGGTGGGTTCACACTGAAAATCATGGTGGGAGCATGAGACTCAGCAGCCATCTCTCGTGGCCGAGGTCTTCCCCCGGCCAATTGCGGCCGACGCCCCTCCCCCGGCCGATCGCGGCCGACACCCCTCCCCCGGCCGACGCCCCTCCCCCAGCTGACGCCCCTCTCCCGGCCGATGGCGGTCACCCCTCAGGCTTCACTCACGCTGACATCCTCCAGACGCAGGTGATTGAGGATGCGGCCGTGGCGCTTCCAGATGATGGGGGGGCGCTGCTGTCCCGTGACACCGCAGGTCAGGACCACACTCTGGCCCACTGTCACCGAGGAGACGCTCACTCGCAGCTCATTGGCTAGGCTCAGCTGAAGCACCCCTGCATGGGCGGAAAGGGACATCAGCACGGTGTGTGTTTGAGTTTGGGTGCCACACTGGGAACATGCAAATACTGGAATAAATAAGGATGGTGTATAAAGAGGTGGAGGAGTTATTCAAATACCCATTAAAATGCACACCATCTCTCCAGTTGTTCCTATCACATATGTTATACAGAGCCAATATATCACATATCCTTTGGGAATAAATTAGCATAAACTGATAAAACACTATTTACATACCCAAAAGAAACAATGCATAACAATTTTATTAGTACTGCTGACACTATTTAATACTGTCAATATGACATGCCTTCAAATATTCAGTGCCGCAGGTAAATTCTGCGGCATTAATTTCCTTATGTTTATATGTATACACGATGTTCAAATTTGATTCCTTTTCCTTTGTGCTCCAGCAGTCCCCTGCTGCAGAAGTTTCTTTGATTTGCCACAGAAATGACAGCTGGCAGCAAGCGGGCAGCCGGATGGCCCACGAACGCAAATAGAAATTCGAGTGTTTTGTCATCTCTACTCTGTGTACCTGCGGAGGTCAGCTTGCGGGGTCACAGCCCAGCGGGACAGGTGTACGAGTCAGCGCTTCGGCGGAGGAAACACAATCTGGCGTGTTGTAAACACAGCGCTTAGATTGTTCCGGTACAAGCAGAGACCTCCTGGATCCGGCTCAGACATTGGGCAAACGCTCTGTCTTCTCATAACAGCCACTAATATATTATAAATATTATAAATAGCTAGATTTCTCAATCTTATGCATGCTGATGTATCAGAGGGATCATGTAAGATAATGGATAATAGATAAAGTTTTTAAAAACATATTTTATACAATTTACGCCTTGACCACGCTCAAAACCTTTTTTATTGTGTGACGACCACTCGTGTGTTTTTAATGCTTCATGTGGTTAAACTATGCATGTAGCTGAAGCCGAAGGGGAAATTACTCCATTTGTTACACTTCTGGAGTCAAACGAACAATAGCAATGAAAAGCCGGGTCTGGCCGCAGGAAACTGAAGATGGCAACCATGGGGACCGCGAAAAGAATGAGGGACCAGTCTTAGAAGGATGTGAATGTGCTGAAAAAACACATCACACAGCAATAGGGATCCGGTTAAAGAGAACCACCAAGCAAGCTAAAATCATGCAAGCGTAACAATAATAACGACCAATTAATAATTTAATTTCCATTAATTACAATCCAACATTTAGCTGAATTGCATTTTATGCTGAAAATGTCAGAAACAGCCAGGAGCATAGATAAACAGCTGAGTCAGAAATGAAATTAAGCAAAGGAATGAGGATGGCGGAATCAGTTAATTTGGTTGTTTAATGCAATGTGGTTCTATTTTAAAACTCATTTTAACTATATGATATATATCTCTGCTGACACAGGTTGGGATAATAAGGAGCTTTCTCCCACTCCGAGTCGTAACCAATCGCTCCTCCGAAACAAAATGTCAGTGGAAACCTCTTGGGCGCAGCGCTGTTCGGTGTTTGTTTGCAGCGGGAGGAGCGGGCGGCGCTCGTATCCTCCGGGGGGCGCTGGCACAGCTTAGCGCATTTGTAAGACTTGGTAAGATGTAAGAGCGAAGGTGCAGTTTTGAGAGCCGAGCTCTCTAGGTGGGAGAAGTCGCGGAAAGAATAAAGTAACCCGCTGGGAGATACAGCAATAACACGCAACGGATGCATCTCCGTAAATGAGTTACGGTTCGGCATAATAATACACATATTCACTGTGCGCTAAACTATGATGACGCGTCTCTGGAGACTTTACACCCTGGTCATTAATGCGCAGCACACGTGCGGATCAGCACTCTTTGCCCAACTGAGGGCAGGTTAGCTTTAAAAATACATTTTGGTGCAGCCTTTGAAGTGAATAAAGATCCCAGTGAGCGCTTTGATAAATCGAATAAATTGGGAGGAAAGCATAAAAGTAAAAAGAAATGCTCAAGACAACAAAAGCCAGTGTGGAAAAGCACATGTGAATTTTTGCTGCGTGGATATAGAATCTGTTTCCCTGATTGTTATCCAAGCTCAGCCGCGCAAAAGAGCCTGCTACAGAACAGCAGCAGTTCAAGGTTTGACATTCATGATGCGCCAAATAATATGTAATTTACAGAATGTCGTTGTTTTAAAAAAGGGGGAACTGGTAAATGCTTCAGAAGCACTGAGGTTGGATTTTCAGGGAATAAATCAATGAGTTTCTCTACAAATGAATAAAGGCTTTAACATTAGATTGGGCAATTGACACAGGACCATTTTAAATAACTAAATTTGCAAGCCTATTGTTTTTCTCCCCTTTCCTGCTGAAACACCAAAGACACTGAATCTCCTCCAGCACGAGGTCTCACTTTGCAGGCAATTAACTCAAGCTTCCATTATCAGGGAGAGCAGAAAGTAATCAAAAGAAAAAGATGATCTCATAGGTGTTTATCACAGGAAAAGGGTTCAAATTCACAATTCAACGTTAAATGCTGTTGTTAGATTGTTTGAAAGCCATTGTTAGAAATTGTCTATTCGTACCGAATAACTCAAAGTTCCACTTCTCCGTGATATTGATCCTTACATGGATTGCTGGTTAGTATTAAAGTGAAGTGCAGTTGCACTCTCTGTATTGAACATGCTGTTTCTCTGTCTAATGGTGTGATGGGACGTTCCCATCAGCAGAAATACTGTTCATAATGTTCATTCTACTGCTGGGCATCAAGCTTTAAAGCCTGAGATATGTCTTTGTTGTCTAAATCCTAAAAGTGACAAACAGCAAAATGATATTGAAAGATAGAACGTAAGTGAGATTGTATTCTGAGATGCGCAGTGAGGGAGCCGACATTTTACTGTGATCTAAATGAAATGTGTCCCGCTGCTGCTGGAGAGGCGATAACGTCACACCCCCAGCATTAATTTTTTAAGATCTAACTAAAGCCTAAATCTGTGAAATTTTAGAAGGAATATCAAAATTGGGAATTTAAAGCTGCATGTCAACTTCTTTCGGTTGCATGGATATCTCATTTTATGGGTCTCTGTTGTAGGAATATCTCATCTTAGGGATCTCTGTTGTAGGGATATCTCATCTTAGGGATCTCTGTTGTAGGGATATCTCATCTTAGGGATCTCTGTTGTAGGGATACCTCATCTTAGGGATCTCTGTTGTAGGGATATCTCATCTTAGGGATCTCTGTTGTAGGGAGATCTCATCTTAGGGATCTCTGTTTTAGGGAGATCTCATCTCAGGGATCTAGATAAAATCAAATAGAAATGTTCAGATGATGTTTGTACAGGGAGAGGCTGCAAGCTCGCAGTGTTGGCGCACTGGAAAATAATCACTGGGAGAATGAATGGATGAATGGTGCTGCATATGTAAGTAAATGACTTAAAGTTTAGCAGCCTTGTAAACCGAGACCAGAGGCCTCAAACTACCGGCCTGTGAGCCTCTGACAGTTTGATACAGCTTGTTGCATGTTTCCTAATTCATTATTAAATCTTGCCCACAGGTCCATATTTTGGTTTCCTCTTTTGAATTTGTTATTTTAATGATTGGCATAGACTTTGTTTTCTTATATATTAGCATAATATAAACATTTCATTGTTTTCTCCTCCTGTTGTATTTCTTTTTTTTGGTTTGCGTGGCCTCCTCCAGGGAAGGCCCCGCGGCCAGTGGCCCCCTCCAGTGAAGCCCCTGTGGCCCCCAGGTGATTGGGGCTTGAGGCCCCTGATCCAGCCTGCCGTGGAAATGCAGTGGAGAATGCCGGTGTTAGACTGTCCTTTATCTGGCATTATGGTAACAGCTAAGAGTGAAGCCCAGTGTTCCACTTACAGTGCTGATGCCTACCCAGTGCCATAGGCCACTGCTTCAGATAGACGGCTGATTAGATAGACTGATTGGATAGATTAGGCTGGATTACTCTCCCTGCAAACAGTCTCAATGGGAACAATGAATTTTAAAAAGAATGAAAGATGGACCATGTAAAACTGTGTTTCAAACAATACCAGATTCTAATGGGCGTTAATACAATCCTGCAGATTCTACAACTAGCCAAAGACCAGATGATTACATTACTTTAAATTTAGAAGGCTAAAAAACTGGAATACACTGTTTCTGGAGAACATTGTGGAGAACCTTAAGAGGTGAACACTAGTGAAAAGTAGAAAAATGCACTTGTGTTCTTCCTGGGTCAGTCTGCATTCATTATCAGGACAAAGAAATGAGTAAATTCCAGATTTGAGTTCGTAAAGGTGCCTCCACGACCCCAAGGACATACCACAGATTATGAAAAATGTTCAATTCTTATGGTCAAGTAATCTCTTAACTGTCCTCAGGGCCAGACTTGATGCGGTAGGGATTAGCGCAAGCAGAAAATGAAGGAAGGTGAGTCTTGTGTGAGGTAAAATCTATACTGTGCTCAAATCTATCAGATTCCTGTTTGGGGCGGCCATCTTGTCTGATCTATTGTGTAATCTTCTGTAGTACATCCCATCTGAAGCGATGGCTGCCATAATGGTTTAGGAGCTAACAAATCAGACAAACTGAGGCACAGAGTGTGGATACTCACCTAAGCTATATTCTCAGTTCCAATGTAGTGTAAATCCACTCTGTGCTCATCCCTTTCATATTGCTGACAAATTAATTAAATCAAGCATACTCTAAAGACATTTTCTTTAGTGCCTGTTAAAGGTAACTGTTTTATGTAAAAAGAATTAATGAAATTAATTAATGGAAATTAAGATACAATTGTTCACAGTGATAGCTTTGCTATAGGCTAAACATTTCAGGCTCCCTTGAATGTTCATCTCAAGCTCATTACTAAATAACTATGTACAGGTGAAATACTATCTGTACACATATGCCATTGTAAGGCTAATTATAATCTTGGGATTTACGTTCTTTCTTCACGATTAAAAAATAAACCAGTTTATTTTATTAAATATAAATGTGTTGTGGGGGCGGCATGGTGGTGCAGTGGTTAGCACTGTTGCCTCACACCTCTGGGACCCGGGTTCCGGTCTCCGCCTGGG
>JABFEA020000017.1:4369124-4390056 GCA_019775915.2 Cyphomyrus plagiostoma | reverse complement strand
CTGTGATGGACTGGCATCCCGTACAGGGTGTACCCCGGCCCCGTGCCCTGTGATGGACTGGCATCCCGTACAGGGTGCACCCTGGCCCCGTGCCCTGTGATGGACTGGCATCCCGTACAGGGTGCACCGCGGCCCCGTGCCCTGTGCTGCCTACAGGCCAACCTGTTTGACCCTGCACCTTCTAAGCAATAAGAAGACAGCACTGCTTTAAATATGTAGCACTGTCATATAGTTTCTTGTTTATGACCCAGCTCTGTCATAGTATTTTCTTCATTTTTCTCAATATCATTTGAAGTTAGGGGTCGTAGGTAATATATGGCTTAAATATGAAATAGATGTGGGGGGTATTGAAGCGACCCATAATTCAGAGCCCCTGGAATTCAATCAGCTGACATGTGAGTGACTGATTGCTGTGGCAGCTTGGAGGGGGGGGGGCAGCCTCCAGGGAGAATCATCACAAATACAGCCGCTAGCCATTAATCCATGACAGAAATTGTACCTCAGCCTCAGCCCTGACTTTCAAACGACGAGGTCCCCCGTCTCGCAGGAAGCGCTCAGTGTGAGGTGGCGCCGCGTTAGGGACTCGCTCCGGGACTCGCTCCGGGACTCGCTGCGGGACTCGCTCAGGGACTCGCTCCGGGACTCGCTCCGGGACTCGCTCAGGGACTCGCTCAGGGACTCGCTCCGGGACTCGCTCCGGGACTCGCTCAGGGACTCGCTCAGGGACTCGCTCAGCTTGGGTTTTCTCCCAAATCCGGGATTATATGCGTCATCTGAGCCCGCATGGATATTTCCTTCATTTACTTTCACACATGCCTTGTTTCACCCCACTCTTCATCATTTAAGGTGCTGTGCCGCTGAACCCTGGGGGGGGGCGTGGACCACATAACCACACCGATTCGGACTGATCGCTGCCACCTGTGCATTGCTCTGTTCCACATATATTAATTGATATGTTCTGTGTTGTTTTGGCCAAATAAGTCATACAGCAGTTGAATCTAGTCCCCAGACCCCTAATCTCCTTCTCCTCCATCTTCCCTACACCAGACTGATGTATCTGTCCCCGGTTTGTATAAATATCTTCCTTTTGCCCATAAATCCAGCCTCTGATCCCATTTTTCGTTTGACCTTGAAAAAGGAAAAGCTTGTAAAGTTGGGAACAAGTGCAGACAGTTCTCTCTCTCCCTCTCTCTTTCTCCCTCACACTCCATTTCTCTCTTTCTCTCTGTCTCTTTCTCTCTCTCCCCTTCTCTCTCACTCTCTCTGTCTCTCTCCCAACCCTCTCTGTCTTTCTCTCTCTCCTTCTCACTCTACCTATCTCTCTCTCTCTGAAATATAAACCATCATTACATTGACTAAGAGGATAAGCTAATGATGGGAGACAGTCAGCCTTGCGGCACGCAAGCTCATTCACAGCGAGGCGCCTGCTGTTTCTCTTCTGCATTCAGTTGCATTTTATTACAGCTTTTCTGAATTGCTAAAACACATTTCCTAAAATCTCTTCTCCTTTTATCAAAACACTAAACACAAACCCTAGAAATCAAGCTATACTCACAAAACCTTTGACCCATCTTGCAAAATCAAACAATCCCCTCAAAACTATACAATCTTTGCTCAAAAGCAAACACTACATAAGCAGTCATTACACACTATAGCAAAAAGCGGTATGTTTGCATACAATTATACTAAACGATATGTAAAGTTTGCAGTATTCAGTACTCCAAAGAAGTTACTGTAAAGGACAAAATCCAAAATCTAGATCGAAGTTCACCACGGTGCAAAATGTGTTTTGATGAATGAGAATCTGTTTAGAGTTTCGCAAAATGGTGAGTCAGATCTGCAAATCGTGTCTAACTAGCACTGTTTAAAGTTTGGCCAAAAGAGTGACTGATTCAATAACTGAGTTTTGGAAATTGGCAGTTTTGTTCCAAGAATGAGGTTTAGTGTTTTAGCAATTCAGAAAAACTACAAAATGCACAAACATAAAAGCAATTCATGTTGTCAAGATTGATAGATTGTAAACCAGCTCACTGCAACTCTTTTGTCTTCCCAACCAAACACACCTTCATAACAAAGGTTTGTGGCTCATCATACGTCAGTAGTAGCGATTCTTTTTCTGCTAAGTTGACAGCTGTGGTTTCATATGTTTGGTGATGCTCGGCATTGACTGGAGCCGGTATTTGGCCTGGAGAGATCACACCTGGCATGTGCTTGTTGAGCGATCATTTAGAGGTGAAGCAGTCGGTATAAAACATTTGCTTTTTACATTTTTATTTATTCATCAGATGCTCTTATCGAAAGTGACATATGTTCTTGAAGAAAAATCCCGAAAGCAGTCGGAGGTTAAGTGTCTTGCTTACATCCCCTCTTGGGATGCGAACCTCTGAGCCACCGATCGCAGACACAGTGCTCTAACCCTCTGCGCGGCACAGCTCCAGGACTATGGGACCCAGAAGGTGTCTGAGGTCCCCTCCTCAGGATCTTAAAATGAACTGGGGACAGTCTAAACATTACTGTGGTGCATGTTCTGCTAGCAGACTTTCAAATAAAGAGTTCAAGTCACAGATTTTTCACGGTATCATCGTATCCTTTTGTGCTATTTATTGTACAGCGATACAGGATATTGGAAGATGTATGGCAGCCGCTTAACTTGAGCCCCTCCAGTTTGCAGTTCAGCTGCATCGATGGATGTACCAGTCACTTTGTATAGTAATGTTTGCTCTAAGGCGGGTCATGTACAGGTTAAGTACATGGACTTATTACCTGAAGACTACTACTCTGGGGTAGTGTTTGTGTACCTTCTCTAGCTGGTTGTAAGTCGTCCTTTGGCTGAAACTAAGTATTAATGTGTATCATTTTAAATGTGCACCATTAATAACTCCAAAGCTTTCTTTGCACTCTGAGTTCCAAGCGAATTGTCAACAAGCAGATTTTTTCAGTGAAGAATCATTAAAATTGCGTTAGTTTTCAGAGGACAGTATCTTTCTGGCTTTTTAGTTTGTTTTATTTTTTATTTTTTTTGGACGCAAGTAAAACTCCAAGTCGATTCTCATCATTACACTCTGCTACAGTCTGGAATCCAACAGCCGTTACGCAATTAGTCCTCTAGGAAGCGGCAGTAATTGGGGAAGTACTTGTTAAAAATCTTCACAGGGAAAACACCCAGCCATGATTACGCCTGAAATGTTATCATATACCCCACAGATCCCGCTGCGGAAGAGCCGGCGTTAAAATGCGAGAGAAACGGCAGCATAATTTCACAGTGGTGTCTCTTTCCCCCGGAGGCTTTCGGAGAGCACAGCCCTGCACACACAGCCCGCAGAAGCGTCAGGAGTCACCATGCTGCCCTGGGCTCTGGTCGAGGTGCCTGACTGCCGGCGACGTGCATGGGGAAGCAGAGATTCACGTGTGCGGGGTTTGGGGAAACTCATCAGCTTTTATTCTTGCAACTTCTTACAGCGGTTTTAAAGATTTTACTGGGTCTCAGCTTATTTTCTGCAGCGGTGTGTGTGTCACATTGCTGTTCCTTCTGTTTCAATGACTTACCCTCATAAAATAAGTAATAGCAGCTACAATGTTTTTTGAGTTAATAGAAAAAAACGTTGTAAACTTGAGAGTAGGTACCTGCAATGCTGAATGCACGGAGGGACTATTTACTCGGACACTCGGACCACAAATTTACGTGGGGGCCCCACTTTGCCACAGACAGTCACTACACCGGGGTCCCAAAGTGACTTCTTGAGTGGGGCCCTAGAAGGAACGACCCCCCTGGTATCCACAACCAAATCCGTTGAAAAGGAAGCCTCTTTTGAAATGAAATCCCTGCATATGTTTTATGTTCGCTATTTAGTCCTTGCAGTTTGTCAACGTGAGGATGCACTGCCCAACGCCAAGCGGAAAGACGGGGGCTGTCAAATGCCGGGTGGCAGGGGAAGGGACGGGGGTATGAAGAACTACACATGCGGGAAATAACCTACGTGCCACATTCCAGGTCCTCCGGGCCGCAGAGATATTACCGCTCGGTCGCCTGACCTGAACACAACACCACACCACATCTGCTGCTTGTTAAAAAGATGACAGATAGATATGACCAATTTCCCCGAGTGAGTAGCGCTACATGGCCCCGTCTCATTATTCTGGAAAATATTGCTGGAAATGTCAGAGGGGGCTGAGACAGACGCGGGCATTAGCAGATTAATAAGGAGATGCCCTTGTGTTTTTCTGACATTTAAATGTATCTTTCATACTCCCTGGCAGTTTACAAGCTGCTTTTGGTTCGGTTTATCTCATTGGCCCACAAATCGTTTCCACACCAAAGTTTCACTTCATAGTGGTATAATTCACCTCAGCATTTAATTCCCCACACACGCCTGTGAAGTGTAATTGAGAAATGCCCAAATGGCGTTCCCACACAGCGTCGGTGAATGAGTACTTAGGCCAAGACAGACACTGCAGAGCAAGACCGGGGACTGCCATTATGTCTCCTATAAGTATTCACTGATATTTTAATATTACATCAGCTTTCAGAGAACCTCAAGTATTATTTCTGGCGATAAAAGGGTAACACAATTAAAAATGAATACAAAGCTTAGAACTCCTCACTGAAAATAAAAGAGAAAATGTTTTATTCTTCTGTGCAATTAATGATTCGGCAGATTTTCAGCAGTTAACTATGATTGTCCCAGGGGGCTGGGCCCCATTCTCCAAACTGCCACTGACAGATGATATTCGGCAGGTATCTGTAAATGCCTCACAATGGCTTATGGGAAATTTCTTTGTATTCACCCTTCTCATTGCCATTTTGCCTGTCTCATTTCCATCAAAATAAAGTTTTTAAAATCTATGTAATTACTGCTTTCAACTCAGAAAAAAATGTTTAATTATTACTTTCATCTCGTACTAAAAATCTCAAAATAGCTAAACCTATCATCACGATTGAGTTAAGGAGACTGCAGCAAAACAGCATCTCTGAGAATTTTTCATGTCGTTTTTTTTAACTTCGCCACTTGGGAAGAGTTAACTTGGGAAGGTGAAGCTGTAAAGGCTCTGGCAAATTCACATTTTGCAGAGAAGTAATTTTGTACTTAAATTCTATAGGGGTAAATATCTCTCCTGACCTTTGACCTCAATGTTCTGAAGCCTGTTATATTTCTGTGTCTGTCTGCCTGCTTCCTCTAACTGGGGCCAGAAACAGTAAAGCACCTTCAGGCAAAAACAGCACCTCCATCTTTGCCTCCTGAAGGCAGCGAGCTCGCATTATAGTCTGGCTGTTTTAGGGCCATACCGGCTGACCGTACCATTTTAACCGATCGTGGTTTGCTGTGAGTGTGGGTGCACGTTCGCGTGTCTGCGTTTGCGTGGCCATTTCTGAAGAATAATAGACGAGCTCAAACTCGCCTGCCGCGTGTACGTGTGACGTGTTGCGTAACGTGTTGGACGCGACTCGCTCGACAGTTTGAACACTTACAGCCCGCTTCCCATTAAAATTCAACGCTTGGCTGAACCATTAGACATTATTAATGTCAACGCTTCAGTCCTCCGGCCAGCAGGAGGAGCAATCAGTGCTTATGGCTTCCATTCCGGTTTAAGAGTCCTGCCTGCCTCATTGCCCCTGAGGTTTTTGTGTCCACATGTTGCTGAACTTGTGTTCATTGATATTAAGCCTAAAAACTCTTAAGATTACAGGCCCCAGATATCCAGCCCTAAAAATAAAAAGCCACGTCACGTAGGTGCACAGATGTGTACGTTGTTGCCTTTCACGCTAAACATACAGCACGCCATCCGAACTTTGGTATCCCATCTCTTGGATTATAAATGTAGATTGGACATGGGGGGTGGTTGGGGGCTATCAACAGATATTTCGACCAAGAGTTGTTTTTTTAATTATTAGTTGTTTAATTAATTATTTAATTATTTTCATGTCTGTTCTATTTTATTAAGTTTCCTTCCTTTGTCACCGAGTGATGGACGCAGTTCCATGTCATGTGACACTATGTATGTATAGACATCATAATGAAATCATAAACAAAAAAACATGTTACAGACGACTAATAATCCTTATCTAACATTTTTTTAAATGCTAAGTGTAATGTGCATCTCCGTGTGTGTAGAGGGCTGCGGAGTGCGCGGCTCTCAGGATCGACACTAGGGTGGTCACGTTTGTGACGTCACATGGAAAGGGCTTTGATTATACAGCCAGCAAATGACTGTGATTCATCAGACTGAAGGAAGCGGCGTCTCTGCCGCATTTCTCAGAAAACCAAACCATGCACTTGGCTATAACGTTAAACACAAAAATAAATAACAGTACTAGTATTCTGATCATTTACCAAGACCACAATACGGAATTTAATGACTCATATCTCAGGTATGTAACTAAAAACAGACAAAACAAATTAACTATAATTGAATTAATTATGTTAATGATTTGTGCCATTGGCAGAAATCCGTCAAAAAACCCAGTCCAGGGGATCGTAATTAACTTTTGGGTTATCGTGTCACAAAACATGAAACAGTTATATGGAGGTTTTTCAAGCAAAATATCTCTTAAAACATCGTGTCTGACCTGTAGCTGAACAGCCCGATGAAAAACAGGCTTGCGGGATGTTAAAACGTTAGTTATGTTCAGTCAAATACCAGGTTTAGGGTACCACTCCTGAAAACTACTCCTGAATGCAGCCTGGATGACAAGAGTTACAGGTGCAGATCGCTCACACAAAGAAAGGCACATCCATCGCACCCTGTTAAGGGCCCCGAGGACGGGGGTGATATAAGCACATCCCAGGCAGCACAGGGAACACCCAAGACGGAATTCCAGTCCTTTACAGGGCACATACAATCCCACACTCCGCAGAATTTAGAGACACCAATTAGCTGAACTGCGTTTCTGCGTTACTTCTGGAGGAAACTCACAGGAGAGCATGCAAACTCCACACAGACTCAGACATGGAGCAGAGGCTAGATTTGAGCGTCCAGACCCACAGGTTTCTACACATCATGCTGTCCAGAAGCGAACAGCGTAATTACAAAACAGAGCAGCCTAATGTAACTCTGCCAGTGTTAGACAAGGATTACTGCGGTCACAGAAACAGTTTACTGTCATGCTGCCAAATCTCCTACATTCACCGACTGTACATTCCGGTATTTTCAGCTACCACATTATAAATATATATTATAAAACAAGACAGTAAACTTTACTGAATCATGCTTTAAAAATTCACCGCTTGCATCTTCACACTTGCACAGTACATTGTACTGGACAGGGCTGGAAAGCTTTACACCTGAACGGCAGCGCTGTTTGTACGGGATCTGTCAAAGAGTCCGAGCTAGCAAAGCGCGCTCTGAAGCACAGGCTTTTACATGCTCCTGCTTACAATGATTTTACTTAATACTCACATCTTCATTGCGTTTTATTTACCTGTTTTTCCGGTCCCAAGTCATCCAGGACAGTATTTCCAAGCGAGATTAATATAAGGATAGTTTAAAACCAAAAAAATGTATATTCGGGCTGTTAATTCCGCAATGACCAATTTGATTCCCCCGTTAAAGACGTCTGCAAAACAAAATAGAGTTGATCCGCCACTTTGTGTACAGCGTGAGCGTTCCCGTTAATCCCGACTTCAGCACCAGCGAGGCGGCGGACAGCTCCGATGCAGCAGCCAGTCTCCAGCGCCGCTTCTCCGGCTCCGGCTTCTGGGGCGCAAACTTCACCCGCTGGCTGCTTCCCCGGCGAATTTGCGTGCGGTGGCAGGATCAGCCAATCAAAGGCCGAGAGAGAGGAGGAGGTGTGACCTCGGCAGCGCGTTAGGGGTGCGAGGACGAGAGCTCGAGGACAGCCGTGCGGGTCCTCCCTTAAACCTCCTATAAATAATAATAATAATAATAATACAAACAAAACTTAAAAGGGTGTAAGCTACCTTTTTTAACGTTTTTAATAGCTTGGATGATAGATACCATTCCCATACGATGATGAAACTAAAACTCGTGTCACCGTGAGTGAGTTTTCAGATAACTGGGACGGTTTCAAGTAATATTTATGTCAACATGAAGCAGCAAGAAATGGAAAGAAATGCACTCTTCCTTGGTCACACGTAACTACATATGTCTTGCGTGAAATAACCGACTCGCTGTACAATTTTCTGTCATTGCACGGCGGTCAGAAAGACAGAACATATTGTACGCCATACGAATAGATAACGTCTGACGTAACAGACGGAAAGATTTCTTTTGTCACTCTTCTGCATCCCGCCATTAAAATCACTGGGTAGATTATGAAATGGCTTTCCTTTGATGTACTTAACACAACTCCAGTGAAATTTTGATCTCTTAAATTACTCTGCCCAAGGCGAGACTTCTTGTCACCGTGAACCAAAATCTGTTATACTCCAAGTACTTCTAATTGGAATAACGACATGGAATATAAATAAATGTATTTTTGTTAATTATTTACGCCATGCCTGTTGTGAATACTACGGAAGAGAATTAAGGCTACCATGAAAATATTATTTGAATTCTGACTTTTTTTTTTGTAAACTCAGAATACTGAGATTAAAGTCAGAATTCTGAGATTAAAATCACAATTCTGAAAAAAAAAAGATAGAATTCTGAGGAGAAAAAAAAGTCAGAAATCAAATAATATATTCATGGTGGCCTTAATTCTCTTCCGTAGTACACTGGCATTGAACTGATCAGGATAATCTATCATATCCCTGATTTACATACTGTATATGTAACGAGTAACAAAATGATGTTTTCCATACAAGAAGACGAGTAAATGTTCGCTCTTACCAAAAGTGGCTGTTTCCAAGGTTTCTTACACGATGAACGTGAATGATTTTTAAATCCCTTTTACTTCATTGCCAATTGTGTCGCGCTACGTGCGTGATAATTAGTGACAAGGTCAAATTTACTGAATAATTAAACTGAAGGTGTGATTCAGTTTTAAATACACAAAGCTCACACAATATATAGGGCAGGGGTCACCAACATGGTGCCCACCAAGGACCACGTGAGTCGCCCGCGGACCTGTTCTAAAAATAGCACAACTAACCATTGACTAGTGTCTAAAATTTAATCTTATCCTGTTGCCATTCTTATTTAATCACATTTGCATTTATATAGATTTTCTAATGACAATATAAAAAAAAGCATTGAAAATATGCTTAATTATTATACATGGAATTCAGATAAGTTTAGGAGGGCGTTTCAAACTGGTAGCCCTTCGAATGGCTCAGTACCCATGACATAGCTCTTACTGTAGTTTCAAAAAGGTTGGTGACCCCTGATCTATAACGCCACGCATAAACCAGGACAGATGGTCATCTATCCAAGCGATCATAACTCTAACGACGACGTATTAAGTTTGAAGCACAGGATCAAGATTTTTTGCATTGTATACGGTAATATTATAGATTTCTTGCAGTCCGTGTCTTTGTTTTTATGCACGAAGACTGCCGGGTTTTTCTGCCAACTTTCTCAAACGTAATGAATCTCTGAGCACAGTTTCCGGGCGCTTCATATTCGGACGGAGCATTACCTCATCTTCGGGGAGGCCCGACAGAGCAATTAGCCTGGACGAGGCCATCCTGCTCCCTGGCTGTGGTTCCAAAGCGCAGCCGACGTACACAAAGCATGGTGCCGCTTTAACTTTTCCGGTCCCGTGGTGGGGAGACGAAGTGAAACAAAGCAGCGGGGGCACCGGAGACTGGCCCCCAGAAGATTCGTTGGGGCAGCCCCCCGACCCAGAGCACCTCAGGACGAGCAGCATGTCACTGAGCCTACAGAGACCGTCACGGCCGGAGACATGCACACTTAAACCCGGAGCAAGAAGCATGGAGCTCATTATATTTGCGGTGCTTCCCAGGTAAACATATCTCAGATCTGTTTTCTAGTTTGCACCAGGATCCACAGGAATCCCAAAGCACAAATACCACCCTCACAAAAACTAACATCACCGTCATTTTTTTTTCTGGCATACATTTTTCAGCTGGAAATTAAAACCTGCCAAGCACTGTAGGTTCCTTTTGAGAACAGTGTTCTAAGTTTGCTGCTCTGATCTGTAGATCTGCTCCTGGTCGGCCCACAAGGAAGAGCAGCCTCCTCTTCGTAGGAAATCCCACAATCCTCTTCCTATCGGACATATATTCCTCCGCAGCCTTGATCTAAACCTCGTCAGATGTTACATTGAAATATGACTGTCCGGCATTATCTACTCATACATGCATATAACATAAATGCAATAGCATAAGTGAAAGTGAATGCAAAGTAATTCATGATTTATATAATTGTGTTTAAACACAGACATCCATCCCATTTATGTATAGCTTTATTTGACGTGGATTTATTTTAGTGGTGGGAGCGGCACTGAGCCTTGGCGATCTTCATGGTCATTGGTTCGAATCCCATTGCGTTTGTGAGCGAAGTGCTCAACTTCTGGATGCCAGCTCTCCGGATCGACAAAAATGCTAGCTAAATAAATTGATGTAATGTACCCTAATACATAACTACAGGAGAGGTCTACATGTTTAATTTGTCGTGCTTTCTACAAAAGATTTATGGGGACATCTAGTGGTTTGCTTACAAATTACTTTCTAAAGAGATTTCATTTCGACATTTGTGTGACATTTTACGCGCATTTACTCGCATTTTACGCACAATTATGTAGCCGCGGATGCTTGCATTTTATCTGAATACTCACGCTGAACGCGATACATATGAGCCCTGCACCTTATGATTTCTAATCCTGTTTATAACTTCCAGCGTATGTGGGCGTGAGGTCATGTCCCTTCCAAGCTGTAGTTTCATTAAATCTTCTTTATCATGGCTAAAAGTTTTTTTTTTTTTACTGTTTGCCTGGCAACTAGGAGAGTTTCTACTTATTGAAAAGGTCAGGGGGTAGGTCAGCTATACCTGGGGATTAACTTTTTTTGAAGGAAGGAAGATAATTGACATCGGGGCTAAAATACTCGGGGCTATAACCCGCGTGATCGGACCTAACGACGCCCGCACTGGCAACTAAACAACAGCTCGTTAGACCCAATATAAATAAATGCAACTCGTGCCAATTGTGACATGGGTGTATCACGCAGTTATGCAAGACACAGACACAGGCTCTATAAACGATTAACTGACACTTTAGATAAACGCACACCCACAAAATGCATTTCACATTTGAGACATGAGATCCGATTGCTTTCTGAATGTTCATTTGTTCCTGACGTCCCGAGTGTCCATTATTGGAGCGGGATCTTCACCTGCGGAGATCATTTAGCCAGCATTTGTGATTCATTTCAGTGCTATACCCGTCATATTAACTAGTCCAATTCATGGTAATTTAACCTCTGGGGTTTTATTTATCTTCGTACTATTTATGTGTGTTACTACCTACAAAAAAAACATAAAAGACCACTGATTGAAGCAGAAGCTTTCCTCATTGGGGTGACAAATTAAAACCATAACTGGCGCTTGCTTCCATCAGTGAGATCGGGTTAAAATTGCGGTGTTGCTGTACATGCGGGCCACCGTCATTCCGGTGTGAAGAGCTTGAGAGCTACATTAACAGGTCAGATACATTACACAACCACTGCTGCAGATCTGCTATTTCGCACGTCCCCTCTTAGGGGGACAGCATTTCACAGAAAAAGGCAAAGCGATCGCCATTTATGCAGGTACTTTACCAGCACAGAGAGGAATTGCTTTTTATTTGTGCTTAATTAATGCTTAGTGCAGTTTATCCGGTAACAAAATGTACACTTAGATGAAACTATGTTATGTACCACAGGTAGTCAACTACTTTATGTAAATTTGGTGATTAATGTATGTTTAAAGGCAGGTGGATAAAAGGCTTATTAATTTACTGTAAAACAAAATAAACTGCGCACATTAATAAGCGATATTCAGGAATCCTGAGGGGCCTGTTGGTTATACAGTCCAAGAAGCAAAAGAAACCATTTCATTAATCCCAGCCATAGGTTAGCTATCAGTCACAGTCACAAACTAGTTCGGTCAGAGTTAAGCCCTCAGTCGGCAGATTTGGTGACGGTACGCGGAGCTAGGGTTGCCAACTTTCTCAACCCCAAATGAGGGACACTTTCTTGCAGGTGCGCGCGCAGAGCAGCTGGCCAACAATAATGGAAATCGCGAGGTTTTGTCGCCGCTCACCACTAGTGGCCAGTGCACACACGCACACCAACAACCGTATGTCAGCAACGTTTGCGTTTTGCCATGCTTACATTAGTCTATTATTGGCCGAGGCTGTGATTGGAATACTGGACTGGAGCTGCCCCTGACGGGAGAAATCACCCATATTTCGGGATGTCTCGGACAATTCGGGATGTTTGGCAACCCTAGATGGAGCAGAAGCTGATGGATCCAAAGGTCTTGGCTCTCAATATGCACAATGTTTCTAAGAAAAAGTTGCGTATTACGGTTTTTATATTAGCATACAGTGTTAATACTTTCTGTGCGCTATCTGTGTGAAATACTCCTGCCGTATGATGCACGTAAACTGGACCGAGTTTTTCGCGGAGCCGGTTCGGCAGTCTGGTCTCTGGATTTGGTTGTTAACCTTTACTCTGTAAAAGATCGTGTTTCCTACTTACATGGATACGGTTTGATTAGTTTTGTTTTGGATGAATATAAAGAGAGTATCCCTGGCAAGAGACAATTATATATTATACATTTTATACTTAAGTGCTGTATTTACGTATTGTGTTTAAACAGCAACAAAATACGCAACATATTCGACATAAGCACTACGCTGACATTAACCAATAATCGTGATAACGTCGATAATTACGGTGATAAAATGGCTGATTATGGTTTTGTGTGCCGTTTAATGATATGATTGTTAAGACCATTTTGTGAGAAATGGAAACCAAGCTAATGTGGTCTTTATAGAGGACAGAGTAACTGACACTGAAAAGCTTGTCATTTGCCACTCCACAGGTGATAGATATCTCTGCATTACTTGGGGAGAAGATGGCAGACATTGTACTTGGTTTGCCACGGCTTCACCAAACTGGGCCTCTTTTACCCTCAGTGAGGGCAGTAGCTTTAGCTGATCTCCATGTTGGCCCAGGCTCAGTGGGTTAAGATGCTGTGTTTCTAATTGGAGGGTTGCTGGTTCAAATCCCATGGTCATCAGAGTGATTTAACTGTTGGACCCTCAGCCTCAGTTGCCTATAGGTTTGTCTGACCTGGCTTTCTCAAAAAAAGTATGTGTTACTAAGGATATGTTTATCGCGAATAAAAATGTTAAATATACCCAAATAAATTTCCTGGTTCCTGCCAACAGTTGGCAAGGATGACCAGGAGGCAGAAGTGTTGATCCCAGGCACCAAAATCTGGTTGACCCACGGTTTTTGCATTTATTACAAGTATTGTATTTTTATTTTCTTGTTTTTTAACATAATGCTGCTTGGGGTGGTGGGGCAGTCTGTGGCTCAGTGGGCTGTGCCCGTGATCAGAATGTTGCTGGTTTGAATCCCATATGTATGGGATATGTGAAAAAGCACAGTCCAGTACACCTGTCCTCACCCTTGTATGAATGACAAACGAATCATTGTTATATGAAGCTGTATATGGAATGAAAATCAGCTGAGTTCATGTAGCTTACAGCCTGTTTGCCGCCCATATTCTTAGTGATATGTTCGGCTTTTTCATTATTGAGAGAGGCTTCCTAAGGCTCACTGCAGGAGGACGGTTAGGGTTACTTGATGCCCCCCCTCTGTGTGAAGGCTGTTAGAGACTTCTGTCTGCTCCTGGTGACCCACTGGCAGCAATGGCAGGTCTGTCACCCAGACACTCCAGAATCCCCCCTCAGCAGAGCCGCCGCATGGGGTCCTCGTTACGCCCTTTTCACCCCCTGAATCATTTCATGACTGTTTAACCAAAAACAGCGGGAAGCTCCCAGAAATTTAAATCAGGGGAAGCGTGTGTCTCTGTTAGGCAGCCCTTGTGTTTGATTATAGTAAATTTTGCCAGGAGACATTTTATTAAGCAATAAATGTTAAATGGTTGCTCTTGATCAATGTTTTAAAGACGGCTATCAAGGTCTAACTGCATGCAGTATTTTAAGATCATAGGAGTTTTACTTACACAAAAATGTTCTGGGGGCAGAAGAAAAAAATTGTTGGTTCAGAGAGATAACCAATCAGATTGTAGAGGAGGCAGGTCCAAGCAAATAGAGGAGATAGGACTAATCCGATTTTTTGCAAGTGAAACTCCCATGATCTTAAAAGACAGCATACAGTTAGACCTAGATAGCCAGGTGTATATTAACTGTATTAATTACTTTCAAAATGCATATTACATTAAAAAACATACTAAAATTAACTAAAATCTTTGCAATTAAAAACAAGTAGAAACAACTTTAACTTGGGCTTTTCACAACTGTCTGCATTTTTATTTAAAAATATTTTCCATTATTGCTCTTATCTCCGTTCACTTGACATTTCCGGCTGTTTTTTTTTACCTGGGTCAGTTTAGGTTCCATTCCTTTCTAAAATAATCATATCAGACTGCTCTTGGTAGCTGGACCAGTAAGGTTTTAGTTTTAGACCCCATTCAAGAACTCCCCACCCCCTCAAAAAACTAAATAAATAGCTTGCGAGTAGAATCATACGATCGTAGGTAGCTAGATGGATAGCAGAACATGCTAGTTCAGCATCTCCCACATAATGAGCACGTTAATTTAATATTTAGTGTAGTGACTGTTTGTGGCCAACAGGGGCTAAACCTCAGGGGGCCCACGCAAATGCGTGGTTTGAGTGACAGTAATCACCGCCTCTCCTTGAAGCAATGCCATTTTTTAAATGCCTTCCTTTATTTTATGCGACTCCTTGCCAATTTGCACTAAAGTGTAACTCGCCAAAAGCAATATGCATGATATGCAAATTAGATGTTAACGTGTTAATTTATATTTTTTTAGAACATAATATTTGCTTGTCTGTTTACATTTAATTCTCAGAGCCTGCCTGTCTGTACATGTACGGTATAAAATCTTAAATACAATTAGAAATCATGTTAATGTAGTAGCCTGATTATGGATGTTTCTTCATTGTTTGACTTTTTAACATTGTCACTTAAAATTTTTTTGTCAAAATTTATTTTTAAAACGAAACACGTCCGTCACGCATTTCAGCTGCATTTTAACCAAAATGAAATCTAATTATATTCTCAAAGTAGACGTTTACTCATTAAAAGATAAAGACTTTAAAGAACGGTGAGGGCTAATACTATGCTTAAGTTATTTTGAAATTATGCAAATAGATTTTCAGATTAATAAGAAGAATATTAGAAATGAACAAGATCGTTTCTATGCGTTAACTGTTTTCCATTACGCTATCGTTCAGCTGTAACGCTGGGTTAACAAGGAACGTTTGGTTTTCATTTACTCCATGCTATAGCACATCATAAATTAAACACTGAACTCTAATACATATTTCATTCAGATACCATATTATTACATCATCCCCGTATGTACGTGTGCATTCGGCCCAATGTGCGCGCGGTTTTTAACATCACCACTGACGCTATTTATAATTATAAGTGTTTCGCTTTTGAATTTGCAACGTTATATTCGATACACCAAATAAACGAAAATTGATGTCAGACATGAATTTCGTATCCTAGACTCTTCTGGAACTTGTGGCTGCGAGAGAGTCCACTTGACGTGCTTGTTCTCGTTATTCTGTCAGCATTGTGCCACAAGAGGTATCAGTTAGGTAGCAGCTTCCATTGTCAGCTCTGCCTTTGTTACTCTGAAAAGTCCGGCTTCATTGAGTGCTGTTACAATCTTTGCGGTCTCCTCATCTTTTGCCCATTCGTCTTATATAAATAACGCAATACTACGCTTTACCAGACGATGGCAGTATTTTGCTTGTACGTAATGCCAAAAATGTAACAAAGCAGATGACGATTTTGCATATATATATATTAAATGAGATTTAAAAGAATACATATTATGTAGTAGTCGTAATTGTGGTTACAAATGTAGACACTATACAGTTTTGTGGCATATAATGTTCGGTTCATAAATGGCAAACTGTCTTCTAAGCTCTAAGAATAAAGTATGGGTTTAGGAAGAATTTTAGCAATTCAATTATATCCTTCACCGGTGTGATCACAGTTAACCCCTGGGGTTCGTTGAAGAGTCAAATGGTAGTAAAGATGGAATGATTAAGAAGTTCGGGTTAAAAAAAAATCTTTCGTTTCCAGAAGTTTCTTTAACTGGGCAGTGAAAGATGTTCAGCCTTGGGTGATCTTTGACAGATGACAACTTCTGTTGCTTAATTAATATGACATATTAATAATTAGATCATTCAGAGATTGAGTGATCTACGGTATATACATTGAATTCTGTACGTTAAGAGCCAAAATAGTTCAAAGTAACTTTTTTTTTTAGCAGTGCAAATATACAGGCAAAAAAATCAATTAAAAAAGAAATAAGGAATCTGATGGTGAGTCAAAATGTAGCTTGAATTCAATTGGCACCAAGCATGTCTGATTCATTTACTTTAATCTGGAGGAAAAAGAACAGATTACACAGTGATCAACGTGAAATTGGGAACATCTACAGCAATTTCTCTCATTTTCCCCTTTATATATTTTGCTTTATATAACACCATATCCATTGTGTTGATCCATTCACTATTTCAGTCCTCTTCATATCGTATGACTACAGTGTTTTCTTGCATTTATAATCATTGTGAATTGCAATTGATATGTAGACAGTTGGTGCCATGTCTTGAGGTGCCATGAGGTATTGACGTTATTCAATGTAGATATACCCTTAGCAGTTAGATTATATTTATAGTCAGTCGTTTGGAAAGTGACAGACGGGCTCAAAATCAGAAAAAAAAATATATTTCACCCAATGACAATTCTATGTCAGTATTAAAATATATGTGGATCGTTAGCCATCAGGGCTGTTTAATGATGATCATTCTGCATGCATCCTTTTTATTAATAGAAAACCAAACCTGACAGCTATGTCAGAAAATCAACACCAGAAACCGACTACAGTGTGAATGTATGAGGACAGAGACATTCAAAATGTGAGCATCTTTTGGGATAATCTTATTTATTTTCATATTTCGGATGACTGGATCGCAACAACGGATAAATCACTGGTGACTCAGTTCCAGTAAACTGATAATCTCTCAATATCATAACCAGGATCCACTCTAGCAATCCTCCAAAATCCCTTAGAAACACTCCATGATAACAGGAATGTCACTGGGAACCATTCTTTAATAAATACAATTTAATATTTTAAATTTAAATGTAATGGTTTTATAACAATGCAGGATTTAATATATTACTGGCGGCCTTTGATTAGAGCCATATGAATGGACCCAAAACCATCCACCCAGCTCAATTGCTCATTTAAACACAGATGGTAATGGAAATATTTAATCATTTTTCATGCATATCATACCTTCGTTCAACAAGATTTCAGTATTGATATTTTAACATACATTTAAAATGTGTGTCTTTAATGTAATACATATTGTTTGCCTTAATACTCGTACGCAGCGAAATGGAAGCGTACTGCAGATATGCTGCTAATACTGTGAAACTGTAATGCATGATAGCTTCAGCAGGGGGCAGCAGTGGAAGACTTTCAGTTTTCTTGGTATTGTGTCTCATTCCACGTCAGAGAGAAAATTGGAGAAGTAACATTTGTGTAATTTACTGTCAGCTCTTATCCAAATCTGAAGTTACCCTAAAATAGGAGACGTATTGGAATCATACTCTCAGTGATCACTATTTCTCAAAATAGGAGGGTTCATCAAAAAAATTGAAGAAGGTTTGCAATCAAAATTAGAGAATGCTTACAGTTTTATTGCAGGGCAACTATTGATGTTACTCTACACAGTAAGAAGTATAATGGCACTCTGATTATGTTACTCTACATAGTAGGATGTATTATGGCACTCTGTAGACGTTACTCTGTGCAGTAAGATGTCTCATGGCACTCTGAATATGTTACTCTGCACAGTAAGATATATCATGGCACTCTTTTGACTCTACTCAATAGGATGTATTATGGCATTCTGATTGTTACTCTGCACAGTAAGATGTATTAAGGCATTCTGATTATATTACTCTGAACAGTAAGATGTATTATGGCATTCTGTTGTCGTTACTCTGCACAGTAGGATGTATTATGGCATTCTGATTATGTTACTCTGCACAGTAGGATGTATTATGCCGTTCTGAATATGTTACTCTGCCCAAATTCGTATTATGTCACTCTGATTATGTTACTCTGCACAGTAGGACGTATTATGGCATTCTGTTGACGTTAATGTATTATGGCATTCTGATTATGTTACTCTGCATAGTAGGATGCATTATGGCACTCTGTAGACA
The DNA here is from genome assembly GCA_019775915.2 of Cyphomyrus plagiostoma. Taxonomy (NCBI): domain Eukaryota; kingdom Metazoa; phylum Chordata; class Actinopteri; order Osteoglossiformes; family Mormyridae; genus Cyphomyrus; species Cyphomyrus plagiostoma. The sequence continues at coordinate 4,371,678 of JABFEA020000017.1, read as the reverse complement.
TTACTCTGTGCAGTAAGATGTAATATGCCATTCTGATTATGTTACTCTACACAGTAGGATGTATTATGGCATTCTGTTAACGTTACTCTGCACAGTAGGATGTATTATGGCACTCTGATTATGTTACTCTACACAGTAAGATGTATTATGGCATTCTGATTATGTTACTCTGCACAGTAGGATGTATTATGCCGTTCTGAATATGTTACTCTGCCCAAAGTCGTATTATGTCACTCTGATTATGTTACTCTGCACAGTAACATTATTATGGCATTGATTATGTTACTCTGCACAGTAGGACGTATTATGACACTCTGATTATGTTACTCTGCACGGTAAAATGTATTATGGTATTCTGATTATGTTACTTTGCACAGTGGGATGTATTATGACACTCTGATTATGTTACTCTGCACGGTAGGATGTATTATGGAATTCTGATTATGTTACTCTACACAGTAGGATGTATTATGGCACTCTTTTGACTCTACTCAATAGGATGTATTATGGCATTGATTATCTTACTCTGCACAGTAGGATGTATTATGTCACTCTGATTATGTTACTCTGCACAGTAGGATGTATTATGGCATTGATTATCTTACTCTGCACAGTAGGATGTATTATGTCACTCTGATTATGTTACTCTGCACAGTAGGATGTATTATGGCATTCTGATTATGTTACTCTGCAGAGTAAAATGTATTACGGTATTCTGATTATATTACTCTGCACAGTAAGATGTAATATGGCATTCTGATTGTTACTCTGCACAGTAAGATGTATTATGGTGCTCTGTTGATGTTACTCTGCACAGTATAGGATGTATATGGCAGATCATTAACAGCACTGGCCCCTTATGATATCTGACCCTGCATCCTGGTTTCACAAGCTTTCCTGAGCCGTGAGCACCCTCCCACACATTTTCGCCAGATGCCATTCTTGGAGAAATCTCACCGTTTTCCCAATGGGCTCTTTTAACAGGATACGTCAGATTAACAGCTGACTTGCTGTAAAAGCAAGTGAAAAGGTGGACTATTTACCAAGAAATCATTTTCATTTACAGGTTCTACAGACAGGAGGTGTTCTTCATGTGTGATGTGAGACTCGATCCGTTCATCAGTTTATATACACTACAGAAGCTGATATACACAACACAGACTCAGACATACTGATTTTGCAAACGAAACTGCAACGTGATGCAATTATCTTCAGGAGCAAATTTTACATTCTAATATGTAAACATATTTCAGATGCATATGGCATGTAAACAAGTGTCTAAAGTACACTTGTTTACATGCCATTGTTACTATTTCCATTTATATCAGCAAACACTTAATTGCCAATGATTAGATCATTATTACAGCTCAGCAACATTATGCAGCAATAAAGTGAAGTCAGCTGAGTACCTGAATCTACTGAATGGCCAGGTTACAACTCCATCCATTATCAATGGGCTTTTTTTCCCCTGTTGGCATGGGCATATTCCAGGACAAGAATGGACAAGATTCATTGGGTTCGAATTGTCAGAGTGGTTCAGGGAGCATGAGGAATCATTTTCACGCATGACTTGGTCACCTCAGAGTTATCACCTTAACCTCATTGAAGGTCTTTGGGATGTGCTGAAGGAGGCATTATGGAGGTTCAACTCACTTGTCAATACAGAATCTCATAAGAAATGAATGCAAATCTGGATGAAAATAAAGGGTGAGATGTTGCATAAGCCTGTGGAAACAATGGCATGACAACTATGCACCATAATCAAAAGCTAAAGGCGGCCCAACAGAAAATTCAAAAGGCAACTTCTGTTTTGGCCGGGCAGTGTACAATTTTTCATCTTTGGTGAAGAGCACATTTCCGCAGCATGGCAGGCAAGCGCACTCTGGCGTCTTTACGGCCACAACACCAGCACTGGCTTAGCCAGCAGGGTTTTCACTTGAGATTTTTCAAAGAAAAAAAGGGGGCACAGAAGAATAATACGTAAATTTAAGGGGGATCTGAAAACAGAGATTACTACAATATGTTTTTATATATAATGCAATTTGACATGTGAATTATATAGATATTATAAAAATTGGTACCTCGGTTCTCGAGTTCTGGTCGATTTTTTCCCATAAGAAATAATGGAAAACCAATTAATTGGTTCCCGGCCCCCCAAAATTACACCTAAATATGTTTATTTAGCATTCAAACACAAAATGCACAGGATAGAACAAGAAGAGCATTTTTCTTAATGGGTTCCAAAACGATAAAGATGTTATACCAACATTACGCCTGCCCCGCCCCGATCGTCCACTCCTTCCGTGAGCCACGCCCCCTCGTTAACCTTGTGTGGGATCCCCATTTGATCAGCTGTTTCAAGTACTTGTCATTTGTCCTCTGTATTAAGTCAGCGTTTCAGTTGGGTTCCCTAGTCCGGTCATTGGGTGTGTTTGACTCCGATCCTGACGCAATGCATTACGGTTAGACGCATTGCCACCTCTCACCCGGCTGCACAAACTGGAACCGCCTCCGTGACGACACACCTTTGCCCTTATTGGCTGAAGAGTTTAGT